>CM059260.1:19461373-19996160 GCA_030347555.1 Lablab purpureus
ATACCGACATTAAAGACCACTTCAACACTCTTCTACGTCGTTTGTGGATTAACCAGACGTAAAATGGCGACGTTAATTCCTAATCTTGTAGTAGTGAATAACCAGAGTGTCCTAGGTTTAGATATTGTTACGAAGAGAAGTGATATATTGACACTCTTATTAGAAAACACATTCACTTGACACTTCAAAAAATTAATATTTTAATTATATGTTTTTAAAATTTTAATATAAAAATTAATAAAGGAAAAGTGATATATTGACACTCTCACTAAAAACACATTTACTTGATATTTCAAAATTAATATTTTAATTATATTTTTCAAAATTTTAATATAAAAGATTAATAAATATTATTATATTATTAAAATGGGTTGTAATACAATAATCCTACTTTACAATCCATTTTAATAATATAATAATATATATTAATCTTTTATATTAAAATTTTTAAAAATATAATTAAAAATTAATTTTTTGAAGTGTGAATGTATTTTCTAATGAGAATGTCAACATACCACTTCTCATTACATAATTAATTTTAAATTAAAAATCATATTTATAACAAGAGAAGTGATATGTTGACACTCTCACTACAAAACACATTTACTTGACACTTCAAAAAATTAATATTTTAATTATATTCTTTCAAAATTTTAATATAAAAGATTAATATATATTATTATATTATTAAAATGAAATGTAAAATAAGATTATTATATTACAACCCATTTTAATAATATAATAATATTTATTAATTTTTATATTAAAATTTTGAAAGAATATAATTAAAATATTAATTTTTGAAATGTCAAGTAAATGTATTTTCTAGTAAAATTGTTAACATATTACTTTTCCTTTATTAATATTTTATATTAAAATTTTTAAAAAATAAAATTAAAATATTAATTTTTAAGTGTAAAGTGAAAGTGTTTTATAGTGAAAGTGTCAATATATCACTTTTCCTTATCTAATAATACTTTCTGACACAATTCAATTATTGACATGAATTTTCATGAACAAACCATTTTTAACAGCGTTCAACACGTTCAACACGTTCAACACGTTCAACACCTTCAACACCTTCAACACGTTCAACACGTTCAACACGTTCAATGACACAAATATATTAAATTTAACATTTTCTTTAAAGTATCGCAGATGTTAGACACGTTCAACACGTTCGCCACCTTCAACAGAGTCAAGACGTTCACATATTTTCATATATTTGGTATTGATAACTGCTGTTGTTTCTTTTTGTAATTTAAGTTTCTCAGTTTTTGGTTTCACTGTTTTTAAGGAAAGATTTCCGTTTATAAAGTGTAGTTTGGAGATTTAGTTGAAAAGATTGTAGTGTATAATAAGAATTGACAGTTTTAGTGCTTTAATTCGGACAAGTGAAATTAATTATCTTTATTTAAATTAATTGATATTAGTTTGAAGATTTTGATTTTAGGAAATCGGTTTTTTTATATCTGATTTTTTGAGTTTTTTATGTTAGACAAATCTAACAAAAAATATATAAGTTATTTATAAAACTAGATATAGTACTTTTATTATTTTATTTTCATTCATAGTATTTTCCCTTTTTGTTTGTCTAATCTTACAGAAGGGATAGTAGATAAGAAAGAGTATGTGTAATAAACATTATTAGGAGCAGTTGTATCATAAGCGTGAATCATTTTTATCAAGAGAGGAACTTCAGTAATTGATGATTTTTCATGAATCACGAGTAATTTAATTTAGGCTAGATTGGCATATTTAATCTAGGTTTTAGAAAAATTTATTTAATTTTTAGTTTATAGTAGTTGATGGTTTTAGGTTTAAAATAATAAAGTCAAAGAATTTTTTATGATATTAAATATATTGAAAAGAATGTGTTGTATGGTAGTTACAATGTTTTTGTATTTTCAAATAAAAAATTTGTATATGTATATATATATTTAGAGTTAAATATATTTTTAGTTTTTGAATTATTTGTTAAAATTATGTTTCATTTTTGAAACAAACTTTTTATATATTTCATTCTTATATTATAAATTGGTATAAATGATTTTCGATAACAAAATAAAAATGTCTTTAAAAAAGAAAGATAAAAGCAAGAGAAGAAAAAAGAGTAAAACAAAGTTAGATGACATATAATTGTAAAGCAAAAAACTATAAAAAAGAATAAAAAAAAAAAAATTATGATACATCATTAAAGATAGTTTACACAATTTATAAAATATATAGTCAAAATAGATTTGATGTTTATTTCACAATCAAAACACAATTTTTCATAAATCATTTCCAGATTTTCCAAATCATTTTTCAGAACATTAATTTCTTTTTCCAGTTCAAAAACTTTGTTTTCAAGTCAATTATTCAGACATTTTAATCTATTGTTTGAATAAGAAAGTTTCTTGATTTCATCATGCATTTCATTGAAAGCATCAAGTTGTTGATCATAGTTTTTATTATTGCTATAAAAACTACGTACACTGTTTGTATCTTCATCTCTAGCCATGAGACATAAATTGACTTCCTTCTCATCTTCAAAGGTATTGCTACTTAAAGAACTTTCAAATTCTTCCCATGCCGTATATGCCTTTATATTTCTGCTACTTTTTTCAAACCTTCTTTCAAAATTCTTTTCAGCTTTCTTTTCAGCATGTTTTGTAACGACCCAAGAAATCGCTACTTTTATCATACTTAGCATGCAAATGTAACTTGTATTAACTGATAATAAAACACATTATATTTAAAATTTGTATTTGTATTCAATACAAAAGGGAATCTCTACTAGTACAAAATTCTATTATAAGAAATAAAAACATATATAAATATATGTGTATAACTACTACTTCATCTTTCACTATAATCCTGGGACTCTGAAGCATCTCGCTCACCTATTAAGATATCTGCTCACGTGTAGCAAAACACAATCATCGCAGGCCAAACAATCGACAATTGTAGGGTAAGCTAATCTTTCAAAAATATAACAACACAAAATAATAACATCATGTAGTATTCATCATCATATCATTCTCATGCACATTCATCATAGAACATACTTAAATGCTTTGAAATTTAATGCATCTTTAATAATTGAAAGTAACAACACAAATCATATTATCATGTAATACACATACTCACAACATTCTCATTAACACACATAAGTAGATTATGGGCACCAACCCCAGGCTCTACTCGGCCCCACACAAACATATCGGTAGATTATGGGCACCAACCCCAGGCTCTACTCGGTCCCACACACAAACATATCGGTAGATTCTGGGCACCAACCCCAGGCTCTACTCGGCCCCACACACAAACATATCGGTATATTCTGGGCACCAACCCCAAGCTCTACTCGGCCCCACACACAAACATATCGGTGGATTATGGGCACCAACCCCAGGCTCTACTCGGCCCCACACACAAACATATCGGTAGATTATGGGCACCAACCCCAGGCTCTACTCGGCCCCACACACAAACATATCGGTAGATTATGGGCACCAACCCCAGGCTCTAATCGGCCCCACACACAAACATATCGGTAGATTATGGGCACCAACCCCAGGCTCTACTCGGCCCAACACAAACATATCGGTAGATTATGGGCACGAACCCCAGACTCTACTCGGCCCACACAAACATATCGGTAGATTATGGGCACCAACCCCAGGCTCTACTCGGCCCCACACACAAAAACATCATAGGTCATACATAACCAATCAATTTTTCTCAATTTTATTTAGAGATAATAATCTAAATTTATAAACAAGAATAGGATCGAGACCAAAACCTTCCAGGGAAAGAAACTTTCGTTTTCTACCCCTCAAACAAATTTTCCATTCCACTGATTGTCAACAAACATCCAAATATCAATTTAAACATCATAAACAATACAAAACCAAGGTTTTTCACACATTACACTCAATACAACAATAATATACAAAACATACTAATTATATATATATATATATATAGCATTAATTTTCTTAATATCAATTTATATATTTTTGAACATTAACTTCCCTAACCTGGATCTTTGTTTATTCCTTGGTCGGATGGAAAATTTTAATCCTAATCCTTAGCTCATCTTTTATCTCAAAGTCCTGGATAACATCTCCCCATAAAGAGAATTGATTGAGAAAAATCTTCAAAAACCATAAACTTTCCAAAAGAAAATTCTCAAGAATAAACGGATTTAGACTTACCCGTTCACAAAACTAATCGGGTAGAACTCTTTCTTACACTGTTAGCCTCCTATTGCTTCTTCTGGATCTAGAAACCATTAGGATTTCAGTATCTAAACCTTAGGGAGAGTGTAGAGAGGGAATAGAGAGAATAGAAAGAATAGAGGTAGAGAGAATAGAAAGAATAGAGGTAGAGAGAATAGAGGTATGTGAAAACAAACTACCTAACTAGTCCCTTTTTATTTTATATTGTATTATCTTTATAGTCTGACATCTTTATAATATATAATATATAAAATCTTTATAATCTCATATCTGTATAATCAAATATCTTTATAACTGAATATTTTTATAACATAATATCTTTATAATATAATATTTTTATAACTAAATATCTTTATAATCTAATATTTGTATAACTGAACATCTTTATAATATAATATCTTTATGATATAATATTTTTATAACTAAATATCCTTATAATATAATATGCTTATATTCTAATATTTTTATAATTTAAAATATTGGGGTGTTACATGTTTATCCTTGTAGGGATTTGTTGGACATTCACTCTTTATGTGTCCTGGTTTTCCACATCAAAAGCAGGTATACTTAGATATATTATAATCATTTCTTTTTAAATCATACATTTTTTATTTGACTATCCTGTCTTTGTTTTTCTTCTTGATGAATCTCCCAAACTTTTTGGACCAGCAAGTTCTGGTTCTCAGTTTCTGAATTTGATTTTGAAACTTCTTCCAAATCTTTTCTTCTTGTGGCTGTTGTTTTTAGAACCAAACTATTCTTCTCCTTTTCACTGTTCTCTTGCTTTGTTAATCTGTTCATCTTTAATTCGTGTTCAGTCAACTTCCCAAACAAAGATGCCATAAACATTGTTGATATATCTCTTGACTCAGAAATTGTTGTGACCTTTGGCTGCCAATTCCTGTCAAAACATTTAAGAATCTTTATATTTAGCTCTTCCTTTCCGACGCCCTATTAGATGATTAACTATATGAGTAAAGAGTTTATGAACATCAGTGATAGTCTCTGCAAGTTTCATCTTAAACATTTCATACTCTTGTATGAAAGCATGCTTTCTAGCTCTTTTCACTTCTTTGGTGCCTTCATGTATAACTTCTAAGGTCTCCCACATTTCTTTAGCAATGGTACATTGAGAAACTGTTAGATGCAGAATTATATCAAGAAGGGGGGTTGAATTGATATAAAGCTTTATCGAAAACTTTTTCGTATCAGAAAATTTACTGGTGCAGTTTACTGAGAATTAGCCGACTGATTATTGCAAAATAGCAGGTTAGTTCTTAATGCAGAATATAACAGATGATGAAGGAAGAAAAAAGATAACACCAAGGTTTATACTGGTTCGTTCTTTGTGCAAGAACTACATCCAGTTGGTGATCTGCAACTCCACAGATCCTAATCACTATAAAAAATGTATTCTTTACAACAAATTTTTCTTGAACACTACAAGAAAATCAAAGAACCTATTCTAAACACTATAGAACAGGTCTAAACCCACTGACTCACACTGAGTCACTGTGATCACCCCGATCACACACAACAGGGTTCTAAAACCCACCTACAAATCTCTAACCCGAGATCAAAGAATACAAGATACAATGAAAGAAAGAAATTCTTCTTGAACAGTAAGCACAATAAACGAAAACTCTGCAGAATCTTTTTCTTCTGAGTATTTGCAGCTCTTGGGTGTTTTCTCTCGAATTATTTCGCGCCTTGATTCGTCCTTAAGAGTTGTATTTATAAGCAAAGATCAAGACTATGGGTCGTGCTTTTGTTAAGTCTTTAAAGCTGCGTTCTGCACTTTTCTGTATAAGGAGGGTCTGGAACAAAATAGCCGACTGAAGCAGCAAACCAGTTAGCTATTTTCATTAAACCTATATTCCTGGTATATTAATGAAAATAGTCGACTACAGCAACAAGATTAGCAGACTAATTGATGGAAAACAAAATCAACAGATTATCATATTTCAATTAGCTAGCTATATACAGATAATCTGACATCTTAGAAATGCTAAATCAATTAAGAATCATTAATCACAAACCCAACACATTATAAACACAATCATCAAAACTTAAAAACATCATCAAATCTCAAATCATCAACAAACTCCCCCTATTTGATGATGTCAACCTACACAACCTGTAAACACAAAGAGAAGAGATGGTAGATTATCTCCCCCTTTGACATTAGCAAATAGCAGATAAAACAGATATAGCAGATGTTAATGTTCTAAAGTGCAGATTAAGCAGAATATAAGTGTGTGAAAGTTATTACAGACCCCAATGTTTTATCTGCAGAAATATAATGCTGAAAATATTAAAAAGCAGAAGTAGATTAGATCAGTCATCTTTTTCATCATCATCTTCATCTTCATCATCCGCACCATCTTCGTCCATGGCAGCAGAGGTATGAGTATTGGAGCCATCATAGCTGTCCACAGTCACTTGCAATTCAGCAAGTTGACGTTGAATCAGGTCAATCTCATAGTCTACGTTGGTAAACCTGGCCACCATCGTTTCATGTGTGTCGCGCTGCATGGAAGTTAGAATATTAAGTCTAGAAATAAGCATACACTCAAATTCAGACATGGGTACTCCCTAGTATGTTGGAGGTGCTGAGTAGGGAACCATTTGATATGTTGTATAATCTTGCTGAGTCCCAGATGATGTTCTAGCAGTGAAGTTTGCTCCTAGTGCAGATGAAGAAGTTCCAGCTTCATAATTCCAGTCACCATTGATCTTTTTCAAGCCCATCTTGCGGAGGTAATAGTTGTCAAACAAATGCTTATGGTTGACAATCCTGGTGGTCTCTCCTTCAGTGGGGAGATTAAAGTAATCCAAGAACTTGGAGATCAGAATTGCATATGGAAGCTTGTGATCACTGAGCCTTTTTGCCTTGAACATGTGACCCTTGATCACATATATCCAATTGACCTTTATGCGATTCTTCAAGCAGTGAATCAGTGCAAGATCTTCCTCCATCAATTGTGCATGATTACTCCCCCTGGGGATGAGCTGCCAAGCAAGGAAGAAAGCTAAGAGCCTTTCATCTCGTTTCATCCTTCCAACGTTGTATTTGAGGATGAGAGCTTCATCACAGCTTCGCAGGCAAGCCTTGTAAACAACTTCCTTGTTAAAATCTGGTACAGCTCCAGTGTTACCTTTACTGATTTTTATTCCCTCATTTTTTAGGCCAGCAACCCTTCTCCACAAGGTGTTGTTAATCCGCACTTCTCTACCTCTTATTTGAGAGACCAGTACATTGTTCTCCACCTTCAAGTTAGCATAAAATAATTTGACAAGATCTATGTAGAAGTTACCTTCTAGCTCGACAAACTGTTGAAGACCCTGAGCTTGAAGGCACTGCTATAGGAACCACAATCCATGTCGGTTCTGGGGATAATTTCACGACGGCCCCAAAACCGACGTTGAATAAGGAGACGTTAAAAGTAATATTTTCAACGTCGGTTCAAAGTGAACCGACGTTGAAAAGCACATAGCATACAACGTCGATTATTTGAATAACCGACGTTGTAAGTGGAGCAAAACTTTTTACGTCGGTTATACGTCCAACCGACGTTGAAAGTCTCTGCTACAACTATAATGCAGTTTCTAATTTTCTCATTTTCCCTATATTTTAGTACCTGCGTATCAAATAAACCAGCAAACCAGCCACAATTTCATATATAATACATTTCAAATAGCTAAATTTCAAAGATAGACTCTCTAGGCAAAGGTTTGGTGAAGATATCAACTAATTGATGTTTTGTATCTATGTATTCTATAATGCAATACTTAGCTATATGATCTCTAATGAAATGATGTCTAATTTCTATATGCTTTGTCTTAGAGGAACAATTTAAAAAAAGAAAGATTGATGTAAAAACAACATTATTGGATGGATCTAATCGATCTTGAAAAAATCATAAAAAATAGTTAGACATTGAATTTTCCGCTAATTTTTGTTGTGTTATGTTCTTTTGATGTGTACTTGAATAAAGAGGCCTCACATCCCCCAAAATAATCATAGTTTTGAAAATACAAAATTTAGGTGTAGAAAAACTTCAAACGATCGTAACTTTTGCTACGGACCTCGGATGGAGATGCGTAAAAAGTGAAAGTTTTTGGAAAAGACCCAACGAAGCTGTTGGGAAATCCCAAAGGGGATTTGAGAAAAAGAATTTTCAAAAATCCTCCATTTACTATAACTTTTTTATTATTTTAGTATTTTTTACCTATTTTCCTAAATTTTGGCCATTTATGTGACTAACTTGCACTTGTCAGAAAATTTTGAAAAAATTTGTGGAGTTGTGTCGTACCAAACAGAGAATTATCAGGCCATTACATCTTACAAATTTCATAGTTGCAAGTTCTTTTGGCCTAATTGCATCATTTTGCATACAACATACCATACGGTTTTTGTCCTAATTCCTCTGTTATTTGACTAAATCCAAATTTTTATACAAAATCAAATACATAAACAACATCAAATAAAGCCCCATGGGCACAACCAGACCATCATCAGAACAATCATCTACAGGCATTTCAATAACCTAATCATACAAACACTATATTCTACAAAACAAAAAACAATAAAAACAATAAAAAACCCACTTATTTGCAAACCCATTCTAACGAAATTTCAGCAGAGTTTCCTCTGTTATTTGACTAAATCCAAATTTTCAAACAACATCAAATAAAGCCCCATGGGCACAACCAGATTATCAGCAACAACACAGGCATTTCAATAAACTAATTATACAAACACTATTTTATAAAACAATAAATAAAAAAAACAATAAAATAATAAAAAACTCACTTGGCAGCAGCGTTCCCGGCAGCGGCGACGGTGGTGGCGCAAACGACTGACGGAAGGGGAGCATCGTTCCAGCTGCAGCAGACAGCGACAGCGACGACGACTTCCAGCGACTGGGACAGCGACTACCGGCTAGCAGAATGACAGCGGCGACGGTGGCGGCGAATCGTGCTTCACGATCGGCTTCACGACAGACCGGGAAGACGACGGTGAGGGGAGGAACGACGTTGGTGTCACAGAACTCACGGCGGAGAACGGAGAACGCATAGGGAGCGACACAACGAATAACAAAAGTGAGGAAGGAAAGGGGAAAATAGGTTTCTAAAGGCCTTTCTACGTCGGTTATAACCTATAACCGACGTCATAAGTGCAACGCCAAACGTTCTACGTCGGTTAAGACGTCAACCGACGTAGTAGTTTTGCCATTCCACGTCGGTTATTTGCAGAACCGACCGTCGGTTATTTGCAGAACCGACGTGGAATGTTCAATACAAAATATTCTACGTCGGTTGTATGTTTTAACCGACGTAGAATGGTCAATTCAAACCTTCTACGTCGTTTGTGTTTCAACTGACGTAGACTACCGATGTTAATTGGTTATTCTGTAGTAGTGAGGGAATTACTTACGAAGGTCAGATTTTCATTGTCCAGCCAGCTAAATTTCAGAATCTTAGGAGAAAGGATCACCTTCCTTTGCATTTTGAGTTTTACAGGTTCAGCCATTTCATACAAAAATGCAATGAGAGAGATGTACAGTAGTGAAATTTGAAATCCAGAAGGATTATAGCTATATAGATGCAAGGTCACACGAAAAATTGATCAGTTGAGAAGATATTCAGTTATAGACAGTACAGAGAAGGAATATGTATGAGTTGGTTATTTACTGACAAGGTTTGAACAGATTTGAAGAGAATTTGATTGATATTTTGAAATCCAATTGAATCTTAATCTTATTTAATGGAATTAATCAGTTAGTTAGAGCAATCAATAGACTTGTTCTTATTGAAACAACATCTGCAAGTACAATTAATGAAATACGTTTGTTATTTCATGAAAATAAGCAAACTATTTTCTGTAACAGTAAAGCACTATTGTCAGTTAAGTGAAATAAGTCGACTGTTACACAAAATTAACACACTGAAATCTGCAGCAGTAAAATATTACTGTCAGTTAAATGAAATACGTCAGTTATTTCAAAGAATTAAAAAACTGTTTAACTCAGCAGAGAAAATTTAAGAAAGATGATTGAAATTCAGGATTCCCAATTCATTTCTAAGTTTGAAAAACCTATCACGACCAAGAGATTTAGTGAATATATCAGCTAGATGATCATTAGCAGAGATGAATTCAATCCTACAATCCTTCTTTTCTATATGATCTCTTATAAAGTGATGCCTTATTTCAAAGTGCTTAGTTCTAGAGTGCTGTATAGGATTCTTAGTTAGATTGATTGCACTGGTGTTATCACATAAGATTGGAATATCGGAAAGATGCAAATTGAAATCACTTAGTTGTTGCTTTAACCACAAAATGCATGCAAGTGCGGCTACCAACGACTATATATTCAGACCTGCTGTTGAAAGTGCAACACATGCTTGTTTCTTGCTTGTCCATGAAATCAAACAGTTTCCAAACAAGTGACATGTTCCACTTGTGCTTTTCCTATCTAATTTGCAACTTGCAAAATCAGAATCAGTATATCCAACCAAATTTAACTCATTACCAGTGGAATACCACAGTCCAACATTAACAGTTCCTTTGAGATACTTCAAAATTCGTTTTGCAACTGTGAGATGTGATTCCTTTGGATTAGCTTGAAATCTTGCACATAGACGTACAGCAAACATAATGTCAGGTCTGTTAGCAGTGATGTATAGCAAAGAACCAATCAAACCTCTATACATAGTTGCATCAACTGATTTTCCAGATTCATCTATGTCAAGATAACAGCTTAAGGACATTGGAGTATTGACTTCTTTGCAGCTCTCCATGTTGAACTTCTTTAGCAATTCATTGCAGTACTTAGATTGATTTATTAAGGTTCCATTTTGCATCTGTTTGACCTGCAAACCTAGGAAGAAATTCAATTCTCCCATCATTGACATCTCAAATTCACCCTGCATTGATTCATCAAACTCTTGGCAAAGAGAGGGATTAGATTATCCAAAGATAATGTCATCAACATAAATCTACACAAGTATGAGATCATTAACAACTTTCTTAGTGAAAAGAGTTTTATCAAAAAATCCTCTTTTAAAACCTTGTGATATGAGGAAAGTTGTAAGTCTTTCATACCACTGCCTAGGTGCCTGTTTAAGACCATACAATGCCTTTCTGAGTTTGTAAACATGGTTAGGAAACTTAGAAACAACAAAACCAGGTGGCTGTTCAACATACACATCCTCATTTATAAAACCATTTAGAAAAGCACTTTTAACATCCATTTGATAGAGTTTGAAGCTTTTAAGACATGAAAATGCAAGCGACAATCTAATGGCTTCTAATCTAGCAACTGGTGCATAAGTTTCATCATAACCAATGCCTTCTTCCTGATTATACCCTTTGGCTACTAGTCTAGCTTTGTTCCTAGTTATAATACCATTTTCATCTAGTTTGTTTTTGAAAACCCACTTTGTTCTTATCACATTCATTACATTGTTCCTAGGTACTAGATGCCAAACATTATTCCTAACAAACTGATTCAACTCATCATTCATAGCAGTTATCCAATTATGATCAAGCAATGCATCATGAATATTTTTTGGTTCTATTTGTGAAACAAATGCCATGTGATTACAGAATTCATGTAGAGAGTTTCGAGTTGTTACTCCCTTTTCAACATTCCCAATGATGTTATCAAGAGACAATCCTTTTTGAGTTCTCCAGGATTTGGATAAGGCATTGTCTGCTGCAGAGTAGTCGACTGATCCAGAGTTATAGTCGACTGGTTCATCCTGTCTGCCAGTTTCAGCAGATTTTTTTGCCTAATCTTCATTCTTTTCAGACTTCTCAGATTTCTCATCATCAGAACCTGCAAGGGAATTACCTTTTCTCTCTTTTTGGCATAAGTATTCATCAAATACAACATGAATAGATTCTTCCACAGTTAGGTTCTTTTTGTTGAAAACACGATAAGCTTTGCTATTCATGGAATAACCTAGGAAAATACCATCATTAGCTTTTTCATCAAATTTGCCTAATGATGCTTTTCCATTGTTGAGTATGAAGCACCTGCAACCAAAGACTTTGAAATATGCAATACTAGGAATTTTATCATTCAAAAGCTCATATGGGGTTTTATCTAGTATTGGTCTAAGCAAAACTCTATTAAGTACATAACAAGCTGTAGAGACTGCGTCTGCGCAAAAGTATTTTGGAAGCTTGGATTCACTCAACATTGTCCTTGCACATTCTTGGAGAGTCCTGTTCTTTCTTTCAACAACTCCATTTTGTTGTGGAGTTCTAGGTGCAGAAAAGTTGTGAGATATGCCATATTTAGAACAAAACTTTTCAAAATACATGTTTTGAAACTCAGTTCCATGATCACTTCTTAAAGAAACAATTTTAAGATCTTTTTCGTTTGAAATGATCTTAGCAAATCTTTTGAATGCATGGAAAGTTTCATCTTTTGAAGAAAGAAATAGTGTCCAAGTATATCTTGAGAAATCATCAACAATAACAAGAACATATGAGTTGTTTCCAATACTTACAGTTCTTGATGGACCAAACAAATCAAGATGCAAAAGTTCAAGTGGTCTCCTTGTTGAAATGATATTCTTTGACTCAAATGAGCTTTTGGACTGCTTTCCTTTTTGGCAAACCGCACATACTTTGTCCTTCACAAATTTCACATTTGGAAGCCCTCTTACAAGACTTTTGCAGCTGATCTTGTTTAACAATTGCATGTTGATGTGTCCACACCTTCTATGCCAAAGCCAGCTTTCATCTTCTTTGGTTAACAAGCAGATGTTCTTGAGATTTGAGGGGTTAATGTCCAACATGTAAACATTGTTTATCCTTCTCCCAATGTGCACAATATCTGCAGTTTTACAGTTGTATATGACACAAAATTCTGCATCAAAAGTCACTTTCATACCTTTGTCACAAAGCTGACTTATGCTTAGCAGATTGTGTTTTAGTCCTTCAACAAAAAGTACATCCTTAATCTGTGAAGAAGAACAGTCTCCAATGTCTCCAGATCCTTTGATTTTGCCTTTGCTATTGTCTCCAAAAGTAACTGAACCAGCTTCAAATGCCTTGAAGTTCATCAACTTTGATTTATCACCTGTCATGTGTTTAGAGCAACCACTATCTAGATACCATGAAGCTTTCTTTACTCTATGACAGATCTGGAAAACAAAGTTAATTTACAAATTTAGGTCCCTGAAATAGGTTGGGTCCTTTATAGTTAGGTACAACATATGTTTTGGGTTTCCAATAGTATTCACCTCTTGAAATCCCAAAATTCTTGACATAGCAAAATCTAGATATATGTCCATGTTTCAAACAATAAGAACATGTTTTAAATCTGTTACTAGGATAAGATTTGTTCTTAGCAGCATGATAACATTTTCCATAACCAAGACCATTTCCATTTGAAAATCCAATTTGAGAATGTAGAAGTTGATTAAGTGTATTATGACCAATTTGAAACTTTGCCAAAGTTTTAATCAGATAACCAACTTTATTTTGAAGATTAATACAATTTTCACACTTTGCAGATTCGATTTTATCATTCTCAGATTTATCAGATTCTATCTGGTTTTTCAGTTGAAGGACATTGTCTTTTAGTTGACTGTTTTCATCTTTCAGTCTACTAATCTGATTTTCCAATTCCTATAACTTATTTTCTAGCCAGTTATTTAGACCTTTTAGCCGATTATTCTATAGTCCAGTTTCTTTGCTTCATCATGTAATTCTCTGAATGCATCAAACAAGGTGTCATAATTCTCACTCATATCAAAATCACACGAACTTACTTGGCTAGATGTTTCTTCATTTGCTACAAGGCACAAATTGGCTTGGTTTTCAGATTCAGAATCTGAATTTGATGATTTGCTGGAATCATTGTCATCCCAGGCCATATATGCTTTCTTGCCTTTCTTGAAGTGCTGATTTCGTTTGTCTTTATCTCTTCTTTCATTCTTTTCTGGGCTTCTATCTTTTCTTTGATTCAAAAGAGGACAATCTACCTTGACATGTCCTGGCTGCCCACAATTAAAGCAAGAGAAGTTAGAGGAATTAAAATCAGATTTTCTGGTGTACCTCTTCTGGTTTTCTTGGAATCTGTCTTTTGAGTTATTCTTCCTCTTTAGGAATTTTCCAAATCTCTTAACCAGCATAGCAAATTCTATACTTTCATCTTCTTTCTCTTCATCACTCTTTATGCACTCCTTGGCTTTTAGTGCAAGACTCTTGTTCTGTTTATCTGAATTTTCAAGTTGATCAAGCCTGCTTAGCTCCAGCTCGTGCTCCCTGAGTTTTCCAAATAGATTTGCAGTGTTCATGGCAGTCAAATCCTTTGTTTCAAGGATTGCTGTAACTTTCGGCTGCCAGCTCCTACTTAAGCATTTAAGAACCTTTATGTTGAGCTCTTCATCATCAAACTTCTTTCCTAAACCCAGCAGATGATTGACTATGTGTGTAAAGCGCTTCTACACATCTTGGATAGTTTCTCCAGGTTGCATTCGAAACATCTCATACTCTTGTATGAGGGTGTGCTTTCTTGCTCTTTTCACCTCTGTTGTACCTTCATGTTGGCATATTTCAAGTCCAGAGTTTTATGGACACCTACAGTTTTGATGATGAAGTTTTTAGGAAGTTTCAATCAACTTTAAAGACTTGTGTCATCTCAAAGGAAGGTTGCTTGATAAGAAAGGAAAGGTATAAAGAGCATTCAAAGCATTCAAGAGAGAAGATTGATGAAGATTTTCTCAAGAGCTGAAGGATCAAAGGTAGAAGGTTCTGTTTTGGGTGTTGGATAAAAAGAGTAAGTCATAAATCCCATTCAAGACCTTCCCAAACAAGAGAGCAAGGTGTTTTCTCGCAAAAACGTTTTTCTACGCTTTTAATCGATTACCATACGTAGATAATCGATTATTTAACTTAATATTTGAATAAAAATGTTTAACGAGCAAAATAATCGATTAAGTGTCTTTGATAATCGATTATATTGATTCCGGGTTAATATAATCGATTATGGCCTTAATCTAATCGATTAAATCGGACAATATTTGTTTTCCAGCTTTTAAACATGATATAATCGATTAAGCTTTTAATATAATCGATTAAATGAGTCGCTTTTAGTAAATCAATTCTAAATCAACCTAAGAATGGAAACTTTGGAGCATTTTCGAATTATAAAATGAAAGAGAATGTCTTAGGTTTAACACATCCGAACAAACACAAAATATTCAAAGTGTTTCGCGCCTTAGCTTTTTCAAAGCCGCTTTCCGCTTCTCTTCGCTTTGATCAAGTCTTTGGAAGTGGTGATCATTGTGCTTAAGCTTTCTATCCAAAGCACATTTCGGTGTATTCTTTTACTCGTTTTCGTAGAAGGGAAAATTCATCCCTTGGATCTGTTCTAAGGGAGGTGTTTCATCTCTTGTGTGTCAAGAGAGGTGGGTTTCATCCTCAGTGTGTCTGAGGAGGTGTTTCATCTCTTGTGTGTCAAGAGAGGTGGGTTTCATCCTTAGTGTGTCTGAGGAGGTGTTTCATCCTTAGTGTGTCTAAGGAGGTGTTTCATCCTCAGTGTGTCTGGGGAGGTGTTTCATCCTTAGTGTGTCTAAGGAGGTGTTTCCGTTTATCTTTATTTGTTATTGCATGAATTGGTGTTTGTAATTTCATTTAAAGATAGTGGGGAAAATCATCACGGATTTGTGGTGGTTGGGAACTGGATGTAGGATTGGCTTAATCCGAACCAGTATAAATCTCTGTGTTCTTTCTCTTTCTCTTTATCTCTTAATTGTGGATCATTATTACAATTGCTAATCCCAACAGCGTTAATCAAAGGATTGAAAAATTCACATCCAAGTTTTTGAAAGTTTTTCAAAACCTGAAAATTTATTTAAAAGAGAAAATTTCTTTAAAAACCCAATTCACCCCCCCCCTCTTGGTTTTTACACTGCCGTTTTTATTTAACACTTCATGTGTAACTTGAAGAATGTCCCACATTTCTTTAGCTGTTGTTGATCGATGCCGTACTCGGTCAAATAAAAAAAATTAAATGCAGTACTAGAAATGACTCCTAGGTCGTCTCCCAAGGACCAATTCTCACTGTCAAAGGATTGAACATGCAATGGGGGGGTTTTTGGACAGAAAACAGGGGTTAATTAAAATACAGCAGACAAACAACAAATTAATTGCAGTAATTAAAATAGGCAAGACTCTTGAACACAATGCATCTCTGACATCCTTGGTTCACAACAGATTATCAGTCCGTTTTAATCCTTGTTCGGTATAGATTAACCAACTAAGCGAAAGTTAACCCGAGACTTCCCTACACGAATTAAGCAAACGTGAACCTTGTAAGGTCTCCTTCCGCAGGATTAAGCATCCTCCAGAACAGAGACTTCACATAGGAGAATCAAACGAACGAAGGCATAAAACGCACAGAACCTCCATCAGTGAGTGCAGCATGCCCAAGAGCCCCACCCTGGGGTTTTAGCCTTCCATTAACTCAGAAAACAGAAAACGCATTGCAGAAAACAGAAAACGTAAACTGAAATTGAAAACGCAAGCAGAAAACGAAAATAGAAAACGAAAACGAAAATGCAGCAGAGAACAAAATAGAAAATTGCAGAAACGCAAATGGATTGAAGAACAAACTGGAATTATGGAACAGTAAAACGAATTGTGAATTGAAAACCAAAAACAAAGCCCCACTCCTCTATCCAGCCGAAAAGAAAAATGTAAAAGGTCCCTAAAAATGATACCAGCCTCCTTTCTCCCCCCTATGCTGCCCTCCTTCTAGCTGCCATCTCATGTCTGCATGGGCACGAAAACCTAGACCCATTGGGCCCAAAAACCAAAAAAACAAATCTGGTCCAAGTTGTGACGTGACAGCTGACATGGCAGTGGTGACGTGGCAGTGGTGACGTGGCAGCTCCTCTTGAAGTCCATGAATTAATTCCAAGCCCAAAATAATTTTAAACTGCCCTGAAAATAAAAATTTGAATAATTAAACTTAGAAAATTCAAATTAATTAAAATATGAATTTCTGGTCCAATTATAGCCCTAATAGAAATTAGTACAAAATATAAACAATTAAGCACAAATCAGAGATGAAAACAAGTACAGAAAGGTAAGAAAATAAGGGAAAATAATGACTCATCAGTTGTGCATTGAGAAACCCTGAAAAATTCATCAAGATTAAGAGCAGATGTTAATATATTTTTTGCCTTACTGTCAAACTGGGCCTTTTCATTTTCTGCTTTAGTCCACTGTTCCCATGGTTTTTCAATCAACTCTCCATTTTCAGCCTTCATAGTATGAGTGAAAGGACCATTAATCACTGCATCCCACATGCCTCTATCAACAGACTCGAAGAAGATCTTCATTCTGGCTTTCCAGAAGGGATAATTCGCTCCTACAAAGAGTGGAGGTTTGTTGGTAGATGCTCCTTCAGCAAAGGGAAGCTTGTCACCCATCTTGAATCTTTCTTGAGTACCTTACAAGAACCTGCTCTTGATACCAATTGTTAGATGCGGAATTATATCAAGAAGGGGGTTGAATTGATATAAAGCTTTATTGAAAACTTTTTCGTATAAGAAAATTTCATCGGTGCGATTCATCGAGAATTAGCCGACTGATTATTGCAAAATAGCAGGTTAGTTCTTAATGCAGAATATAACAGATGATGAAGGAAGAAAAAAGATGACACCAAGGTTTATACTGGTTCGTTCTTTGTGCAAGAACTACATCCAGTTGGTGATCTGCAACTCCACAGATCCTAATCACTATAAAAAATGTATTCTTTACAACAAATCTTTCTTGAACACTACAAGAAAATCAAAGAACCTATTCTAAACACTATAGAACAGTTCTAAACCCACTGACTCACACTAAGTCATTGTGATCACCCCGATCACACACAACAGGGTTCTAAAACCCACCTACAAATCTCTAACCCGAGATCAAAGAATACAAGATACAGTGAAAGAAAGAAATTCTTCTTGAACAGTAAGCACAATAAACGAAAACTCTGCAGAATCTTTTTCTTCTGAGTATTTGCAGCTCTTGGGTGTTTTCTCTCGAATTCTTTCGCGCCTTGATTCGTCCTTAAGAGTTGTATTTATAGGAAAAGATCAAGACTATGGGTCGTGCTTTTGTTAAGTCTTTAAAGCCGCGTTTTGCACTTTTCTGTATAAGGAGGGTCTGGAACAAAAATAGTCGACTGAAGCAGCAAACCAGTTAGCTATTTTCATTAAACTTGTATTCCTGGTATATTAATGAAAATAGTCGACTACAGCAACAGGATTAGCAGACTAATTGATGAAAAACAAAATCAACAGATTATCATATTTCAATTAGCTAGCTATATACAGATAATCTAACATCTTAGAAATGCTAAATCAATTAAGAATCATTAATCACAAACCCAGCACACTATAAACACAATCATCAAAACTTAAAAACATCATCAAATCTCAAATCATCAACAGAAACTCTAAAAAATCATCGAAATTTATTGAAGAAACAATAAGATTTTGAGCAATTTTATCATACTTGGCTTTCTTTAATTCAAAATCAGTTCTATCACTCCAAGGTTTTTCAATCCATCCACCATCAACCTTTTATTTAGGAACAAAAGAACCATTAACTATAGTATCCCAGATACCATCATCCATAGATTCAACAAAGATTTTCATTCTATTTTTCCATAATTGATAATTCACACCAGTAAACAAAGGTGGTCTGTTAACAGAGGCGGTCTATTAAAAGAGGCTCCTTCAGCAAAAGGCTTTCCATTATGATCCATCATGCAACACGCAAGATCACACTTGAAGAAATTACAAGTAATAAGCTCTAGATACCAATTGTAAACACACAAATCACTTCAAGAAGGGGTGAATTGAAGTTTAATGAAAATTAATTGTAGATTCATTTAACCAAGTCAATTTTAAACACTCAGTTGTAGTTTTTAACTCGAGTCTTAATGGATTAAAAGCACACCAAAATTTTCAGAAAATAAAGATTAACTTCAGCAGTATCAAGATATGATTAAGAGGAAAGATCACACTAATTTTTTTTATACCGGTTCACTCATAAAGAGCTACATCCAGTTCATCCACTATTATTAAGAATTCTTTGCAAACATTCACACAACACACAAAGGAATATGTTCTTGAACTCTACAAGAACAATCCTTCAACTTGCACCCTACTGTAGAACCATTTCTTGGAAATCCAAGAAATTACAAAACCCTTAAAAAGATTAAAAGAAAACAATTATACAAACACCTTTTCTCTAACATAGATTCTAATACAAACAAAAAAATGGAAACAGAGAAAGATGAATAAAAGAAAGAAAGAAAGAGGAAAGAAAAGACTCCCTTTAAACCAATGAACTATTCTTGCCTAGATGAGAGAGATTTCTTTTCAAAAACCTTTGATGATCAAAATATTCTTTGATGATTAAACTTTTTCTAATTTAAAACAATTTGAAATTTGTAAGTCTATGTGTTTTTCGTTCTCAGTAATTTCTAAAACTTGCTTGTTGTTACAGTTTGTAAAAGATCTATTTATAAAATATAAAGTTAAGTTTGTAACGAATTATGATTTAATGAATTTAGTGCATTAAAAGTCAAATTAAAATTTGAATACATTTTCAATTAAAAACATATTTGAGTCTAGAAACAATTCCAGTTTTATAAAGAAATAAAATGCAAAATAATGTAGCCATGATTTTTGAAAATCTCTCTCAAATAAGCTAGATTAATTCAAATGGAAGAGAGACTAACCAAACACCAAACGAAAACAAATCTAGAGTTTCTTGTTGAGTCACCTTCATAGTTGAAGAAGCTTGATTGCAATAATCAAATTCAAACTCCCCTTGCTAACAAACTCCCCCGGTTTTATGATTGCAATCTTGGGGTTAATCTGTGAGTTTGTTTCTGCTGTGGTGAATCTGCACTTTCTTGCAAAACAACACAGAGTACAAACACAAGTAACACAATACACCATACCATTGTCCCCCTTTGAAATTAGCAAATAAGGAGGTAAAAAACCAGAACATAACAGAATATGAAAATCATAATAAAACAAATATTTAGTACAGTCCAAAGTAAAGTAATTATTTTAAAGATGCATGCCTTAAAAAACATAAAAAATGAAAGAAATGCAAAAAATAAAGAGATGGATGAATGCATGAATGGAACAAGGAAAATCAGGGATCTTGAGATTGAAGTTGATGAAGACTTTCACACAAGTCTTCAAGCTGATTATCAATATGCTGAAAGTGACTGATGCAGGCTTCATGGTGTTCTCTTTGCGCCACGGAAAGGAAATGAACCTGTCTGGCCATATATGTTTTGTATAGAGAGAGAGGCGATCCAGAATAACTCTGTGGAACACAATTATAGTAAGGGGTTCCATCATCATCTAAATCTGCACAGACATCAATGTCTTCAGGCTTCTCCCGACCTCCTTTCTAAATGCCTTCCACCTTTCTAAAATGCATTTTAGAGAGAGTAACAACAATAAAAAAGTTGGCCCTTTGTGTCAAACAACTGTTGTCTCCTTCAAAAGGCACTTTACTAGCAGCCATAATTTTGGTAATGAGTACAACATAAGGAAGTTGGAATTCAGAAAAGCACTTCGCTTTTAGCATATGCTCTTTAATCACATTAATCCAGTTTACTTAATACTATTTTCAAGATCATACATTCATGCTAAATCACCTTCATTCAACAGAGAATGATTGAAGCCTCTAGGAGTCAAAACCCAAGCAACAATGAAAGCAAGAAACTTGGGAACAAGTTTGAATAAGAAAGTTTCTTGGTTTCATCATGCATTTCATTGAAAGCATCAAGCAGTTGATCATAGTTTTCATTATTGCTATAAAAATTGCTTACATTGTTTGTGTCTTCATCTCCAGCCATGAGACACAAATTGACTTCCTCCTCATTATCAAAGGTACTACTACTTGAAGAACTTTCATATTCTTCCTATGCCATATATGCCTTTATATTTCTGCTACCCTTTTCAAACCTTCTTTCAAAATTCTTTTAAGCTTTCTTTTCAGCATGTTTATCCTTGTAGGGATTTGTTGGACATTCACTCCTTATGTGTCCTGGTTTTCCACATCCAAAGCAGGTATATTTAGATATATTATAATCTGAATATCTTGTTAGAAATAATGACAGTGTAAAATCCAAGAGCGGGTGGCATTGAACTGGGTTTTTAAAAAATTTCTGGTTTAAAATAAATTTTAATTTTAATTTTAAATTTAAACACTAGGATTCGGATTTTCCTTAAGATATGGTAAGAACGCTTGAGATAGCAAATAAATATAATCCAAAAATAGTAAAATATAGAGAGAGGGAAAGGGAGAAAGAACACAGAGAATTATACTAGTTCGGATGTAGCCAATCCTACATCCAGTGCCCAACCACCATAAACACGTAATGATTTTCCCCACAGGGATGATTTACATAAATCACTGATGAGTTACATAAATCAAGGGATGAATTACATAAACCAGTAAATAGGAAAGAGAACACCTGATGAGTGTCGGATATGAAAGCTTAAGCACAGAACAATCATCACTTCCAAGAACTAAGATCAACCTTGATAGAGCAAGAAAGCGGGTTTGAAAATATTAGAGCGCAAGTGTTAGTTGCGGAAATATATCAAGAAGGGAGGGGGTTGAATTGATATATGAATATATTTCAAATCTGTTTCGTTTCTGAATTTTACTGATGCAGTTCAGAGCAAAATAGTTGACTGATTATTGTGAAATAGTTCGTTAGTTCAACATACAAATATTAAAGGATGATGAAGGATAAGAAAGAAAACACCAGGGATTATACTGGTTCGTTCTTTATGCAAGAACTACATCCAGTTAACTGATCTGTAACTCAAACAGATCTTAATCACTATCAAATATGAAGTCTTCACAAAAACCTTTTCTAAAGACTACAAGAAACACAAAGATCCTATTCTAAACCCTATAGAATTTGATCTTTAAACCCTGAGTCACACTGAGTCAATGTGATCACCCCAATCAAAGAAACAGGGTTCATAAACCCATTGAGAAATCTTTACCCAGAGATCAAAAGAATACAATGAAAAGTAAAAACAAGTCTCTCTTGAGAAACTGAAACTGTAAAAGAATTCTGCAGACTTTTCTTGCTCTGATCTTTTGCAACTCTGTATGTATTCTCTCGTATTCTTTAGCGCCTTGTATCTTGCTTGAGAGTTGTATTTATAGGCAAAGAGAAGAGGTTTGGGTCGTGCCCTGTTGAGAGGCTCAAAAATGCATTCTGTTGTTTTCTGCATAAAAGAGATCCTGGAACGAAATAGTTGACTAAACAACAGAACAATTAGCTATTTTCATTAAAACCAAATTCCTGATACATTAATGATAATAGTCGACTAACATAATAGAATTAGTAGACTAATTGATGATTAACATAAACAGCAGGCTATTATATCTCAATTAGCTAACTACAAAAAGATAATCTAACATCTTATCACAATCATAATCATTCATCAAAGTTCCAAAATATCCTTAAACATCATCAAATCCAAAATCATCAACAGCAAGAACACTATATTTTCTTGTTTGATTGGATGAGCATAAATCTAAGACATTGCCATTCATTTTATAATTTGAAATCAGCTTAAAGTTTCTATTCTTAGGTTCATTAAGCTTTTAATTCGCAAAAATGTTTGTATTTAATCGATTGTATAAAATCCATAATCTATTATTTCAAAGAAAATTTGGAAAACATATTTTTCCTGGTATAATGAATTAGATTAAAGCCATAATCGATTATATGCAACCTAGAAAACAATATAATCGATTATCAAAACACTTAATCCATTATTCTATTCGTAAACTTGTTTAATTCAAATTTTAAGTGACATAATCGATTCTATTTCGATTTCTAATCGATTAAAAGCGTAGAAAAAGTTTTTTGCGAAAATATGACTTGCTCTCAAGATTGAAATGGTCTTTGGGGGAAAGTATAACTTACTCTTTTTATCCAACACCAGAAACTGAAACTTCTAAACTTGATTCTTCAGCTGTTGAGCAAATCTTCAAGATCTCCATCCTTGATTACTTTAATTTTCCATGATTGACTATTTTATTAGCCTTTATTCTCCATGATGCAGCCTTCTTTTTTAGGATAAAATCAAGTCTTCAATGTTGTAATAATATCTGTATCTTCATCATCAAAACACCAATCTTCAGCATCCTTTTTTAATTTAATTCTTTTACTGAAATATGTGTTTATTCTTGAATTAAATCAACAATCTCCCCCTTTTTGATGATGATAAATAACTTAAAGACTTGTGATTGATATCCTGAAAATAATCTTAGAATATGTTGTATGGATATCTCCATTATAAGTGTTAGTCCAAAAAAGAAATAATATAGGCAATCAATTCTCAATCAGCAAATATCAAATTTTCAGAATTTTGAATTTTCAAAAATTTATTGCATAGAAGAATTTCCTTATTCTCCCCCTTAATCTTTGCTTTTAATGCTTAAGATATTTTTTATATTCCCTCAATCAATCACATATATTTTTCTCCCCCTTTTTGAACAAAATCAAAAAGTTACAAAAAAAAACATAGAGTCACACAGCAGAAGCACAAAATTGAGTAGAATACATTGAGAGAAAACATACAGGCATAAGCTGAAAGCAAGAAAAAACTAACACAGATTAAAAAAAATGGTGGAGCAATGAGCCAAGTGATTAAGCATCGTATTCAGTTTCCTCATTGTCCCCATTTTCTTCATCCTCGTTGTCTTCAGCTGGTTGTTTGGCTTTTGAGGATCTTATATTATCTTCTTCTGGATATACATCATCAATTTCCAGTTTTCTTTCAACTCTATATACTCTCCTATTGAGTCGTGAAAGTCTTGAACAAAAATCATCATAGTGTTGAATCTATAAATTTAGGATGTTGTCCATTCTTGAGTAGATATTTGCTTCCATGGATCCTGGTGGTGGTTGACCTTCATTTTCTTCATCTTCATCCATGGGAGCTTCTTCACCTCTTTGTATAAAGTTTTTGCCATGTTCAATTAATCCCATATGACGTAGGACACTTTTTCCTATTTTGTTGTTGCTGAGCAAAATCTGCTTTGTCTCCCCTGTCAAATTTACACCTTTGTATTCCAAGATTTTAGAGATAAATACTGGATAGGGTAGAGCAAAAGTAGATAACCTAGTGGCCTTGAACATATTTTTAGTTATGATGGCTGGCCAATCAATATTAACCTCATTGAAAAAACCATACATTAACAGAATATCCTCTTTTGTAGGAAGCTCAGCATGGTTAGTTCTTCTAGCAGCTAAAATCCAGACAATAACATAATGTAACATCCTTTCGTTTAATTTAATGTTACCAACTTTATAAAGACCGTCCACCTGAAGATTTGGGTCCTTGCAAAATTTGCGAAATTTCGCTAGCTTGTTGAAACCTTCAAATCCATATGTAATGTTTATCCCGCCTTCAGTGGATAAACCTGCAACATGATTTGCCAAACGTTTTCATCAAGAAGAATCCTCACTCCTTTTACCTTTGTGCTTGGGGTACCCGTACGAGATGTTCAATTTAGATAAAACACTTTTACCAAATCAGGGTAGAAGGGGCCTTCCATCTCCACAAAAAGTCTTTAGTCTGCTTGAGACTAAGAGTTCTTGAAAAGTGAAATTGTGAGATCTGAAAAAATCACAAGATAGAAGTTTTGGGGTAAGAATTTTCCTGTCTTTATAGTGATCCAAGTAAGCCCTCTGGATGTCTTCATCTGAAATCCACCCACTAGATTAGGTTGCCTCATTTCTTGTTCTTGCTGGTGAGAGCTCATTGGGGCTTTGCCTTTCCTCCTTGCAGGCATCTTTCTTCTTCTTTGATCAGCCATTAAATGAAAGATGAATTGTAGGAACAAAAATTGATCTAATACACTAATATAAAGCAAAAAACTCGTGCACAAGAGATAGCAGAAAATAAGAACAGTAGTAGAGCAGAAAAACTAAATTGGTCTTTTGATTCTCAACGATTGTATTTGTAGACGTGTAATCTGTCTCCAAATCACTAAGTTAATGTTAATAGAGCCGTTGGGGAAGGAATATAGCTTTTGTAGGACAAATATCACAAGTTTCAAAGCTCCAACGTTCAAAAACAGTGCATAGAAAAACTCAAAACAATGCATTTAATCGATTATAGGTTGAGCATGATCGATTATTTGCTCAAAAACTTACCCAAAACGGTCGGATAATGGATTAAATCAGATAAATTTTCAAAAACAGCACAAATCGTTACAGATGGTCGATTATGTAATAGTGTAATCGATTATGGACGAAAAAAATTTCATAAACAACGCTTTTAATTGATTATGATATGAAATGTAATCGATTATATTTGTGATTAAACCAGTTTTACAAAAAATCACATAATTTCAAGCAATTAACATCAAATTTCATCAACAAAACATAATTTACTCAAGAGATTTATCATCAACAATACCTAGATCCCGTCTAAGCTCATAAAATCTATCTCGGGGTAAGGGTTTGGTAAAGATGTCAGCTAGTTGATGTTTGGTAAATTTGAGCACAACAAATACTAGCTGCTATATACTCAACCTCTGTGGTTGAAAGAGCAACACTAGCTTGTTTCTTAGAATGCCATGAAATTAAGGAACATCCTAAAAGATGACATGACCCACTAGTACTTTTCCTATCAATTTTATAACCCCCATAATTTGAGTCAGAAAAACCTATAATATTGGGAGAGGCTCTAGAAGGGTACCATAAACCAAAAGATTGTGTCCCTCTAAGATACTTAAGGATTCTTTTAACTGCCATTAAGTGAGACTCTTTAGGGTTGGCTTGAAACCTAGCACAAACACATACACTTTGCATAATATCAAGTCTGCTGGATGTAAGATAAATCAAGGATCCGATCATACCTCTATAATTTGTTTGATCAACTAGCTTACCATTTAAATCTTGATCCAAATAACATGATGTGGCCATGGGAGTTGCAGCTTCTTTTGAGTTTTCCATCTCAAATTTCTTTAGGATCTCATTGTAATATTTTATTTGACATATGAATATGCCATTTTTCATTTGTTTGATTTGCAATCCAAGAAATAAATTTAATTCTCCCATCATGGACATCTCAAACTCCCCCTGCACATTATTTGTAAACTCTTGGCAAAGATCATTGTTAGTTGATCCAAATATGATATCATCAACATAGACTTGAACAATTAGACTATGTTTTTAAGATTTTTTAATAAAAAGAGTAAAATCAACTTTACCTCTTCTAAAACCTTTATGAAGTAAGAAAATTACTTAATCTTTCATACCAAGATCTTGGAGCTTACTTTAGTCCATATAAGGCTTTCTTCAATTTGTAGATATGGTTTGGATCTTTAAAGTCTTCAAAACCTGGAGGTTGTTCAACATAGACTTCTTCCTTTGTGTACCCATTTAGAAACGCATTTTTTACATCCATTTGAAATTATTTGAATCCCATTATGGAAGCATATGCTAATAACAACTTAATAGCCTCCAATCTTGCTACAGGTGCATAGGTCTCATCATAGTCTATCCCTTCTTCTTGTCTATATCCTTTTGCAACCAACCTAGCTTTGTTCTTGGTTATGTTTCCTTCTTCATCAAGCTTTTCTCTAAAAGCACATCTAGATAAAAGCAAGAATGTCCATGTAAATCTAGAGTAATCATCAACAATCACAAGAGCATAATAATTGTCACTAAAACTTCTTATTCTAGAAGGACCAAATAAATCTATGTGCAATAATTCCAAAGGTTTAGAAGTAGAAACAACATTTTTGGATTTGAAAGAATTTTTAATTTTCTTCCCTTTTTGACATGTTGCACATATTTTATCTTTTTCAAAAATTAGTTTTGGCTAACTAATTACTAACTCTTTTGATACGAGTTTACTTAGATGAGGCATATGAATGTGCGTAGCTCTTCTATGTCATAACCATGGATCTTCTTCTTTAGCTACTAAACATTATATGTTGCTAGACAAAGATGCATTATCAATATCAATGAGATAAATATTATTATGTTTTTTAATGAATTGATTAAGTTCCTCATGCATTGCTAAAATCCAATGTTCATCTAATAATGCATCTTCAATATTTTTAGGTTCTATTTGAGATACAAATGCCATGGTATTGCAAAAATGATTCAACGAATTACGAGTAGAAACTCCCTTATTAATGTCTCCTATGATGTTGTCCATAGAAAGATATCTTGCAGTTTTCCAATCTCTGGGCAATTCAAAGCTTGTTGTATTAGGTTCTGCATTGTCAGCATCATTTTTACCTAAAAAGTTAATCAATTGAAACTTGTCCTAAACTTTATCTTCAATATTGTCATCTGATGAACTTGTCTTTTCTTGAACATCGTGAACAAACTCTTCAACTATCATTAAACGTTTATTGTATACTCTATATGTTTTGCTATGTGATGAGTATCCCAAAAAGATTGTTTCATTAGCTTTTGCATCACACTTGCCAAGAGATTCTTTGCCATTGTTAAGAACAAAACATTCGTAACCAAAAACTCTCAGGTTTGCTAGATTAGCTTTTCTTCCTATGAATAATTCAGAAGGAGTTTTCTTAAGAATTGGTCTAATGAGCATCCTATTTAGAACATAGTAGACTGTATTTATAGCATCTTCTCCAAAGTATTTTGGCAAACCAATTTCATTTAAAAGAGTTCTTGCTATTTCACCTAAAGATTTGTTCTTTCTCTCAACAACACCATTATGTTGAGGGGTTCTAGGAGTAGAAAAATTGTGGTTTATTCCATGTTTATAACAAAACTTTTCAAACAAATTACTTTGAAACTCTCCACCATGATCACTCCTAATAGAACAAATTTTCACATTCTTTCCATTTTGTAAAATCTTAGCAAGATGCTTAAAAGCTTTGAAAGCATCACTTTAATGTCCATGCAAACCTAGAATATCATCTACAATTACTAATGCATAGTAATTACCACCTAGACTCATAGTTCTTGAAGGATGACAAAGCATGTGTCGTGCAAACTTTTCAAAGAATTTTGAACTGACTAACCACTACTAGTGTAGTATAGGAATCAACTCGAGTCAATCCAAGGAGTGTTACACCAAAATATAAATTGAAGAGGTTCGTGTTAATACAATAAAAAGGGAGGGTAATTCCGAGCAAAGAAAACAAAATGCAGGAGCAGCTTAACTACTGTTATGTGCTTCTCCTTATTCGGACATAAACGAAATTAATAAAATAGGACATGGAACGAAATTAATATCAACCTTAAACTGAACAACAGTGGATAGAGATAATCAATGAACCAAAGGAAACTATGAATATAGAATCTCAATAGCAGTAAACGTGAAACTTAGAATGTAGAACCGTGAATGTATGGTTTCCTGTAAGCAGTAAACACTAAAATGCAATGGAACAATAAACATCAAACTGCAATGGAACTGTGAACATCAAACTGCAATAGAACCCAGTTGTCTAACTTGCAAGCAATTTAGAAGGAAATTTAAATGGTTCATTCACCATTCTTAAAACAGTAAAATGCGAATTAAACAAATTCTTGGTCTCATCCACTGATATGTATCCAGAGTAAATCCTACATTCATGAAAATATAATCACCCCTGCACTGTTCGTGTAGCTCCCTTTTTTTTTATTTTCTTTCTAATGAAAACTGAAAAGAAAATAGAAGAAATGCAGCAGCCCACTGTCACGCATTCCCTGGGTTGCTGTTGTGTCTTCTGGGTTGCTACTACTACTCTGTTTTTCTGGTGCTGCTGCAATGGAATTCTACTGCTGCTATATTAAATTATGGGTTTTCTGTTATGGAATTCTGGTGCTGCTGCAATGGAATTTTGTGCGTGCTGTAATGGAATTCTTTGTGTGCCGCCTTTTTTCTGCACTGCTCACGTAGCTTTTTATGTTTGCAAAGGCTTCCCTAATGCGTTGGTTGGGCCCCACATTATCAACCAATGGGCTGTGTTGTACTACTGTGTTGGTGAATTACAAAGAATATATGATTTTTTCTGTTCACCACTGCTGTACGAGGTCAACAATTGGGCCGCTTTGGTAGTTCTCCTTTCTTGCTTTAAATGGGCTGAATTCAATGCAATTCACAGTTTGTGCATTTCTCCATTCCATTCCACCCCATCCAAGGATCAATCCTATCATAAAAAGGGTTCAGCTCAATGTAAACATCTAAGAAAATTAGAATTGGAAAAGCAAGTTAAAGCTAAATCGTTTAAATTTTATTTTTCAGCTATAAAATGAAAATATAACACCCTATTTTACTTATTTACCTTCATTCATGAAAACTGTAAAATTCAGCTTAAAGTTCCAAGAAAGTGAAATTGAAAACTTCAAGGAGGTGCAATAAACCACACGGTATGAGTATAGAAATCAAGTTATCAAAGGACCAATTAAATTCATATGGAACAGTTCAAGAGGTCTGGCCGTTGAAACAATATTATTCAGTTTAAAAGAAACTTTAGTTTGTTGCCTCTTTGACATGCTTCACATAGTTTGTCCTTCTCAAATATGAGTTTAGGTGGTCCAATTACTAGTTCCTTAGATGCTAATTTTCCTAGATGATGCATGTTAATATGTGTTGCACGTGTATGCCATAATCATGAGTTATCTTGCTGTGAAATGAGACATGACAGACTGCTATCAAATGTAAAATTTAAGTCTAGCATGTAAATATTGTTAATACACTTACCAATCATGAGTATACCACCTATTTTTGCATCACAGATCATGCAATGATTGGGTTCAAAGGTAATTTTGTGACCCCTATCACATAGCTGATTGATTCTAAATAGATTATGTTTAAATCCATTAGCATATAGTACATCTTCAATCATAATTGTAGAATCATTTCCTATATTTCCTTTGCCCAAAATCTTGCCTTTATTGTTGTCCCCGTATGTCACAAATCCTCCATCTTAAAGCAAAAGATTACTGAATTTGCTCTTGTCTCTACTCAATTTCCTGGAGCAATTGCTGTCCAAATACCACATGTTCTTGTGACATACCTGCATAAACAAAGATTAATTTAACTCGGTACCCATTTTATTCAAGGGTCCATCATTGTTAGACACTTATTTCTTCCCTTTGGTTTCCAAATATAATCACCATTAGGAACACCAAATTTTCTGATTCTGCATATATTGGTTGTATGTCCTTTTCTAAGACAATAGAAACATGTAATAGATGTAGATTTGTATTTTGTTTATTTGAGTAAAAGAGTTTCAAGCTTTTTAAGTGTCTTGAAAAAGGATTATATCCCAAGCCATTTTTATTTAAAACTGATATTTGTGAAACTAGAATATTATCAATATTATTTTTCTCATTAGAAAACTTTGAAAGAGTCTTAATCAGATAACAAATTTTGGATTGCAGTATTCCATAGTTTTTAAACTGAGTTTTAATCGATTTATTTTCAGAACTGCAGGAAGAATTTTAGTATATCATATCCAGATTTTCCAAATCATTTTTCAGAACATCAATTTCCTTTTCCAGTTCAAAAACTTTATTTTCAACCAAATTATTCAGACCTTTCAATCTATTGTTTGAATAAGAAAGTATCTTGGTTTCATCATGCATTTCATTGAAAGCATCAAACAATTTATCATAGTTTTTATTATTGCTATAAAAACTGCTTACACTCTTTGTGTCTTCATCTCGAGCCATGAGACACAAATTGACATCCTCCTCATCATTAGAGGTACTACTACTTGAAGAACTTTCAAATTCTTCCCATGCCATATATGTTTTCTATTTCTGCTACCTTTTTCAAACCTTCTTTCAAAATTCTTTTTAGCTTTCTTTTTAGCATGTTTATCCTTGTAGAGATTTGTTGGACATTCGCTCCTTATGTGTCCTGGTTTTCCACATCCAAGACAGGTATAATTAGGTATATTAGAATCATTTCACTTTAAATCATATCTTTTCTATCTGACTATCCTGTCTTTGTTTTTCTTCTTGATGAATCTCCCAAACTTTTTGACCACCAAGTTCAGGTTCTTAGTTTTTGAATCGGATTCTTAAACTTCTTCCAAATCTTTTCTCCTTGTAGCTATTGTTTTTAGAGCCAGACTATTCTTCTTCTTTTCACTATTCTCTTGCTTTGTTAATTTTTTCATCTCTAATTCATGTTCAATCAGCTTCCAAACAAAGATTTCATAGACATTATTGATAAATCTCTTGACTCGGAAATTGTTGTGACCTTTGATTGCCAATTCCTGTGAAGACATTTAAGAATCTTTATATTCAACTCTTCCTTTTCGAATGTTTTTCCAAGGCCTATTAGATGATTAACTATATGAGTAAAGCGTTTCTGAACATTAGTGATAGTCTCTACAGGTTTAATTCTAAACATTTTGTATTCTTGTATGAGAGCATGCTTTCTAGCTCTTTTCACTTATGTGGTACCTTCATGTGTAACTTCTAAGGTCTCCCACATTTCTTTAACATTGTTGCATTGAGAAACTCTAAAAGATTCATCAGAATTTAATGAAGAAATAATAAGATTCTTAGAAATTTTATCATACTTAGCTTTCTTTAATTCAAAATCAGTTCTATCACTCCAAGGTTTTTCAATCCATTCACTATAGCATCCCAGATACTATCATCCATAGATTTAGCAAAGATTTTCATTCTAATTTCCAGAATTAATAATTCACACCAGTAAACAAAGGTGGTTCGTTAACAGAGGCTCTTTTAGCAAAAGGCTTTCCATTATCAGCCATCATGCAACACACTAGAACACACTTGAAGAAATTACAAGTAATAAGATCTAGATACCAATTATAAACACACAGATCACTTCAAGAGGGGGGTGAATTGAAGTTTAATGAAAATTAATTGTAGATTTGTTTAACTAAGTAAATTTTAAACACTCAATTGTAGTTTTTAATTCGAGTCTTAATGAATTAAAAGCGCACCAAATTTTTCAGAAAAGAAATATTAGCTCCAGCAATATCAAGATATGATTAAGAAAGATCACACAAAAAGTTTTTATACTGTTTCACTTATAAAGAGCTGCGTCCATTTCATCCACTATTATCAAGAATTCTTTACAAACAATCACACAACACACAAAGGAATATGTTCTTCAATTCTGCAAGAACAATCCTTCAACTCGTAGCACCCTACTGTAGAACCATTTCTTGGAAACCCACTCTAAGAAATTACAAAACCCTTAAAAAGATTAAAAGAAAACAATTATACACACAAAAAAATGGAAATAGAGAAAGATGAATAAAATAAATAAAGAAAGAAAGAAAGAAGAAAGAAAAGACTCCCTTTAAACCAATGAACTATTCTTGCCCAGATGAGAGAGTTCTTTTCAAAAACCTTTGATGATCAGAATATTCTTTAATGATTAAACTTTTTCTAATTCAGAACAATTTGAAATATGTAAGTCTCTATGTTTTTCATTCCCAATAATTTCTAAAACAATCTTGTTTGTTGTTGTAGTTTGTAAAAGATCTATTTATAGAACATAAAGTTGTTAAGTCTTTAACAGATTCTGATTTAATGAATTTAATGCATTAAAAGTCGAATTAAAATTTGAATACATTTTCAATTAAAAACATATTTGAGTCCAAAAACAATTCCAATTTTATAAAGAAAAAAATGCAAAATAATACAACCAGGATTTTTGAAAATCTCTCTCAAATAAGCTAGATTAATTCAAATGGAAGAAGACTAACAAAACACCAAACAAAAACAAATCTAGAGTTGCTTGTTGTCACCATCATCATTGAAGAAGCTTGATTGTAATAATCAAATCCAAAGTCCCACTTGCTAATAATAATAATAATATGCAAGACAAAAATAATAATGATAATAATAATATGCAAGATAATAATAATAATAATAATAGTAATAATAACAATAATAACAATAATAACAACAATAACAACAATAACAATAATAATAATGATAATAATAATAATAATATTAATGATGATGATAATAATAATAATAATGATAATAGTAATGATAATAATAATAATAATATAAAAAAATTATGTATTTAAATATATAAATTGTGTCTATGATAAGCCTAGTGGTTTTCTAAATCTTTGCTTCAACATAATTTTGAAATATTCTAAATATATTTATCAAACTCTGATGGGTTCATCTAACGAGTTGCGAACTTATCAAATCATCTTGAAACTGAAAGAATCTTTATCCTAATAATAATAATTACATACCTACTATAAATAACATGATTTAAATTTTTCTTTCTTTCTTTTAATTTTTGTATGAGGTGTTCCTAACCTATATCATACTTGGTTATATCATTATACCTGATAATATTATCATGTTACAAGATTCAATATTTATATATATATATGAGTGTGTGTGTGTGTATACCCATTAAATCTATTTTCAAGAAGTGGTTCCAAGTACAAATTTGTAGTTGGAGATTGAATCTTGGGGATTTAAATGAGTAGATGTTACTTAAGATAGAATGATCTTGTAGCACATTAATGACCATGGTAAAACTCATTTATCCTGCCTAGTCACTACAATTAAAATTTTCTACTTGATCTTCTGAAATAGATTAATGTGTATATCCAAGTTATATATATATATATATATATATATATTTATAGGTTTGTGCAAATGAGATGTTACAATATCAAAATACATTTGTGAGTAAATATACATATGTTTTTGTATAATTTAATTCATGAGTTATTTTGTTCTCACTTCTCTATTTTGTTGTATATGAATATTTCAAAATGTAAAGATGGAAGCACCAAATACTCCAAACCCATTTACTGCACCAAATACTCCAAACCCATTTACTGCACCAAATACTTCTTTATTTTGTTGTATATGAATACTTCTGGGAACCAATTGGAACACATATATTATAGCTAATTCTATGACTTTCAAGGGCACGAGAATATCACTCTTGATTTTTGTGTCAAATGTTGAAGTACCAGTTGTTTTAGACGAACCAATCATAACCACCTTTTTCATGCCACCAACCATCCACACTAATCCTATAGTTAATTTGTTCCCTAGTATGTAGAATATATATATATATATATATATATATATATATATATGTAATCAAAAGAAGAAAAGAAATTGTATTGAAATAAAAAGTTTTTTTTCTTTTCTTCTATGTATATATGTAGGTTGGAACTATAAACAAGTAATGTAATCAATATTAGTGAGATGAAGGATCTTTTATTTAATGTAACATCTTCAATTTTTTAAGAAGTATAGTCTTATATAAATTCACGAAAATTAATATATCAATTATGTTTATAAATTAGACATTTCAATTAAGTAGTATCAGATCAACATTCCATGTGTAACTTGTAAACAAAGTTCACTTAGATTTTTTTATTTTTGATAATTTCAAATGGCAAGGAATCATGAATTGACAGAAGTAGTGCAAACTATCAGAGACATGTTCGTAACACTAATAAGAAACCAAAGACCCGGAGGACTTACTGAATCACAGGGATTGATTGAATTTAGGAGAAACCAACCTTCACAATTTTACAGGGGTTATTGTCCAGAGAAAGCTGAGTTGTGGATTAAGGAGATAGAGAAAATATTTAGAGTTATGAATTGTCTTGATAATCAAAAGGTAAATTATGTTGTGTTTATGTTGATAGGAGAGGCTGAATATTGGTGGGAGAATACCAGAAGAATGTTAGAAAGAGGGAGAATAATAATTACCTAGGAAGTGTCTAGGACAAAATTCTTAGAAAAATATTTTCCCAATGATATAAGGAGAATAAAAGAAATAGAGTTTATGCAATTAAAACAGGGAAGTATGGCATTATGAGAATATGTTGCTAAGTTCAAGGTGTTAGGAAAACACTCTTCTTCCTTTTATCATCTAGATGAAAGAATGAAGTGTATAAAATTTGAAGATGGTCTTAGACCTGAATTGAGAAAGGTAGTGGGAGTGTTAGAAATTTCTGACTTTCCTACACTTACTCACAAGTGTAGATTTATGGAAGGTTTTGAAAATAGTCAGAATAATAGACCTAAGTATTTTGGACCTCAGTCAAATAAGAATAGACAAAATGAAAGGAAACCCTATGACTGCCCCCAATGGAAATTTCAACCCACTCAATTTTCTTTAGGAAATTCCAGTAGACTTGGGAATAATCATTCTAAGTGTTTTAAGTGTAGAAAGAATCTTTATACTAAAGATTTTCACCTCAAGCAATTCGTCTGTATCAAGTGTGGAAAACCTAGCCATGTAATTGCTGAATGTGGACAACAAAGACCACATGTTAGCATATTTCAAGACCAAGTGTTAATGAAGTCCTCTAGATATTTCATGAAGATTTAAAGTTTTGATGATGAAGTTTTAAAGTGCTCTAATCAACATTAATGTTTTGTGTGATCTCACAAAGGAAGGTTGCTAGATGGAAAAGGAAAGGCATAAAGAGTGTTTAAAGCTTTCAAGAGAGAAGATTGATGAAGATTTTCTCAAGAGCTGAAGTTTCAAGTTTAGCAGGTTCTGTTTTTGGGTGATGGATGAAAAGAGTAAGTAATAAATCCCATTCAAGACCTTTCCAAACCTGAGAGCAAGTTGTTTTCTCGCAAAAACATTTTGCTACGCTTTTAATCGATTATGATACATAGTCTAATCGATTATTTCACTTAAAATTTGAATCAAAAGAGTTTAACAAACTAAATAATCAATTAAGTGTTTTTTATAATCGATTATATTGATTCTGGGTTAATATAATCAATTATGGCCTTAATCTAATCGATTATATCAGGAGAAATAAGTTTTCGAATTTTTAACTATGATATAATCGATTAAGCTTTTTAGATAATCGATTAAATGAGTCATTTTTGTGAATTCAATGCTAAATCAACCTAAGAATGGAAACTTTGATGTATTTTCGAATTATAAAATGAAAGAGAATGTCTTAGGTTCAACACATTTGAAAACAACACAATATTCAACGTGTTCTTGCGCCTTAGCTTTTCAAAACCACTTTCTTTCTCTCTCAAGGTTGATCAAAGTCTTTGGAAGTGGTGATCTTCGTGCTTAAGCTTTCTATCAAGCACTATTATCAAGTGTATTCTTTTTACTATTTTTCTAAACGGGAAAATTCATCCCTTGGATCTGTTCTAAGGGAGGTGTGTTCATCTCCTGTGTGTCAAGAGAGGTGGGAATCATCCTCAGTGTGTCTGGGGAGGTGTTTCATCCTTAGTGTGTCTAAGGAGGTGTTTTCCTTTATCTTTATTTGTTATTGCATGAATTGGTGTTTGTAATTTCAATTAAAGATAGTGGGGTGATCATCACGCATTTGTGGTGATTGGGAACTGGACGTAGGATTGGCTTAATCCGAACCAGTATAAATCTCTGTGTTCTTTCTCTTTCCCTATCTCTTTTTATTGTGGATCATATTAACAATTGCAATTCAAAGTGCGCTTATCTAAGGTTAAGAAAAATCCGCATCATGGTTTTAAAACATTTATTTAAAATCTGGAAATTTATTTTAAAGGGAAAAAGTTTCTTAAAATCCAATTCACCCCCCCCTCTTGGTTTTTACACTGCCATCTATATTTAACACCACATTCCAATATTTCTACAGCCAAGGTAAGACCTACAACAACTGGGAGAGTTTACACCATGACTGGAGTGGAAGACACTCAAAACAATGATTTGATCCAAGGTACGTGTTTCATTAAAGGTAAAACTTTAAATGTACTATTTGATTCAGGTGAGACTCATTCCTTTATTTCATATGATTGTGTACAATTTCTTGAATTGCCACTCTCTTCTTTAAACACCAATTTGATTATTTCAACCCCTACTGGTAAATCTGTAATCACCAATGAAGAATGTCTAGATTGTTCTTTGTTCATTGAAAATAGAAAATTTCTTGTAAATTTAATTTTCCTACCTTTTTCATAGCTGGATATAATCATGGGTATGGACTGGTTATCTTCCAATCAAGTCCTTCTTAATTATGCAGAAAAGTCTATAATATTTTCAGATTCTGGAAATCTTTTAAATTCCTCTACCAATTCTATTGAAAAGTATTTTGATGGAGAAATTCAAGGATATTTGTTATTATCTTCTATGGAAGTCAAAGAGGAAGTTAAATTGAAAAACATAGCAGTTGTTCAAAATTTTCCTGAGGTTTTTCAACATGATATTCCTAGTTTGTCACCCAATAGAGAGATTGAGTTTTCAATTGATTTAATGGCTGGAACTAGACCAATTTCAGTGGCAACTTATAGGATGTCACCTTTAGAATTGGCAGAACTCAATAAACAATTAGAAGAGTTGCTTGAAAAACAATTCATTCGTCTTAGTGTACCTCCTCGGGGAGCTCCTATTTTGTTGGTTAAGAAGAAAGATGGAAGCTTTAGGTTATGTGTAGACTATAGGCAGTTAAATAAATTTACTATAAAGAATAAATATCCTCTTCCTAAAATAGATGATTTAATCGACCAATTAAGAGGAGCAACTGTATTCTCTAAAATATATTTAAGATTTGAATATCATCAAATTAGAGTAAAATCAAAAGGCGTACAGAAAAATTCATTCAGGTATGGTCATTATGAATATCAAGTGATGCCTTTTGGTGTAACAAATGCTTCTGCAGTATTCATGGATTATATGAATAGGATTTTTCGTCCATTTTTATATCATTTTGTAGTTTTTTTTATAGATGATATTCTGATTTATTTTAGGACTCATGAGGAACATGAGCAACATCTTCAAAGTGTTCTTCATCTTTTGAAAGATAGACAATTTTATGCTAAGTTGTCTAAGTGTGAGTTTTGGTTAGAAGAAATAAAATTTTTGGGACATGTGATTTCCAAAGATGGAACATTAGTTGACCCAACCAAAGTAGAAGCAATTCTAAAATAGAAACCACCAAAGATAGTAACTGAAGTCTGAAGTTCGTTCTGTGTTTAGCAGGGTATTATAGGAGATTCATTGAAGGATTTCTAAGATAGCTATGCCTTTAACTCAACTCATCAAGAAAGGTCAGGCTTTTGAATGGACAGAAAAATGTGAGAATAGTTTTTAGGAACTTAAGAAGAGATTAACTAGTTCCCCTGTGTTAGCATTACCCAATCCTACTAGACATTTTGTAATATTTTGTGATGCCTCCAAGATGGGATTAGGATGTGTTCTTATACAAGATATAAAAGTAGTAGCTTTGCTTCTAAGCAACTAAGAACACATGAGAAAATTACCCAACCCATGATCTAGAACTAGCTGCCATTGTTTTTGCACTTAAAATCTGGAGACATTATGTGTATGATGGAAAGTTTGAGGTTTTTAGTGATCATAAGAGTCTCAAATATTTGTTTGATCAAAAAGAGTTAAACATGAGACAGAGAAGGTTGATGGAATTTTTGAAAGATTATGATTTTGAATTACAATATCATCCAAGGAAACCAAAATTAGTGGAAAATGCATTAAGCAAAGAATCCCTACATATCTCTTCATTAATGATTCAGGAAATGAATTTGTTAGAAAAGTTTAGAGATATTAATTTGTCATTTAAAGTAGACCATGATAGGATGAAAATAAATTCAATTCAGATTACCAGTGATTTATAAAAGCAAATCTAGGAGGCTCATGTGAATGATGAATTTATACAAAACAAAAAGAGGTTGATAAGACAAGAGAATTGAAAGAAATTTAGCATAGATAGGAAAGGGATTTTGAGATTCAAAGATAGGATTTGTATGCCTAATGATATGGAGATTAGGAAAATGATTTTAGAAGAGACACATAAGAGCAAGTTAAGCATACACCCGGAAACAACAAAGATGTACCAAGATCATAAGAAAATATTTTGGTGGCCCAAGATGAAGAAAGATGTAGCACAATATGTAGCAGCCTCTTTAGTTTGTCAAAAAGCCAAAATAGAATATCAAAAGCCGATGGAAATGTTATAATCTCTAGATATACCTAAGTGGAAATGGGATAGTATAGCAATGGACTTTGTAGTTGGTTTACCATGAACGATTTAAAAGTTTGATTCCAAATGGGTTTTTGTGGATAGGCTAAGTAAATTTGCTCACTTCTTACCTATTAACATTAGGTATTCATTGGAGAAATTGACTAAATTGTATATAAGAGAAATTGTGAGACTTCATGGAGTTTCATCTAGCATAGTATCAGACAGAGACCATAGATTCACTTCTAGATTTTGGGGAAGTTTACATCAAACTCTAGGAACTAAACTCTGACTTAGCGCAGCCTATCATCCTCAAACAGATGGACAGTCGGAGAGAACTATCCAATCTTTAGAAGATTTACTAAGAGCTTGTGTTTTAGAAGATTCATGTAGTTGGGATAGATACTTGTCATTGATTGAGTTCACTTATAACAACAAATTTCATTCTAGCATAGGTATGACACCATATGAAGCACTATATGGAAGAAAATGTAGAACCCCTTTGTGTTGGTTTGAGACTAGAGAGAATTTAATCTTAAGGCCTGAAATGGTTTAGCAAACCACAGAAAAGATTAAAATGATTCAGGAAAAATTAAGAACAATTCAGAACAGATAGAAAAGTTATGCTGACAAAAGGAGACGACCTCTAGAATTCATTGAGAGTTGCACCAACAACTAGAATTGGTCGAGTGATGAAATCAAAGAAACTCACCCCTCAATTCATTGAGCCTTACCAAATTCTCAAAAAAATAGGACCTGTTGCTTATCAAATTTCTTTACCTCCTATTCTTTCCAACCTTCACAATGTGTTCCATACGTCTCAATTAAAAAAATATATTTCTAATGTTTCTCATGTGATCATGGCTGATACTGAAATTAAAGGATAACCTTACTTTTGAAACAATAATTGTATAGATTGGAGACAGGAGGATCAAACACTTAAGAGGGAGAAAAATTTCACTGGTAAAGATTATTTGATATGAAAATACTAGAGATGCTACCTGGAAATTGGAAGAAAGAATGAGAAAAAATTATCCCCATTTATTTTAGTCAATAAAACATTTGAGTCCAACGTATTGAATTCAAATCCTAGCTACAACCTAATTTTGAATTTTTTTAATAACTAATCCTAGTTCCAACTACCTATAAAAAAATAAGAAACTATATTTAAACATTAAAATAAATATTATTTTTTTAGTAATATTTTATTTTATTTTAACGATATAATTCTTCTTTTATTTGTTAAGATATTGTATTAATTCTCTATAACATATTTATTAGTATGAATAAAATAAGCATATTAAAGTTTTCTTTTACAAATAATAGATAATATAATAAATATTTAGTTAATTGATTTAGTTTATATCCATTCTAAAATTTCACATCATAAACAGATTTAAAACACTCAATTTTGGAAAAAAAATATTTAAATTAATATAAAAAATTTCAATTTTAATTGATTATCCATATTTTGATATATGTTTACTATTTTTTATAGTATTTGATTTTAAACACTTTTAGATATTTATCATAAACTTATACATGTGAAAAAAAATAATTTGTGAATAATAATATAATTTTTCAGTAAATATAAATTTAATGGAAAAAAGTGTATGTCTTTGTCTACTACCCATGGTGAAAATCTAAACTTTCTACTTCATGTAATGATTGGAGGGTAAAGCATGTCTCTTTCAAAATAATAATTCAGTATTGTCAACAATCATGCATCATTCGTGTAGAGGACAATAATTTTTTAAGACATTTTTAGATTTACGGAAAAATTGTTAATGCTTAACTTGTGGGTAGAGCTGCCCAGTGTTTTTCTTTTCCCTGTTTTGGCTTTCCATTTTATATTTATATGTAGACACTAATTTCAAAGCTTTCTTCTTCAGACTCGGTTTTCATGCTGATGATTTTGTCTGCTGCTAATTCTGCTAATAATCTTTGTTTTTTCTAAAAATAGTAATAAAGACAAAATCAACACTGTCGAATACAATAAAATTTTAATATTTGCGATGAAGAAAAACAGCAGAATGAATTAGGTCAGACTTGTTTGGTTCTATTCCTGAGGATGATTAGAGGGCCCTCGTATGGGAAGCCAAGACACGGAAAAGAAAGAAACACATGGGGTTGCTTTACCCATAAAATAGTATTAACAATTTTTCATAAATTTTAAAATCTGTTATTTTTTTTCCTTACTTTGTTCAGTTACATACTATTGTAATTAATTAATTTTAAAAGAGAATTTTTATATTTTAATTTACTTTTGCTTCAAAGAGTTTTAAACGTCTTACGTTGTGTGTTTGATATGCTAACATATCGTCTTACAATATTCTAACCGATATTTAAAATTTTACAAAACAATTTTTAAAAGACAATTGAATCCTCCTTTCTTATATTTTCTTGTTTTCTCACTGACTTTTTACATTTGATGTTTTGGATTTTTTTTTATATCAGACAGAAGACATAAATATATGGTGGAGTGTACAGATGTAACATTACATTGGATGTATCCTAAGACTAATATAACTCTACTCCAGACTCTCCGAAACACCAATATATAAGTGGATCAGAAAGCAACAAAAATTATCAAATTTAAAAACATTAATAATAAATTTATGATTATACAGAAGATGAGTTATGAGAAGTCGAAGAAGACTTAAACCAAATTTTAAAAGTAAGTATATATGTAATGCTTTCAATAATAAATGCATTGTGCCACATGATCTTAGAGAATCAATTATAAGTGGATGTTATTTTTATGACTATATTTGATACAAAAGCATACTCTTCTACATGTAAAAACAAGCATACTTTAAGAGAAATTTAGAATAAAATTTATATTTGAGTTTATTATGCAGCTTGTTTCCGGATTCTTTCCAAAATCAATAAAAAATGTATTATACAAATTAGGCAATTGAAATTATGTAGATAACTACATAAAGAAATAAATTAACTATACCAGTCCCAATCTTTGAATTTAAAAACGTGAAAAGATAAAAAAATAATATGATGCCACTACTACAGGAACCACATTCCACGTCGGTTCTGGGGATATTTTCACGACGACCCCAAAACCGACGTTGAATGAGACGTCGTTAAAAGTAATATTTTTAACGTCGGTTCAAAGTAAACCGACGTTGAATATTACATGACCTTACAACGTCGGTTACACAAATAACCGACGTTGTAAGATGAACAACCCAAGATTCATTAGGGGGTTTATGGGCGAGTACAGAAAGTCATAGTCCAAGTTCCAGTTCAGCCACTTCCTTCGCTAGTGATGGGACGTCTAGGTCAGCAGCCGCTTCTGCTCTTGTGAAGCACAGGCGGAGCCAAGGCCAATTCTACTAGTTAAGTTAAACTAATAATCATCAATAGAAGAAGTCGAAGAAACTGTCTTATCTTAGTGGGACCGAACGAGCACCAGATACTGATTAGCGGGATTGGTAGTAGGACTATTTAATTAGCGGCGTCGCCCGGACGCTATCTCATCTCGATGATTCGTCGGTCGGAACCCGACCAGCTAAGAGCCACTCCAAGCTTGAGGAAGAATACGATATCATTAAAGCAACCTTGAAAGCAACGCTTAATTGCTTGCTGTACTTCACGCGTGAGAACATTGAGGAATCCTCGCTTCGCCCCCTTCGCATGAAGCAACCATATAACTGACGATATTGATTTAGTAGCGAGATCAGTTACACTAGCCCGGGCATCATAGCTGTCTTAGCGCGAACAGTCTGTAGCCAAAACAGAGTAGAGATTCGAATGGAGGGATGTGAAGAGAAATGAAGTCAATGACACCACACCAGACCGACCAGAAAGGGAAGAAGTAGCTACCATTTCACTTTTTCGTTACATGCTTTCCCCTGTCACCAACTCTGATGTCACTGTCAACAAGAAAGAGAGAGAGGGGGAAGTCAGGGTGAGGGAGGAGAAGAAAGGGTGTCAGGGACGAAAGAAAAAGTACCCAATAGAGACAATAGATCACTTAGTCCCCGGAGTAAAATACCGAACCTTAATATACCTCTTTTTCATCCTTTGCCCTGACTAAATCATCCCACTAGGAAATCAATCTTCCAGCCGTCGTTCCAGCTGAGCTTCGAACAGAGAAAGCAAATAGCAATGAAAGGGCACTCGAAGCAGGTCCTTCTGTTAGACTTCATTTACGAGGAAGGTCTGAGGCACGAAGTCTTAACGAGCCACTCTTGATCTTAGAGGAGACCCTATTGAGAAGATAGGGTTTTTGAACAGCTCCTAACCTACCAACCAACCAAAAAGGGAAACACATCCCAGGCATAATAATATGAAGAAGAGCGTTTCCTAGCCGTCTTGTCCTTGGGGAAGGAAGTACCACTCTTGAATCAAAGCAAATAGAAAAATAGCCACTATCTTAGCAGCTGAAAAAGGGCTTTCATAGGGGAGAAAAGTCAACTCCTTGCCCGTTCCGCTACTTCACTTCTTGGCTTGAAGCGCCTTTTCACTTTGTTGGCTAAAAGCGGAAGAACACTTGTTGAAGCTCTATCTGGTACTCCCTTGCGCTAGAAGCTCTTGCTAGATTATCCGACATTGACTCGCTATAAGAAGATTGTTCGAAGAGCATAATTATTCTATATGTGAAAATAGTGATTGATAAGGGCTATCAGATAGCAATGAGTGGACTGGCAACCTGTACTTATTTCTTTGAGAGGCTCTTTCTTTCTACGTCGGTTGTAATCTATAACCGATGTAGTAAGTACAACACGAATCATTCTACGTCGGTTAAGACAACAACCGACGTAGTAGTTTTGACATTCCACGTCGGTTTTGCAAATAACCGATGTGGAATGTAGAATTCAAAACATTCTACGTCGGTTTACATATACAACCGACGTAGAAGGATCAATTCATACGTTCTACGTCGTTTGTATTTCAACCGACGTAGAATGCCGACGTTAATTGTTAATTCTGTAGTAGTGTGCAACTCATACTTTTGCCAACAACAGAACATATAACTTGTTAATTTTGCTTAATCACTTGGATGAATACTTTAAAAAAATGACAGAAAAGTACTAATTCAGTAAAAAAAAAAAAAAGAACTCATGAGTTTATTAAGAAGGTAAGATTCCTTTTCAGGGTAATATAAATTCAAAACTTGAACTCAAAAACCACCTACTTGAAAATTTTGAAAATAAAAAAATATATTTATTTTATTAAAAAAATAAACTAATCCCATAATAAGAAAAGTTTATACCATACTTTTGTTGGACTTGAAGACTTGGTTTCAAGTGGATTTGATGTCTCCAACCACCTTTGATGATGAAGATGATGGTGCTTGAAGAATGAAGATTATGTCTTATGTTTAGAGAGTCCTAGGTTGTGTGGTATGTTGCATTTCAATTAATCTTGGACTTAATCTTGGGGTTTAAAATGATTTGAAATGTTTTAAAAGGTTTAAAATGATTTCAAAGGTTTAACTAATTTTTAAGCTGGTTAAAAATCTGATTTCAACTAGTTAAAGCTGTTCTTCGTTTTCAAAGCTTTGTATTTGGGAAATTTTAGTGATTGTTTTGAAATTTAAACCGGTTAAAATCCTGGTAGCTTTGTTCGGGAATTCCAGTTTTACGGAATAGCTAGTTAAAACGGGTTTTCAAGCTGGCGATTTCAAGTTTCGAGAAAAGGGTGCTCACTTGGAAAATTGGTTTTAATGAAAACAACCGGTTAAAATGCGATTTCAACCGACTATTCTCGTCGAATCGGTTTTAACGAGTTTTCTATATATAACTTGAAATTCAAAGAACTAAGTGACGAATCATTTTTAGAAGAACCCACTTGAGCAAGAACGTTTCTCTTACACTCTAAATCAATTTGCGAATCACTCCAAGAAGTCCAAGATCCAATTGATTGCGAATTGAATCAAGATTTGCATGCTCTATTTTTTGTTCATAGTTCTTGCTCTGTTTTCGTTTACGCTTTGAATTTCCAGGTGAATTCAATCCAATTCTTTGTGTGTTTGTTAGGCTGCGTGTTTGTCTCTTAATCGGGGTGATTAAGGGCTCTTGTAATAGGGTTTTACAGGTGTTTAGAGGTCTTGTAGGGTTCAAGACTAGGTGCAGCTTTACGGTTTTCGTTTTGCATGTAGTGTTCATGTAAAAGCTGGTTTTTAGTGAATTGATTGAATTTGTGTGGTTAGGAAGCTGGATGTAGCCTTTGTTGAAAGGTGAACCAGTATAAATCTGCTGTGTTGTTCTTCTTCCCTTAATCTTTTACATTCGGCAATTGAATTTTGAATTGTAATTGAATTGGATATATGATCAATTGATTAAAAGCATTTCAAGAACCTATTAAAAGCTGGTTTTAATCTTCAATCGAATCTGGTTTTTCATATTTGGGCATTGGGTTTCGAAAATCTTTGAAAGTTTAATTCACCCCCTCTTAAACTCAGCCATTTATTCCAACAATTGGTATCAAGAGCTGGTTCTTGAAAAATATTCAAGTTTTCTGAAAAATTTCAAACATGGCTGAAGGAAAATTGCCTTTTGCAGAGGGTGCTTCTATAAACAGGCCACCAATGTTTTCTGGGGTAAACTATCCATTTTGGAAAGTTAGAATGAAGATTTTCATTGAATCAATTGATATAGGGATTTGGAATGCTATAGTCAATGGACCGTATATCCCTAAAGAAGAGAAACCATGGGAAAGTTTAAATGCTGATGAACAAAAGAAAGTGCAATATGATTGTAAAGCAAAGAACATCATTACATCTGCACTTAATCTTGATGAATTCTTTCGTGTTTCACGAGTGTTCCAATGCTAAAGAAATGTGGGAAGTGTTGGAGGTTACTCATGAAGGAACAAGTGATGTTAAAAGAGCTAGAAAGCATACTTTAATCCAAGAGTATGAGATGTTCGAGAATGCTTCCGGGAGAAGCTGTTTCGAGATGTGCAAAAGAGGTTTACACACATTATAAACCATCTGATCGGCCTTGGAAAAGTGTTTGAGAAAGAGGAGTTGAACATCAAAGTGCTTGAAATGTTTGGATCGAAGTTGGCAACCCAAAGTAACAGACAATTTCTGAATCAAGGACTTGTCAACAATGAGTGTTGCTGCACTTTTGGAAAGCTAAGGGAACATGAGCTTGAGTTGAATAGACTTGCTTGAACAAGAAGATAATGACAAGAAAAAGAAAGGGCTGGCCTTGAAGACTTTGGTTCACAAGGAGGAGAATAGTGAGGATGAAGGACATGGAGGAAGTGATGCAGAAAATCTGAACCTCTTAGTTAGAAAGTTCAACAAGTTCTTGAAATACAAGAACAAAGATTACAAGAACAAGAGGTATAATAAAAAATCTGATTTAGCTTCTTCTAACTTTACTTGTTTTGGTTGTGGAAAACGAGGGACATATTAAGGTTGAATGTCCATACTCACAAAACAAAGAGAGGAATGGAGAAAAGAAGCATGAAAAATCATTCAAAACCAAGAAGGCTTACATAGCATGGGATGAGAATGATATCTCCTCTAGTGATTCTTCAAGTGATGATGAAAGGGCCAATCTTTGCCTTATGGCTGATTGTGATACAGCAAGTAGTGTAAGTTCCTCAACTACTCAAAATGGTCTTCCTTATGATCGAGTTGCTGCAAAATTTTCTGGAATTGCATGAAGAGGCTAATAAGGTTGCTTGTTCAAACAATAGGCTTAAAGGTATGAACAATTGGCTAGAGAACAAGGTGAAAGAGCTAGAGAAAGAGCTGGAAAATTCAAAAACTGATTTTGAAAATCTGGAAATGATTTACAAGGCTTCAAGTTGCAATGATGAACATCTTTGGAAAAATCTGCACAAGCTGCGAGAATTTTAGAAAATCAAATTGAGTATTTGAACAAATCTCTAGCTAAATTCACCATGGGAAGAGCCAACTTGGATACACTTTTAGATTTTAAAAATTGTGTAACGAATAGAGTTGGACTTGGATTTAAAAATGGTTTTCAAAAGAAACAAAAGCCTTATAGAAATTTCTTTTCACATAGAAAACCGTCCGACACTTCATCTATTACATGCTTTTATTGTATGAACAAGGGACATACTTCAAAATCATGCAAAATCAGAAAATTTGGTGTTCCTAGTGGTCAATATATTTGGAAGCCAAAATGTGGTAGAAAGGTTATTAACTTTGTTGGACCCAAATTGATGTGGGTACCAAATTCTCTCCATTGATTGTGTTTTGCAGGTGTTCTTGAAGGCCAAGGAATCATTGTGGTATCTAGGCAGTGGCTGTTCAAGGCACATGTGTGGTGACAAAAGGAAGTTTGTCAAACTCACCTTGAAAAATGGAGGTTTTGTCACATATGGAGATAATAATAAAGGGAAAATCCTTGGAAGTGGTGATGTTGGTAACATTTCTTCAATCCTCATTGAAAACGTGTTATATGTTGAAGGTTTGAAGCATAATCTTCTTAGTATTAGCCAGCTATGTGATAAAGGTTTTAGAATCATTTTTGAATCAAATCATTGCAAGATCATTGAGAAAAATTCTGATAAAATCTGCATGTTAGGCAAGAGAATTGAGAACATTTATATGCTTGATCTTGATCATATGTGTGCAACTAATTTTACATGTCTCATGTCTAAGGAAGATAGTTCATGGCTTTGGCATAGGAGAGCTGCACATATTAACATGAATCATTTGGAAAAACTGGTTTCAAAAGAACTTGTTTTAGGGTTACCTAAAGTGAAATTTGAGAAAGATAAAATCTGTCATGCATGCCAAAAGGGTAAACAAACCAAAGTTTCTTTTAATCTGAAAAATTATGTGTCTACAACAAAACCTTTGGAATTGCTGCATTTGGATTTGTTTGGTCCATCTAGAACAATGAGTATTGGTGGAAACTATTATGCTTTGGTTATTGTTGATGACTATTCTAGGTTTACTTGGACTTTGTTTACGAAAAATAAAAATGATGCATTTCATGCTTTTAAGAAACTTGCCAAGGTTTTACAAAATGAAAACAGCTGCAGACATAAGTGCTCTTAGAAGTGATCATGGAGGGAATTTGAAAATGAAAAGTTCAATCATTTTTGTGAAAAATATGGGATTAAGCATAACTTTTCAGCACCTAGGACTCCTCAACAAAATGGTGTTGTTGAGAGGAAAAATAGATCACTTGAGGAACTAGCTAGGACAATGCTTAATGAATCAAACATCCCTAAATATTTTTGGGCGGATGCAGTAAATACTGCATGTTACATAATAAATAGGGTTTTGATAAGACCTATTTTGAAGAAAACCCCTTATGAATTGTACAAAGGGAGAAAACCCAACATAGCACATCTTAGAGTGTTTGGCTGCAAGTGTTTTGTTTTAAATAATGGCAAAGAAAAACTTGGCAAATTTGATGCTAAAGGCGATGATGCATTGTTTTTAGGCTATTCTTTACATAGCAAAGCATATAGGATCTTCAACAAGAGATTAGCTATCATTGAGGAATCAATACATGTTGTTTTTATGAGACTAATGTGCAAAATGAAGGTGCGAGTGAGTGGTGCAGGTGCAGGTGAAGAGAACTTAATTGAAGGTGTATCAAGCTGGACATGTAGAAGCGATAAAGGCTGCTGCAGGTGGAATTTTAGCTGGTGAAAATCGGAAAGAACCGGCTGAAATCCTGGCACCGAGTTAAATTCGAGAAAATGATCTACCTAAAGAATGGAGGGTGCCTCGTAATCTGTCCATTGGAAATGTGATAGGAGATGTTCGGAGAGGTGTTTCTACAAGAAGGTCTATGCATGATACATGTTTAAGCTGCTGCATTTGTTTCCCAAGTTGAGCCTAAATGTGTTGATGATGCATTATTAGATGAAAACTGGATTTTGGCAATGCAAGATGAACTGAACCAATTTAAAAGGAATGAGGTTTGGGAACTAGTCCCTTGCACACCTAACATGAATATAATTGGCACAAAGTGGGTGTTTAAAAATAAAATGAATGATCAAGGAGTAATAACTAGAAACAAGGCTAGGCTTGTAGCTAAAGGGTATAACCAAGAGGAAGGAATAGATTATGAGGAAACATATGCTCCCGTTTGCTAGGTTAGAAGGCTGTTAGGTTATTACTTGCTTTCTCATGCATGATTGGATTCAAACTGCATCAAATGGATGTGAAAAGTGCATTTTTGAATGGATATATAAATGAAGAAATTTATGTTTCACAACCATCTGGATTTGTTGATCACAAATTTCCTAACCATGTATATAAGCTCAAGAAGGCTCTTTATGGACTCAAGCAAGCTCCAAGACAATGGTATGAAAGGTTAAGTAACTTTCTTATCTCTCAAAACTTTGAAAGGGGCCAAGTTGATAAAACTTTGTTCATTAGAAAGTCTTTGGACAGCATTATACTGGTGCAGGTTTATGTGGATGATATAATCTTTGGATCCACTAATGAGAAGCTTTGTGAAGAATTTGTTGCAGCTATGCAGGGGGAGTTTGAGATGTCAATGATGGGTGATCTAAACTTCTTCTTAGGCTTACAAGTCAAGCAATTAGATCATGGAACATTCCTCAATCAGTCAAAATATTGCAAAGAGCTGTTAAAGAAATATGAGATGAACAGTTGCAAAGAATCAAGCACACCCATGGCTACCAGCGGCTATCTTGATGCGGATGAAAGTGGTAAACCTTTTGATTCCACTAAGTATAGAGGTTTGATTGGTTCACTATTATATCTAACTGCTAGTAGGCCTGATATAATGTTTAGTGTATGCATGTGTGCTAGGTTTCAATCTAGTCCCAAAGAATCACATTTTGCAATTTCCAAAAGAATTTTGAAATATCTAAAAGGAACTATTAATGTTGGTTTATGGTATCCTAAAGGTGCTTCTTTTAATCTAGTGGGCTATTCAGATGCAGACTTTGCTGGATGTAAACTTGATAGAAAAAGCACTAGTGGAACTTGTCATCTACTAGGAAGTAGTCTAGTATCATGGCATAGCAAAAAGCAAGCTAGTGTGGCTTTGTCTACTGCTGAAGCTGAGTATGTTGCAGCTGGGAGCTGTTGTGCTCAAACTCTTTGGTTAAAACAACAACTTTTTGATTATGGTTTGAAACTAGATCACATTCCTATTAGGTGTGACAATACAAGTGCTATCAACTTAACAAAAAATCCTATTTTGCACTCTAGAACGAAACATATAGAAATAAGGCACCATTTCATTAGGGATCATGTTCAAAAAGGTGATTGCATAATTGAATTTGTTGACTCTAATAACCAACTTGCTGATATATTTACCAAACCACTCCCAAAAGATAGGTTTTTCCAATTAAGAAATGAGTTGGGTGTCCTTGATGTTTCAAATGTGATATAATTCGTGTATGTGATTCATTTCTGCTGTTATTCATGCTGTTTTATATGTTTGAATGGTTAAATCTGCATATGTGTTGATTAATTGCAGTTAGATTTGCATATTGGATGTTATAAGTGAAATCTGCAATGTTATTCAGGATTTTAGTTAGTTGTTTCGAGCTTTTAATCAGTTGTTTTTCATAATTTGGGGCTGCAGTGGATGTGCAGTAATATCTGTTCTGTTTTAGCCAGTTAATCTGTCGATTTAGTCAGTTAAAATCATTTATCTGCATTAAATCAGTATCAGGATTTCTGTTTTAATCAGTTGTTTCTCACAAATCAACTGACTGAAATTGCCTGTCACCATGCAAAGTTTAAAATTTGAACGAATTTACTGTTAAACTGCATTGATTCACATTTAATTGGTGCATTTAAATTGATTAATTGAGAAATGTGCATCTGAACATGATAAATAAAGCTGGTTAAAAAGAATCTTGACTCCTATTTTGTCTTGTAGTGGCTTTGCTTTACTTTTTAGCTGGTTTCTCTCTCCAAATACGTATTGCATCCAACCAGCTGAATTCCTTGGTCAAGTCTGTGCATCACTGCATATCTCCGTCCCATATATTCCAAGCGAATGCATTTTAATTGCTTCTTTGATTGAATAAAGCATTGATTTGATAAAACCTAAAAATCTGAAATGTTAAATACATGTGTTGTGCATTGCTTCACTGTTATTCACCCTGCCCGTGTAAAAAATCTGCATAATCCATTCTCTATACTCTGTTTCTCTACACTCTATCTTTTCTGAAATGGCATCTTCAAGCAACCCAAGGAAGAGATCAAAAAATGCTGGGTCATCCAAAAATAAGGAACCTGAAATTCCAGCAACTCATACTTATAGACATGGGTCTATTGAAGCATGGTTCGATGGTGATGAAGAAAGGATTGAGAAGTTTCAATCCCATATCAGTAGGAAGACTGTAAATCCACCAAAAATTTTGAGCTTTCAGTGGCTAGAGGATGATGATTAAGTTGGATCTATAGAGAAATTGCTCGTTGTTGTTCTTTATTTCTTTTCTCGCTCGCTGTGCCTCATCGATTCCGGTGGAAAATCTCCGTTTGCTGGTTTATTGTTTGCTGCTGCTGTTACTGAGATGCAGTAACTGGTTTTTGGCTGGACTGCTATCGAAAAGTCTGTGTTTGCTGGTTTTTCGGATTCGTTGTTGTCGATCGTTGGTGCACTTGTCGTTATTGAAAATGCTGTTATCATCGTCGCTGTATTTGCTGTTGTTTTGGAGTAAAACTGTTGTTGTTGCTGCATAATTGAAGCATTTGCTGTTTCTGAAGTGTTGTTGCTGGTGCATTGATTCTGTTGCTTGATACGTTAATTTGGCTGCTGCTACACAGATTCTGCTGTTGCTGCTGCACTCATTCTGCTGCTGTTGCTGTTTGCATTCATGTTTTTTGCATTTCATTGTTGTTTGGTTGTGTGCTGTATGTGCTTATTTGTTGCTGTTTTTTTTATTGGGTATAATGCCCATGTATGTTGAACAATCTTATATTTACTGCATATGCTATGTTATTTTTCTGGTGCTATTTGATGATTCCAAAGGGGGAGAAATTGTTGAATGCATTTGAAGGCACATGAAGCGCAAGCGCAAGTGAAAGGGGGAGAATCTGGTGAAAGGGGGAGAATCTGAATTTGCAACGCTGCTGCTGTGAAAGCGCTTCTGCTATACTGCTGCTATTTTTAATGCTATATTGTTTTACCACACTTTGCTACGCTATTTACTGTTGCTGTATTTTGTTTTGTGCGAGGACTCTTACATTCTTCAAAGACAATGAATGCATCAAGTGGTTGTCATCATCAAATAGGGGAGTTTGTTGGACTTGAAGACTTGGTTTCAAGTGGATTTGATGTCTCCAACCACCTTTGATGATGAAGATGATGGTGCTTGAAGAATGAAGATTATGTCCTATGTTTAGAGAGTCCTAGGTTGTGTGGTATGTTGCATTTCAAATAATCTTGGACTTAATCTTGGGGTTTAAAATGATTTGAAATGTTTTAAAAAGGTTTAAAATGATTTCAAAGGTTTAACTAATTTTTAACTGGTTAAAAATCTGATTTCAACTAGTTAAACTGTTCTTCGTTTTTCAAAGCTTTGTATTTGGGAAATTTTAGTCGATCTGTTTTCGAAATTTAAACCGGTTAAAATCCAGGTAGCTTTGTTCGAGAATTCCAGTCTTACGGAATAGCTAGTTAAAACGGGTTTTCAAGCGAGCGATTTCAAGTTCCGAGAAAAGGGTGCTCACTGGAAAATTGGTTTTAATGAAAACAACCGGTTAAAATGCGATTTCAACCGACTATTCTCGTCGAATCGGTTTTAACGATTTTCTATATATAACTTGAAATTCAAAGAACTAAGTGATGAATCATTTTTAGAAGAACCCATCGAGCAAGAACGTTTCTCTTACACTCTAAATCAATTTGCGAATCACTCCAAGAAGTCCAAGATCCAATTGATTGCGAATTGAATCAAGATTTGCATGCTCTGTTTTTTGTTCATAGTTCTTGCTCTGTTTTCGTTTCTGCACTGAATTTCCAGGTGAATTCAATCCAATTCTTTGTGTGTTTGTTAGCTGCGTGTTTGTCTCTTAATCAGGGTGATTAAGGGCTCTTGTAATAGGGTTTTACAGGTGTTTAGAGGTCTTGTAGGGTTCAAGACTAGGTGCAGCTTTCTGGTTTTCGTTTTGCATGTAGTGTTCATGTAAAAAACTGGTTTTTAGTGAATTGATTGAATTTGTGTGGTCAGGAAACTGGATGTAGCCTTTGTTGAAAGGTGAACCAGTATAAATCTGCTGTGTTGTTCTTCTTCCCTTAATCTTTTACATTCGACAATTGAATTTTGAATTTTGAATTGTAATTGAATTGGATATATGATCAATTGATTAAGAGCATTTCAAGAACCTATTAAAACTGGTTTTAATCTTCAATTTGAATCTGGTTTTTCATATTTGGGCATTGGGATGCAGAAAATCTTTGAAAGTTTAATTCACCCCCCCTCTTAAACTCAGCCATTTATTCCAACAACTTTAACTAGTAATAATCCTTTTAACTATTATAAAGTTATTAAAATTATACTTTAACCGTAAAGATATATAACATAAACAACATTTGAATTGTGTCCTTATTTAATTATATATAATGTTTAAATTAAAATATTATTTTAGTAAGTGGGATTGAATCTTGTTTTGTATGTTAGGTCTTGGTTTGGAGATGAAGTTAAAATAAAAAATATGTAAGTAAGAAAGAAGACTCAATAGATTAAAAGGATGATATTATTGATCAATACAAGAAAAAAAAATGTAGCGTTAGCAAAAAGCTGACGCCAGCGAAGAAAAACGGATGCTAACTCGTCATTAGCGTCGGCATTGCATCCACACCATAGTCCATGCTAAAAAGATGGAAGCTAGTGGAGTAGCGATTAAGGGACACTAATAGCATTGGCTAAGCTGACACAACACCAACCCTATGCTTTTAAAAATATATAAATTAAATTATGTAGTGTAGGCTCAGCAGACGCAAAGTCGAAACTATGGATTTTTAAAATAAATAAAAAAATTGTGTAGCATGAGTCGCACCAACGCTATACTTTTTTAAAATTAAAAAAGTAAATAGGTAGCGTCGGCCTGACCGACACTTTGTTTATTTTTTAAAATAAATTAAATGGGTAGTGTGCGGGTAGCGTTGATCTGGCTACCACTATGATTTTTTAAATAAGTAGATAGCGTCGGCCAAGCAGACGCTATGGTTTTTTAAAAAAACCTAAATAAATTGGTAACGTCGGCCTTTTAAAAAAAAGTGTGGCCAACGCTTATTTTGAATGTAATTTTGCGTGAAATATCTAGTTATAAATCCATTTCATTGCTTTAATTTGCACTATAATTTGCAATCCATTCTCATGCATAGAATTCCAGTTTCAATTTCAATCTAATCATCAATCAATTCTAATTTCTACACATACAAGCAATTCTAATTCCAGTAACATACATCTAACTTTCATTTCCAATCAATATTGAGTTCAATTGCAATCCATATTCGTAAATTCCAAATCAAATTATAAATTACCATACTTTGAGAAAATGAAATTGAAGATGAGTTTTAATTAAATTAAAATGAAATTGTTCATATCAAGTTGCATTAACAAATATTTGTTCAACAGAAGTCATCTTACAGTATACTTGATTACTAATACCTTAAGAACTTTGAAAACAAATAGTAGTGTGTTGTCGTGCACCAAGTGCCAAAAAAGAAAAACATGAAAACAACTATTTGTTGATTAATTTGAAAGACCAGTAAAAAGGAGACAAACAATTAGATTGAATAATACAACACTTATATACAACTAAATTATGTAATAATATATATATATATGTATATGAAAAAAATGAATTAAAAAAATGAATTAAAAAATTAAGATATTGTAAAATACATTAAAAGAAAACAGCATAATGAACTCACAATGAAAATGAAGTTCAAACAAGGGGTTGGTCATCAAATGCTTGGGCATAATGAGGGTGGATATGACTTGTACTAGTTGAACTGACATTAATTTATCAAACTATGATCATGGGTAATTGCTCCTGCATCAACTTCAGTCTCTCCTCCAACAGTGCACATCTACGGTCTGTTGCAGTAGCTCTTTCCTCAGTTGCAGTAGCTCTTGCATTAGTTTGTGTGATTTGTTCACGAATAGTTTGATTGTCTGCAGCTTCATCAATGGTACCAGCTAAGACCAAGGGTGATAAATGTCATTAGTTAACCAATTCATATTCCCTTTTTGGTCACTTAAAGGTCTTAAATGCAAATTTTGAATTAATAATTACCCCAATTGTTAGAATTATTTAACTTAAGCTCTTAATGGTGAATCATGCTCTAAAAGACCATTTAATCCCAATTTTTGTTGAATCATAGGTGATCAAGGAAGAAAGGAAAGAAGAAAACATTTATGAAGACTCCAAGAGAAGAATTCAAGCCTACATTCAAGTATTGATTGCCTAAGCTGAATCATCTTGCCTAAGCGAGGGAGGGAAGTGAGGCACTAGAGTAATTTTACTTAAGCGAGACATCTTTCGCTTAAGCGAGATTGGGTGTTAGAAATAAACGACAGTGTAAAAATCAAGAGAAAGAACAAGGATGGGGGAGGTGAATTGGATTTTTAAGAAACTTTTTCCCTTTAAAATAATTTTCCAGTTTTTAAATAAATGTTCTAAAACGAGGATGCGGATTTTCCTTAACCTTTGATGAGTGCAGTTTGAATTGCAATTGTTAATATGATCCACAATAAAATAAAGAGATAGGGAAAGAGAAAGAACACAAATATTTATACTGGTTCGGATTTAGGCAATCCTACGTCCAATTCCCAATCACCACAAACATGTGATGATCACCCCACTATCTTTAATTGAAATTACAAACACCAATTCTTGCAATAACAAATAAAGATAAAGGAAACACCTCCTTAGACACACTAAGGATGAAACACCTCCTCAGACACACTGAAGATGATTCCCACCTCTCTTGACACACAAGAGATGAACACACCTACCTTAGAACAGATCCAAGGAATTTTACCCATTCAGAAAAACAGTAAAACAAAACACCTGATTGAGTGCTGAATGAAAGCTTAAGCACAAAGATCACCACTTCCAAAGACTTTGATCAACCTTGAGAGAGGAAGTGGTTTTGAAAAACTATAGCGGAAGAACACTTTGAATGTTGTGTTTTATCAGATGTGTTGAACCTAAGACATTTCCTTTCATTTTATAATTTGAAAATAGCCCAAAGTTTCCATTCTTAGGTTGATTCAGTATTGAATTGGCAAAAATGACGTATTTAATCGATTATCTAAAAGGTTTAATCGATTATATCAGAGTTAAAAACTGGAAAACTTATTTTGCCTGATATAATCGATTAGATTAAGGCCATAATCGATTATATTAACCCAGAATCAATATAATCGATTATCAAAACACTTAATCGATTATTTTGTTCATTAAACAATTTTGATTCAAATTTTAAGTGAAATAATCGATTAGACTTCGTATCTTAATCGATTGAAAGCGTAGAAAAATATTTTTGTGAGAAAACGACTTGCTCTCAAGTTTGAAATGGTCTTGAATGGGATTTATGACTTACTCTTTTCATCCTTCACTCAAAACAGAAACTTCTAAACTTGAAACTCCAGCAGTTGAGAAAATCTTCATCAGTCTTCTCTCTTGAAAGCTTTAAACATCTTTTATGCCTTGCCTTTTTCATCAAGCACCTTTCCTTTGTGAGAGGAGACGAATCTTTAATGTTGTATAGAGCACATTAAATCTTGATCGTCAAAACTTTTAATCTTCATGATATATTGAAAGGACTTCATCAACACTTGATCTTGAAATATGCCAACAATCTCCCCCTTTTTGATGATGATAAAAAGAAACTTCGAGACTTGTGATTGATATCCTGAAAAACTTGGAAAATAATGTATGGATATCTCCATCATAAAAATTAGTCCACAAAGGAAATAAAGTAGGCAGTCTCATAAAATTTAATTTTCAATTTGAATTTGAATTTCAAATTTCAAGGAAATCAATGCATGGAAATTATTTCTAAAAACTCCCTCTTAAACTTTGCTTTTAAATGTTTAAGATATTCTAGGCAATTATTTGAAATATTTCCTAATACTCCCCCTGAAATTTTAATTCTCTTTAAAGCTTGAGATTATCAATCAAAACAATACTTTATTTTTCTCCCCCTTTATTTTTATCATTTTCAAAAAGATTACATATTTCAGAAATACACAACAGAAGTAATGAATACACAGAAAAAAATGGAGGAAGAAAAAAACAGCAGCTAAAAAAATATGAGCTTAAGGAATAAGTGAACTTGTAGCCTATTCTGTATCTTCACTATCCCCTTGATCTTCTTCTTCTTCAGTAGATTGAGCTGGTTGTTTTCCGCTTGAAGATCTAGTATTGTCTTCTTCTGAAGACACATCTTCTATATCCATCTTTCTCTCTACCCGATAAACTCTCCTATTCAGCCTTGAGAGTTTTGAGCAGATATCTTCATAATGAGTGAGTTGGAGACTCATCATGCTATCCATCCTTGAGAATATGTTTGCTTCCATGGAGCCAGGTTGAGGTTGAGGTGGAGGTTGAGGTTCTTCATCTTCATCCATAGCCGCTTCATCATCTCTTTGCCAGAACATATTGCCTTGTTCAATAAGGCCCATGTGCCTTAGAACATTCTTCCCAATTTTGCTATTGCTAAGCAAAATTTGCTTGGTCTCTCCTCTAAGATCAACTCCTTTGTATTCTAATATCTTTGAGATAAACACAGCATAGGGTAAAGCAAATGATGATAGCCTAGTGGCTTTAAACATATTATCTAAAATAATTGTCGGCCAATCAACACTAACATTATTAAAGAAACCATACATCAAAAGAATATCTTCCTTAGTTAGTTGAGCATGATTAGTGCCCCTAGCAACAATTATCCAGACAATGACATAATGTAACATTCTCTTATTTAACTTTACATTACCAACTTTGTACAAGCTCTCTACTTGTAGGTTGGGGTCCTTGCAGAATTTTCTGAATTCTACAAGCTTGTTGAAATCCTCAAACCCATATGTAATGTTGATTCCTCCTTCTGTGGATAGGTCAGCTACATTGTTCCACACATCTTCATCAAGGTGTATGCAGACTCCTTTCACCTTGGAGCTTGGATTACCTGTTCTAGAAGATAAATTTAAATAGAACACTCTTACCAAATCTGGGTAATATGCACCTTCTAGTTCCACAAAAGTTTGCAAACCACTTGCCACTAATAGTTCCTGAAATGAAAAATCGTGATCTCTGAAAAATTCACAAGATAAGAACTTAGGAGTAAGAATTTTCCTGTCTTTCCAATGTTTAACATAGGTTATCTATAAATCTTCATCAGATATCCACCCTGCAAGAGTTGGTGGTCTTGCTTCAACTTCTTGCTGTTGGGAGGACATTGGAGCTTTGCCTCTTCTCCTTGAGGGCATCTTCCTTCTTCTTTGACCAGCCATTTGAGTAGATAATTGACAAAAGAAATAAAAACAAGAAAACTAGCATAGAAACAGCAAGATAATTTCGCACAAAAAGGAATCAAACAGCAGAATATTAGCAAGAGCGAGAGAGAGTGAAAGTGGCACTTTAATTCTCAATCTTGGTATTTATAGACATGGATTATGATTTCAATTCATTGATTTAATGCGAAAATAGCCGTTAGGATTCGAATATAGCCGTTAGGAATGAAAAACATGTGATTTGGAGGCTTAATGTTCAAAAACCAGTGTGCAGAAAAACGCAGAACGTCGCATTTAATCGATTATGTGATGAACGTAATCGATTATTTGCATGGAAAATTTTCCAGAAAACGAAAACCCAGGAATTTAATCGATTATGTGCATTCCTTAATCGATTAAATTGCTCCTCAGCGTTTTAATCGATTATGTTATGAGCTTAATCGATTATATATAAAAACATTTTCACAAACAGCGCTTTTAATCAATTACCATATGAAAACTAATCGATTATATACGAGATTTTCATAAAAACACACAATTAACATAAAAAACTCATCAATAAACATTAATCAATCAACAAATTTATCATCAACAATTCCTAGATCTCTTCTAAGCTCATAAAATCTATCTCTAGGCAAAGGTTTGGTAAAGATATCAGCTAATTGATGTTTTGTATCTATGTATTCTATAATGCAATCTCCTTTAGCTATATGATCTCTAATGAAATTATGTCTAATTTCTATATGCTTGGTCTTAGAATGCATGATAGGATTTCTAGTCAAATTAATGGCATTAGTGTTATCACACTTAAGAGGGATATGATCTAGAAAGATATCAAAGTCTTCTAATTGCTGCTTCATCCACAGTATTTGAGCACAACAGCTACCAACTGCTATATACTCAGCCTCTGTGGTTGAAAGAGCAACACTAGCCTGTTTCTTAGAATGCCATGAGAGTAAAGAACATCCTAAAAGATGACATGTTCCACTAGTACTCTTTCTATCAACTCTACAACCACCATAATCTAAGTCAGAAAAACCTATAATACTAGGCAAGGCTCCTGAAGGGTACCATAAACCAAAGGTTTTTGTTCCTCTAAGGTACTTAAGGATTCTCTTAACAGCCTTTAGGTGTGATTCTCTAGGGTTGGATTGAAACCTAGCACAAACACACACACTTTGCATAATATCAGGTCTACTAGCAGTAAGATAAAGTAATGATCCGATCATACCTCAATACTTTGTTTGATCTACTGCCTTACGACTTAAATCTTGATCCAGATAACAAGATGTAGCCATGGGAGTTGCAGCCTCCTTGGAACTTTCCATCTCAAATTTCTTTAAGATTTCGTTGCAATACTTTGTTTGACATATAAATATGACTTTCTTCAATTGTTTGATTTGCAAACCAAGAAAGAAATTTAATTCTCCCATCATGGACATTTCGAATTCTCCCTGCATATTTGTTGCAAACTCTTGGCAAAGATCATCATTAGTTGATCCAAATATGATATCATCAACATAAACTTGAACAATGAGAATATGTTTCTTTGATTTCTTAATAAAAAGAGTAGAATCAACTTTACCTCTTCTAAAATTATTTTCAAGTAAGAAATTACTTAACCTTTCATACCAAGATCTTGGACCTTGTTTTAGTCCATATAAGGCTTTCTTCAACTTGTAAAGATGGTTTGGATTTTTGAAATCTTCAAAGCCTGGAGGTTGTTCTACACAGACTTCTTCCTTGATGTATCCGTTTAGAAAAGAACTTTTTACATCCATTTGAAACAATTTGAATCCCATAATGGAGGTGTATGCTAGCAACAAACGAATAGCTTCAAGTCTTGCTACGGGAGCATAAGTTTTATCATAGTCTATTCCTTCTTCTTGTCTATAACCTTTTGCAACCAGCCTTGCTTTGTTCTTGGTGATATTTCCATCTGATTTCTTTCAAACTGATTTAGCTCTTCTTGCATTGCTATACACCAATGATCATCCGTCAAAGCTTCTTCTACGGTCTTTGGTTCAATCTTCCTAAGCCCTCCCAAACCACATGTCTTGGGCACTCTAGGCATTTTTTGCCATCTGAGGCTCTTGCTTTCCAGTATACACATCAACCCTTATACTAAATGTCATACTTGATTTTCCCTATAATACATGTGCTCGAAAATATGCATAGAATGAATTAGTTAATTGGTGTGCAGGAGTACCGAAGCAAAGTATTTTATTCATTATCTAATATATTTATATGTGAAAACAGATTTTATGGCTCTCTGTTAGATAAATTTGTTAATCCTTTCATCCATCAATTCAAGTCGTATCTATTTAGTTAAATATGTGGAAGGAAAATTCAATTAATCTATTTTATTATATAAATAAATAAATGGTATAATTGAAGAAACTTATCTATAAAACATTATTGTTAGAGAAAAATAAAAAAAAATACATTAACATTAGATTATACTACATAGACAATATAAAATTTAATTTTAATTCATGTTTAAGTTAACCTTTTAAATTCGTTTTCAAGTTTTTTGTAAATAGACCCAACTTATTCTTTTGAATTATTTCATGTTTAAATTGGTTTCATTTTTAATCAAAAATTAAATTTTCATTTTAACTAATAGTACAATTTTAAAATAAAAACTTTGTAAAATTGATAAGTAATCATGTCTTAAACCAACTATATAATTTTAAAGTACAATCATAATAATACAAATTACAAGAGATTTGGAAATAAGCTGTCATTGGTAGGTGAGGTTGGATCATTCTTTTGAGTATGAAGTGAACAACTATTACCTCCATTGTGATTTATATTTATAAACAACTTTATCTCTATCTTTGGACATATCTAGGAATGGATATGTATATTTTATTCTGATGCTATGATTTTTTTATTGTGACTTAACTTTGTGGGAATGGTTAAACTTATATGTTTATAATCTCACCCTCATGTTTGAACATTTTTTAGAAATTTGTTTATGTCCTGGATAAGTTGTAACCAAACTCTTATGCTTCATTATTTCTTTGCACTATATCAGAAATAATTTGATCCAAACATGTTTCCCATGTTATGATCATTTTTAATTGTATAATGAAAGAAATGTTTCCATTTTAGATAACTAATGGACCTATTAGGTGGTTCTTATAATATTGCATTTATGGTAACCTTATAGATCTTCAAGAACACAACCACTATTTGGTTGAGCATCTTGACTTGGAAGGTCTGTCTCTTTTATAATTGTTGTGAAAGTTTTTTGTTTCTTCATTCATAGATATCAAGAATATGTATTATATGTGCATACTGACATGTAAAGGCATTTTTATGAGACTGAAAACAAGTTATTTTGTTGTAACAATTCATTAAATTGGTGTTTAATCCTTTAACGTAATTATCAAACCCATATAGTAGTATGTAGCAACTGGCCCCTAAGTGTAGAAACAACCCAAATAATTCATGTTGAACTTAATGGTTTAGTTATTAATGTTGAACACATGACAAAGGAGCAAATTGTAGATGGCGAATGGTTGATTTATTATTAATAGGAGTGAAGTATTCAATGTGTTGACTAATAGGAAATACTTTTTTATTTATTTGAAATTAAAAACTTTTAATTTAAAAATATATGTTTCTTTGATGGTTTGACTAATTGGATCATTAGGAGGTGTTGAATGGCCAAATTGTTGGCATATTTCAAGATCAAGTGTTGATGAAGTTCTCTCTTTATATCATGAAGATTAAAAGTTTTGATGATGAAGATTTAAAGTGCTCTAAACAACATTAAAGACTCTTGTCATCTTACAAAGGAAGGTTGCTTGATGGAAAAGGCAAGACATAAAGGATGTTTAAAGCTTTCAAGAGAGAAGATTGATGAAGATTTTCTCAAGAGCTGGAGTTTCAAGTTTAGAAGTTTCTGTTTTGAGTGAAGGATAAAAAGAGTAAGTCATAAATCCCATTCAAGACCATTTCAAACTTGAGAGCAACTCGTTTTCTCGCAAAAACGTTTTTCTACGCTTTTAATCGATTAAGTTACGAAACCTAATCGATTATTTCACGTAAAATTTGAATCAAAATTGTTTAAGGAGCAAAATAATCGATTAAGTGTTTTTGATAATCGATTATATTGCTTCTGGGTTCATATAATCGATTGTGACCTTAATCTAATCAATTATATCAGGCAAAATGTGTTTTCCAGTTTTTAACTCTGATATAATCGATTAAACCTTTTAGATAATCGATTAAATATGACGTTTTTGCGAATTCAATGCTGAATCAATCTAAGAATGGAAACTTTGGAGTATTTTCGAATTATAAAATGAAAGGCAATGTCTTAGGTTCAACACATCTGATTAAACACAATATTCAAAGTGTTCTTGTGCTATAGTTTTTCAAAACCGCTTTCTTGCTCTCTCAAGGTTGATCTAAGTCTTTGGAAGTGGTGATCACTATGCTTAAGCTTTCATCAAGCACTCAATCAGGTGTTTTCTTTTACTATTTTTCTGAACGGGTATAATTCATCCCTTGGATTTGTTCTAAGGGAGGTGTGTTCATCTCTTGTGTGTCAAGAGAGGTGGGAATCATCCTCAGTGTGTCTGAGGAGGTGAGTTCATCCTTAGTGTGTCTAAGGAGGTGTTTCCTTTATCTTTATTTGTTATTGCATGAATTGGTGTTTGTAATTTCAATTAAAGATAGTGGGGTGATCATCACGTGTTTGTGGTGATTGGGAACTGGACGTAGGATTGGCTAAATCCGAACCAGTATAAATCTCTGTGTTCTTTCTCTTTCCCTATCTCTTTATTTTATTGCGGATCATTCTAACAATTGCAATTCAAACTGCGCTCATCAAAGGTTAGGGAAAATCCCAATCTTGTTTTTAGAACATTTATTTAAAATCTGGAAAATTATTTTAAAGAGAAAAAGTTTCTTAAAAATCCAATTCACCTCCCCCCCTCTTGATTTTTACACTGTCATTATTTCTAACAATTGGCCTTAGAGCTGGTTTTTGAAAGTTACTCAAAATCAAGATCCTTATGGCAGTCAAAAATCAATCTTTTACTGAAGGTGCATCTATTCATAGACCACCACTCTTTACTGGTGAAAACTATCCTTTTTGGAAAAAGAGGATGGAGATTTTCCTTAGGTCTAATGATCAAGGCATTTAGGATGCAATTGTAAATGGTCCATATATTCTTATGACTGTTGTTAATGAAGTGCAGGTACCCAAAGTGAGAGCAAGTTGGACGAGGGATGAGTACAATGAGTATCAATGCAATATAAGGGCATGCAATATGATATCATCTGTTTTAACTGTTGATGAGTTTTACAGGTTGTCTGATTGCACTACAGCAAAGGAGATGTGGGACACTCTTGAAGTCACACATGAAGGAACAGAGGATGTCAAAAGATCAAGGAAAAACACCTTGATTCAAGAATATGAGATGTTCCATATGAGCAAAGGGGAAACCATCTATGACGTTCAGAAAAGATTTACTCACATTGTAAATCACCTCAAGGCGTTAGGTAAGAAATTTGACACTAAGGAATTAAATGTGAAAATCTTAAAATCTTTGGACAGGACATGGCAACCCAAGGTGACGGCTATCACGGAATCCAAGAATCTCACAAGCATGAACATGCCAACTCTCTTTGGAAAGCTTAGAGAACACGAAATTGAGCTAGGTCGCTTCAACGGTGAAGAAGAAGACGTTAAAAGGAAAGGTATTGCTTTAAAGACTCAATCCATTAAAGAGGAGAGTAGTGATACTGATGATTCAGAAGATGATGATCTCAACAAATTTGTAAAGAAATACAAGAAGTTCATCAAGAAGAAAGGCAACCATAAGAAAGGTAAGAAATTTGAAAATTCAAATTCTAATGATAATTATAAATGTTATGGTTGTGGCAAAAAGGGACACATGAGAGCAGATTGTCCAAATCCCAAGAAATCTGAAGAAAGGGAAAAGAAAGGCAAGAAATTCTTCAAAAAGAAGAAGAAAGCATATATTGCATGGGACGACAATGAAGTAAGTTCCTCTCAAAGTTCAAGTGACTCAGAAGAGGAAGCCAATATTTGTCTCATAGTGGATGATGCTGAATCCACATGCAGTGAGGTAAGTGATTCTGATCTTCCTAATAATTATGATGAATTGCTTGAAGAATTTCTTAGTCTTGGTGAAAAATCTGAAAAGCTTACATCTCTTCATAACAAATTAAAAAATGATTACAAAAGTCTTGAAAAGAAAATTATGGATTTAGAAGAAGAGAAAAAGGTTTTGAAAGATGATTTGGAAAAGGCAAGAATTCCTTGTAAATGCAAATAAAAAATTCCTGTTTGCGAAAAATGTAATGTTCTTGCAAATAAAGTATCTTATCTTGAAACATCTCTTTCAAAAATTACCATGGGAAATAAAAATTTAAATGATGTTTTAAATATGCAAAAAGGTTTATATCAAAAAGCAGGACTTGGCTATAATTTCAAATTTAATCATAAACCTTCCAAAACTGTTTTTGTAAAAGGAGAAACGTCTAACCCAAATAAGGTTTTTGAAAATATAATTTACCCAAAGAAAACCAATGTTCTTACAAAGAAGGTTTTTGAAAATATAAATTTCTTAAGAAAAACAAATGTTCCTACATGTTTTTACTGTATGCATAAAGGTCATTTGGTTAATAAATGCAATATTAGACATTTTAGTGTTCCTAATGGGAAATACAAATGGGTTCCCAAAGGAAAAATTGTTTCTAACCCATGAGGACTCTAATAAGTAATTTTAGGAGACCAGGATATTTCTTGTTTGTGTTGTAGGTTGGTTCCATCGAAATCCTTTTTGATGTTGAGATAGCAAGTGATCAAGCTTATGAAGGGAGGCAAAAACATCAACTAGTTGACATATTTACCAATCTCTTATCCCGAGTAAGATTTTATGAGCTTAGAAGAGATCTAGGTATTGTTGATGATAAATCTGTTGATTGATTGATGTTTATTGATGAGTTTTGATGTTAATTATGTGTTTTTTATGAAAATCTCGTATATAATCGATTATTTTTCATATGGTAAACGACTAATAGCGTTGTTTGTGAAAATGTTTTAGTATATAATCGATTAAGCTCGTATCATAATCGATTAAAGCGCTAAGGAGCAATTTAATCGATTATGAGATGCAGATAATCGATTAAATTCCTGGGTTTTCGTTTTTTGGAAAATTTTCACGTAAATAATCGATTAAGTTCATCACATAATAGATTAAATGCGACGTTTTGCATTTTTCTGCACACTGGTTTTTGAACGTTGAGCCTCCAAATCACGTGTTTTTCGTTCCTAACGGCTATATTCATATTCTAACAGCTATTTTTGCATTAAATCAATGAATTAGAATAAGAATCCTTACCTATAAATACCAAGTTTGTGAACTAAAATGCTACTTTCAGTCTCTCTCACTCTTGCTTATATCTTGCTGCTTAATACACTGTTGCGCGAATTTCTCTTGTTGTTTCTGTGTTAGTTCTCTTGTTTGTGTTTCCTTTGTCAATTCTCTACACATATGATTGATCAAAGAAGGAGGAAGATGCCTTCAAGGAGAAGAGGCAAAGCTCCAATGTCCTCCCAACAGCAAGAAGCTGAAACAAGACCACCAACTCTTGCAGGGTGGATTTCTGATGAGGATGTTCAGCAAGCTTATATCAATCACTGGAAAGACAGAAAAATTCTTACTCCTAAGTTCTTATCATGTGAATTTTTCAGAGCTCATGGTTTCTCTTTTCAGGAACTTTTAATGGCAAGTGACTTGCAAACTTTTGTGGAACTAGAAGGTGCATATTACCCTGCTTGGTAAGAGTGTTTTATTTAAATTTATCTTCTAGAATAGGTAATCCAAGTTCAAAGGTGAAAGTAGTCCGCATACATCTTAATGAAGATGTGTAGAACAATGTAGCTGGCCTATCCACTGAAGTAGGAATCAACATTACATACGGGTTTAAAGATTTCAACAAACTTGTAGAATTCAGAAAATTCTGCAAGGACCCCAACCTACAAGTGGAGAGCTTGTACAAAGTTGGTAATGTAAAGTTAAATGAAAGAATGTTACATTATGTCATTGTTTGGATAATTGTTGCTAGGGGCACTAACAATGCTCATTTAACTAAGGAAGATATTCTTTTAATGTATGGCTTCTTTAATAATGTTAGTATTGATTGGCCCGCAATTATTTTAGATAATATATTTAAAGCCACTAGGCTATCAGCATTTGCTTTACCTTATGTTGTGTTTATCTTAAAGATATTACAATATAAAGGAGTTGATCTTAAAGGAGAAACCAAGCAAATTTTTCTTAGCAACAGCAAAATTGGGAAGAATGTTCTAAGGCACATGGGCCTTATTGAACAAGGAAATGTGTTCCGGTAAGGAGATGATGAAGCGGCTATGGAAGAAGATGAAGAGCCTCAACCTCAACATCAACCTGGCTCCATGGAAGCAAACATATATTCAATAATGGATAGCATGATGAGTCTTCAACTCACTCAATATGAAGATATCTGCTCAGGACTCTCAAGGCTGAACAGGAGAGTATACTGGGTAGAGAGAAAGCTGGAAATAGAAGATGTATCTCCAGAAGAAGACAACATTGGGTTTTCCAGGGGAAAACAACCAGCTCAAGATGCTGAAGAAGAAGAAGATCAAGGGGATAGTGAAGATACAGAATAGGCTACAAGTTCACTTATTCCCTAAGCTCAAATTTAATTTTTTCAGCTGCTGTATTTTTTTCTCTCTCCATATTTTCTGTGTATTAATTGCTTCTGTTGTATATCTCTTGATATGTATTCTTTTTGAAAATGATAAAAATAAAGCGGGAGAAAAATAAAATTGTTTTGATTGATAATATGTCTAGAATTTATCTCAAGCATTAAAAGAGAATTAAAATTTCAGGGGGAGTATTAGGAAATATTTCAAATAATTGCCTAGAATATCTTAAACATTTGAGAGCAAAGTTTAAGGGGGAGTTTTTAGAAATAATTTCCATGCATTGATTTCCATGAAATTTAAAATTCAAATTCAAATTGAAAATTAAATGCTATGAGACTGTCTATATTATTTCCTTTGTGGACTAACTTTTATGATGGAGATATCCATACACTATTTTCTAAGTTTTTCAGGATATCAATCACAAGTCTCTAAGTTTCTTTTTATCATCATCAAAAAGGGGGAGATTGTTAGCATATTTCAAGTTCAGGTGTTGATGAAGTCCTCTCAATATATCATGAAGATTAAAAGTTTTGATGATGAAGATTTAAAGTGTTCTAAACAACATTAAAGACTTGTGTCATCTCACCAAGGAAGGTTGCTTGATGGAAAAGGAAATACATAAAGGATGTTTAAAGCCTTCAAGAGAGAAGATTGATGAAGATTTTCTCAAGTGCTAGAGTTTCAAGTTTAGAAGTTTCTGTTTTGAGTGAAGGATGAAAAGAGTAAGTCATAAATCCCATTCAAGACCATTTCAAACTTGAGAGCAAGTCGTTTTCTCGCAAAAACGTTTTTCTACGCTTTTAATCGATTAAGATACAAAGTCTAATCGATTATTTCACTTAAAATTTGAATCAAAAAAGTTAAACGAACAAAATAATCGATTAAGTGTTTTTGATAATTGATTATATTGATTCTAGGTTAATATAATCGATTATGGCCTTAATCTAATCGATTATATCAGGCAAAATGAGTTTTCCAGTTTTTAACTCTGATATAATCGATTAAACCGTTTAGATAATTGATTAAATACGTCATTTTTTCAAATTCAATACTGAATCAACCTAAGAATGGAAACTTTGGGCTGTTTTCAAATTATAAAATGAAAGGAAATGTCTTAGGTTCAACACATCTGAGAAAACACAACATTCAAAGTGTTCTTGCGCTATAGTTTTTCAAAACCGCTTTCTTGCTCTCTCAAGGTTGATCAAAGTCTTTGGAAGTGGTGATCTTTGGGCTTAAGCTTTCATTCAGCACTCAATCAGGTGTTTTCTTTTACTGTTTTTCTGAACGGGTAAAATTCATCCCTTGGATCTGTTCTAAGGGAGGTGTGTTCATCTCTTGTGTGTCAAGAGAGGTGGGAATCATCCTCAGTGTGTCTGACGAGGTGTTTCATCCTTAGTGTGTCTAAGGAGGTGTTTCCTTTATCTTTATTTGTTATTGCATGAATTGGTGTTTGTAATTTTAATTAAAGATAGTGGGGTGATCATCACGTGTTTGTGGTGATTGGGAACTGGACGTAGGATTGGCTAAATCCGAACTAGTATAAATCTTTGTGTTCTTTCTCTTTCCCTATTTCTTTATTTTATTGTGGATCATATTAACAATTGCAATTCAAACTGCACTCATCAAAGGTTAAGGAAAATCTGCATCCTCGTTTTATAAAATTTATTTAAAAACTGGAAAATTATTTTAAAGGGAAAATTTTTCTTAAAAATCCAATTCACCCCTTTTCTTGATTTTTACACTGTCGTTTATTTCTAACAGAACTTGTCATCTGTTAGGAAGTAGTCTAGTATCATGGTATAGCAAAAAGCAAGCTAGTGTGGCTTTGTCTACTGCTGAAGCTGAATATGTTGCAGCTGGGAGCTATTGTGCTCAAAGTTTGTGGTTAAAACAACAACTTTTTGATTATGGCTTGAAACTAGATCACATTCCTATTAGGTGTGACAACACAAGTGCTATCAATTTAACCAAAAATCCTATTTTGCATTCTAGAACAAAGCACACAGAATTAAGACACCATTTCATTAGAGATCATGTTCAAAAAGGTGACTGCAGAATTGAATTTGTTGATTCACATAACCAACTTGCTGATATTTTTACCAAACCACTCTCTAAAGATAGATTTTTTCAGTTAAGAAATGAATTGGGTCTTCTTGATATCTCAAATGTGATTTAATTCATGTGTGTGACTCATTCTTGTTATTGTACATGCTGTTTTGTGTGTTTGATTGTTTAATTTTACATGTTTGTTAATTGATTGTAGTTATACTTGCAGTTTATATGATATAGAATGAAATCTGCAATGACATTCAGTTTTTTAGTTAGTGATTTCGTGTTTTAATTAGTTTATTTCACTTAATTTGGGGCTGCAATGGAGTTGCAGTGATTTCTATCTCTGATTTAGTCAGTTCATTGTCGATTTAGTCAGTTAATTTCATTAATTGGTATTAAATCAGTATCAGAATATCTGTTTTAATCAGCTATTTCGCACAAATCAACCAACTGAAATTGTCTGGAACAATACAAAATTAAATACCAGAACTAATGAGGTGATAAATTGCATTGATTTACATTCAATTGATGAATTTAAGTTGTTTGATTGATAGTTGTGCATCAGTTACACTTAAAATACAGTTGGTTAAAGAATCTTGACTCTTGTTTTGTCATTTAGTGCTTTTGTCTTGCTTTTAACTGATTTCTCTCTCCAAATTCAAAATTCACTTAACTGACTGAATGCTTTGGATAAAACAAAACCTGCTCCATATCTCTGCTACATATATTGCCTCGGATTGCTTGTTTGACCACACAATGCATTGAATCCTTTCTAAAAGTTGTTGATTAAAATTGTTTAAATACATATGCTGAATTACATTGCCATACTATTACTTGTGTGTGAAATCTCTACATATACTATTTTTGCTCTGTTCTCTGTATTTTTTCTCTGCCATGGCTTCCTCAAGCAATCCTAGAAAGAAATAAAAAACAGCTGGGTCTGCAAGCAAATCCTCAAGGCATAAAGAACCTGAAATTCCAGCACCTCCTTCATATAGACATGGTTCTATTGAAGCTTGGTTTGATGGAGATGATTAATGAATTGAGAAGTTTCAGTCTAATACCAGTAAAAAGCCAGTGAATTCACCAAAGATTCTGAGTTTTCAATGGCTGGAGGATGAAGGAATTGCTGATATAATCACCATGCTGCAGTTTCAAGAGTTGCAGAAATTCCTTAACCTGAATGGGTTCATCTATCCAGACTTAGTGAAGGTTTTCTACACAAATCTTAAGCATGATGGTTATGTTCTCACCTCCAAAGTAAAAGGAAAGGATATTATTATAAGCAATACAGTTTGGACAAGGGTGGCTGGACTCAAATCTGATGGAGTCATTTTAAGTAGGGGGATATTCTGGCTCTTTGGAAGATTTCAACAAAATTCAGACCTACAGGGAATGTTTGCGTGATCCTCAAGGTTCAATTAGGGGATTTCATGTTGGAGGTCTAACTTTGACAGCTAGGATTCTCACCTTCATAATCACCTGGATGCTCACACCAAGGGGAAGTAACCATGCTACCTTAAATGAAGGTGATCTTGTTTTGATTTTTAGCTTGATGAAATCTGTTAAAATTAATTGGATTCATGTTTTGAAGGATCACATGATGAAGTCAAAGAGGCTAACTGATTATCGCCTTCCCTATGCATTGTTAATTTCAAAATTTCTTGAGCTTTCTCGTGTGGATATAAGAGGAGAACAGAAAATCAATATTGGAAGATCTCATCAGCTAGATAATAGTTTCTTGTTCAAGTTTGGCTTTAAAAAAAAGGATGGTGAATGGATTGCTGGACAAGGCTCTGGATATGCTGGAACAAGTGTTGTTGGTGCTGCTGCTAATGATGCTGCTAATGCTGGTGCTGCTGCTGAAGAATCTTCAATGATGGGAGACATTGTGCCTTATGTTCCTCCTGTTGACCGTGGCACTCCATTATCTCTATTTGAGCAAACTGTGCTATAACGGTTTGATTCTATCCAATCTCACCAAATGTATCATCACTCATATTGCATTGAACGTTTTGGGCACATTGATCAAAGTATTGAGGACCTGCATGCCCAACTAGCTCAAATTCATGTTGGCTATAGTACTGTGGTTGATGATGATGATGGAGAGGATGATAATTAAACTGGATCTGCAACTATTAAAGAGAAGTTATTGCTGCTAAATCAGTTGTTGTTGCTGCTGCTGCTGTTTTTTACTGGTTTTGGAGTAATCCTGTTGTTGTTTTTACTGTTATTTGAAGTAAAGTTGTTGCTGTGTTTGCTGGTTTTTGGAATGTTGTTACTGTTGCTGCATTACTGCTAAATGCACTTGCTGTTACTGAAGTGATGTTGATGTTTATGTTGCTGCTACACTAATTCTGTTGCTGCTACACTGATTCTGTTGCTGCTACACAAATTCTGTTGCTGCTGCACTAATCCTGCTGCTGTTGCTGTTTTTGCTGTTTTTGGAGTTATGTTGGCTTTGTTGTTGCATATGTTGCTGCATTCATGTTTTGCATTTCATTGCTGTTTGTTTTTGTGCTGTTTGTGCTTATTTGTTGCTGGTTTTTTTAATTGGGTCTCATGCCCATGTCTGTTGAACATTTCTAATTTACTGCATATGCTATATTTGAATCTTTTCTTCCTTATGCTATTTGATGATTACAAAGGGGGAGAAATAATGAGGAACACCATGTAAAAGGGAAGAAATATTGAGACACATGTAAAAGGTAGAATATGTGAAAGGGGGAGAATATGTAATTGGGGAGAAATTGTTTCTGATGCTGTATTTTTCTGCTCTGTGCTTATTTTTAGGACTTCTACATTCTCCCAAGACAATGGATGCTTCAAGTGGTTGTCATCATCAAATAGGGGGAGTTTGTTGGACTTGAAGACTTGGTTTCAAGTTAATTTGATGTCTCCAACCACTTTGATGATGAAGATGATGGTGCTTGAAGAATGAAGATTTTATCTTAGGATTAAAGTGTCTTAGGATGTGGGGTAAGATGCATTTCATTTATTCTTGGACTTAATCTTGTGTTTTAAAATGGTTTGTTAAAATGTTTTGAAATGTTTTTAAAAGTCTTAATTGTTTTTCAACTCATCGAAAATGTATTTTCAATTAGTTAAAATGTTCTTAGTTTGATGGCTAAGTCATTCTTAAACATTTTAACCAATTGGTGTTTTAAAGCTTTATTTTGGCTGATTTCAGCTAGCTATTTTTCTGACTTTAAATCAGTTAAAATTTTGGAGCTATTTTTAAGAAATCCAAGCTCTCTGGAAAATCTGGTTAATTCGCGTTTTCAACTGACTGTTTTCAGTTTTTAGAATTGGGGTGCTCTCTGAAAAATTCATTTTAATGAAAACAACTAGCTAAATCACGTTTCAACTGACTGATTTTATCAGAAACAACTTTAAATCACTGGACCAGTTCTGTTTTAAATACTTTGAGTTTTAAAGAACTGGGCAACGAATCAATTACAAAGAAACCCATTGTTCAAGGAGACTATTCAAGTGTTCTAAATCAATTTGCGAAATCAATCAAGGAGTCCAAGATCAAATTGAATTGAGAATCTTTCATAGAAAGTCATCCCCTGTTTTTTGCTCTGTTTCAGTTTTTGGAATTGATTTTCAGGTGAATTCGTTCCAAATTCTTGTGTAATCTTGTACTGGGTTTGTTTCTTCTTAATCAGGGTGATTAAGGTGTTCTTTTAATAGGGTTTTACAAGGGTATACAGATCTTGTAGGGTTCAAGATCAAGTGTATTGTTCTGGTTTTAGTTTTTCATGTAGGGTTCATGTAAAAACTAAAATTTAGTGAATTGCTTTGATTTGGGTGTTTAGGAAACTAGATGTAGCCTTCATTGGAAGGTGAACCAGTATAAATCTCTTGTGTTGATCTTCTTTCCCTGCTTCTTTTAATTCTGTAATTGATAATTAAATTGCTAATTGAATTGGATATATGATACATTGGTATAAGTATTTCAAGAATCTTTAAAGAATTGATTTTCATCTTCATTTAAAATCTGTTTTTCAGAAATTGACCTTGGATTTTGAAAATCTTTTAAGAGTTTAATTCACCCCCCTCTTAAACTCGGCCATTTATTCAAAATAACTTTCACCAGTAAAGATGTTGGAATAAATGGCTGAGTTTAAGAGGGGGGGTGAATTAAACTTTCAAAGATTTTCGAAACCCAATGCCCAATTATGAAAAACCAGATTCGAATTGAAGATTTAAACCAGTTTTTATAGGTTCTTGAAATGCTCTTAATCAATTGATCATATACCAAATTCAATTTCAATTCAAACTTCAATTACCGAATGTAAAAAGTTCAAGGGAAGAAGAACAACACAGCATATTTATACTGGTTCACCTTTCAACAAAGGCTACATCCAGTTTCCTAAACAAACAAATTCAATCAATTCACTAAAAACCAGTTTTTACATGAACACTACATGCAAAACCGAAACCAGAAAGCTGCACCTAGTCTTGAACCCTACAAGACTTCTAAACACCTGTAAAACCCTATTACAAGATCTCTTAATCACCCCGATTAAGATACAAACACGCAGCCTAACCAACACACACAAAAAGATTGAATAAACCTGGAGTTCTTCAATGCGTAAACGAAAAACAGAGCATCGACGAAGAACGAAAAATAGAGCATGCACTTCTTGATTTGATTCGCACTCAATTGAATCTTGATCGTCTTGGAGTGATTAGCAAAATGTTTTAGAGTGTAATAGGAACGTTCTTGCCCAATGGGTTCTTTAGAAAATGTTTCGTCACTTAGTTCTTTGAGTTTCAAGATATATATAGAAAACTGTTAAAACTGATTCTGCAGAGAATAGTCGGTTGAAATCGCGTTTTAGCCGGTTGTTTTCATTAAAACCCATTTTCCAAGTGAGCACCTTTTTACTGGAACTTGAAATCGATCGCTTGAAATCTCGCTTTAACTAGCTATTCCGAAAACCGGAATTCTCGAAACAAAGCTACCAGGATTTTAACCGGTTTAAATTTCGAAAACAATCACTGAAATTTTCCAAATACAAAGCTTTGAAAAATGAAGAACAGTTTAACTAGTTGAAATCAGATTTTTAACCAGTTAAAAAACAGTTAAACCTTTGAAATCATTTTAAAACCTTTTTAAAACATTTCAAAACATTTTAAACTCCAAGACTAAGACCAAGATAAATTGAAATGCATCTTACCACACAACCTAAGACTCTCTAATCCTAAGACAAATTCTTCATTCTTCAAGCACCAACATCTTCATCATTAAAGGTGGTTGGAGACATCAAATCCACTTGAAACCAAGTCTTCAAGTCCAACAAACTCCCCCTATTTGATGATGACAACCACTTGATGCATTCATTATCTTTGAAGAATGTAGGAGTCCTGCACAAAACAAAATACAGCAGCAGAAATAGCATAACAGTGTGGTAAAACAATATAGCAGAAAAATAGCAGCAGAATAGCATCAGCAGTGGCAGACAGCATTGCAGATTCAGATTCTTAGCAGCAGATTCAGATTCTCCCCCTTTCACTTGCACTTTCTTTTCATGTGCCTTCAAATGCATTCAACAATTTCTCCCCCTTTGGAATCATCAAATAGCACAAGAGAAATAACATAGCATATGCAGCGAATTGAAAACTGTTCAAGATACATGGGAATTTGACCCAATTAAAAACAGCAGCAACAACTAACTAACAGCACATGAACAAAACAAAATTTAAAAGAAAAGACAAGCAGCAGCAGCTTGAGCTCCAACAAAGCAAGAACAAGACGCATAATATGCAAGATAAGACCATATGAGCAGCAAGAAGAATGACCGCATATCGAATACTTCAGCAGAGATCAGCCATTATCTTCTCCACTATCATCACCAGGAGTAGCATAAGAACCCATGTTTATTTGTGCAAGTTGGGCATGTAAATCTTCAATACTTTGATCAATGCGCCCAAACCTATTCATGCAGTAGTTGTGATGATATTGTTGATGAGATTGGATCGAATCAAATCTTTGTAACACTCGTTTGTTCAAACAATGAAAGTGGAGGTCCACTGGTCAACCGGAGGAACATAAGGTACAATATCTCCCATCATGGAGTATCCTTCTGCACCAGATTCAGAATTTCCAGCTTCATCGGCTGCAGCTCCAAAGCACTGCCAGAAGTTCCAAGCAAGATTTGGCCCTCGTATTGACAGCTTCCTCGTGCAGCAGATCCAAGCTCCATTGCTTTTGGTAAAGCCAAACTTAAAGAGAAAGCCATTGTCCAAATTGATGGGTTCGCCTCTATGCTGATTTTCTCTGCTCACCTCTAATGTCCACACCAAAATACTCAAGAAATTTGGAAATTATCACAAGATATGGAAGACGATAATCAGCAGACCTTTTGACTTCATCATGTGATCTTTGATGATATGAATCCAGCTAATTCTCACAGATTTCATCAAACAAAAAATTAGAAGAAGATCACCTTCATTCAATGTAGCATGATTGCTTCCCTTGGAGTGATCATCCATGTGATGATAAATGTAAGCACCCTTGTCGCCAAGGTAAGTCCACCAACCTCGAAATCCACGAACGGATCCTTGAGGATTCCTCAAACACTCTTTGTACGCTTGCACCTTGTTAAAGTCTTCCAAGGAACCACACAAACCCTCGCTAACCACAATGCCGCCGCTTTGAAGCCCCCTACTCTTTTCCAAACAGAATTGTTTATGATCATTTCTGTTCCTTTCACTTTGGAAGTTAAAACAGATCCATCATGTTTGAGATTTGTGTAAAATACTTTCACCAAATCCGGGTATATGAACCCATTTAATTCCGTAAATTGTCTGCAGATCCCGATGTTGAATCATGGCAATAATATCGCCATCCTTCATCTTCCAAACCATCGAAAACCGAGCACTTTGGGTGAGTTTATAGCCTTCCTACCGATATGGGATTGAAACTTCTCAATCCTCTCTTCATCACCTTCGAACCAAGCTTCTATAGACCCATGTCTATAAGTATGAGTTGCTGGAATTTCTGGTTCCTTATTTTTGGATGACTCAACCTTTTTGATCTCTTCCTTGGGTTGCTTGAAGATGCCATTTCGTAAAAGATAAAGTGCAGAGAAATAGAGTATAGAGAATGGATTATGCAGATTTTACACTGGCAAGGTGAATAACAATGAAGCAATGCACAACACATGTATTTAACATTTCAAATTTTCAAATTTTTAACAAATTAATGTTTTATTCAATCAAAGAGGGAATCAATTGCATTCGGCTTGGAATATATGGGACAGAGATATGCAAGCAGTACGTATTGACTAAAGAATTCAGCTTGGTTGAATGCAACACGTATCCGGAGAGAGAAACTAGCTAAAAAGTAAAGCAAAGGCACTACAAGACAAAACAAAGCAATCAAGATTCTTTGAATCGCCTTTATCTATCATGTTTAAATGCACAATTCTCAATTAATCAACTTAAATGCACCAATTAAATGTGAATCAATGCAGCTTTAACAAGAAATTAGTTCAAATTTTAAACTTTGCATGGTGACAGCAATTTCAGCCGCTTGATTTATGAAAAACAACTGATTAAAACGAAATCTCGACATCGATTTAATGCGGATAAATGATTTTAATCGATCGAATCGACAGATTAATCGGCTAAAACAGAGATGTATATTACCGCACATCCACTGCAGCCCCAAATTATGCAAAACAACCGATTAAAAGCCCGAAACAACTAACTAAAATCCTCGAATAACATTGCAGATTACACTTATAACATCCAATATGCAAATTTAATCGCAATCAATCAAGAATTATGCGATTTAAGCATTCAAACACACAAACACAAAGCATGATTAACAACAGTAAATGAATCATATACAGTGAATTACATCACATTTGAAACATCAAGAACACCCAACTCATTTCTTAATTGGAAAAACCTATCTTTTGGGAGTGGTTTGGTAAATATATCGCAAGTTGGTTATTAGAGTCAACAAATTCAATTATGCAATCACCTTTTGAACATGATCCCTAATGAAATGGTGCCTTATTTCTATATGTTTCGTTCTAGAGTGCAAAATAGGATTTTTTGTTAAGTTGATAGCACTTGTATTGTCACACCTAATAGGAATGTGATCTAGTTTCAAACCATAATCAAAAAGTCGTTGTTTTAACCAAAGAGTTTGAGCACAATAGCTCCCAACCTGCAACATACTCAGCCTTCAAGAGAGACAAAGCCACACTAGCTTGCTTTTTGCTATGCCATGATACTAGACTACTTCCTAGTAGATGACAAGTTCCACTAGTGCTTTTTCTATCAAGTTTACATCCAAGCAAAGTCTCGCATCCGAATAGCCCACTAGATTAAAAGAAGCACCTTTAGGATACCACAAACCAACATTAATAGTTCCTTTTAGATATTTCAAGATTCTTTTGGCAATTGCGAAATGTGATTCTTTGGGATTAGATTGAAACCTAGCACACATGCATACACTAAACATTATATCAGGCCTACTAGCAGTTAGATATAATAGTGAACCTATCAAACCTCTATACTTAGTGGAATCAAAAGGTTTACCACTTTCATCCGCATCAAGATAGCCGCTGGTAGCCATGGGTGTGCTTGATTCTTTGCAACTGTCCATCTCATATTTCTTTAATAGCTCTTTGCAATATTTTGACTGATTGAGGAATGTTCCATGATCTAATTGCTTGACTTGTAAGCCTAAGAAGAAGTTTAGATCACCCATCATTGACATCTCAAACTCCCCCTGCATAGCTGCAACAAATTCTTCACAAAGCTTCTCATTAGTGGATCCAAAGATTATATCATCCACATAAACCTCGCACTAAGTATTATGTCTGTCCAAAGACTTTCTAATGAACAAAGTTTTATCAACTTGGCCCCTTTCAAAGTTTTGAGAGATAAGAAAGTTACTTAACCTTTCATACCATTGTCTTGGAGCTTGCTTGAGTCCATAAAGAGCCTTTTTGAGCTTATATACATGGTTAGGCAATTTGTGATCAACAAATCCGGATGGTTGTGAAACATAAATTTCTTCATTTATATATCCATTCAAAATGCACTTTTCACATCCATTTGATGCAGTTTGAATCCAATCATGCATGAGAAAGCAAGTAATAACCTAACAGCCTTCTAACCTAGCAACAGGAGCATATGTTTCCTCATAATCTATTCCTTCCTCTTGGTTATACCCTTTAGCTACAAGCCTAGCCTTGTTTCTAGTTATTACTCCTTGATCATTCATTTTATTTTTAAACACCCACTTTGTGCCAATTATATTCATGTTAGGTGTGCAAGGGACTAGTTCCCAAACCTCATTCCTTTTAAATTGGTTCAGCTCATCTTGCATTGCCAAAATCCAGTTTTCATCCAATAAAGCATCATCAACACATTTAGGTTCAACTTGGGAAACAAATGCAGCAGCTTAAACATGTATCATGCATAGACCTTCTTGTAGAAACACCTCTTTGAACATCTCCTATCACATTTCCAATGGACAGATTACGAGGCACCCTCCATTCTTTAGGTAGATCATTTTCTCGCAGAATTTAATTCGGTGCCAGGATTTCGACCGCTTCTTTCGATTTTCACCAACTGAAATTCCACCTGCAAGCAGCTTTTTCAGTTTCTACATGTCCAGCTTGATACACCTTCAATTAAGTTCTCTTCACCTGCACCTGCACCACTCACTCGCACCTTCATTTTGCACATTAGTCTCATCAAAAACAACATGTATTGATTCCTCAATGATAGCTAATCTCTTGTTGAAGATCCTATATGCTTTGCTATGTAAAGAATAGCCTAAAAACAATGCATCATCGCCTTTAGCATCAAATTTGCCAAGTTTTTCTTTGCCATTATTTAAAACAAAACACTTGCAGCCAAACACTCTAAGATGTGCTATGTTGGGTTTTCTCCCTTTGTACAATTCATAAGGGGTTTTCTTCAAAATAGGTCTTATCAAAACCCTATTTATTATGTAACATGCAGTATTTACTGCATCCGCCCAAAAATATTTAGGGATGTTTGATTCATTAAGCATTGTCCTAGCTAGTTCCTCAAGTGATCTATTTTTCCTCTCAACAACACCATTTTGTTGAGGAGTCCTAGGTGCTGAAAAGTTATGCTTAATCCCATATTTTTCACAAAAATGATTGAACTTTTCATTTTCAAATTCCCCTCCATGATCACTTCTAAGAGCACTTATGCTGCAGCTGTTTTCATTTTGTAAAACCTTGGCAAGTTTCTTAAAAGCATGAAATGCATCACTTTTATTTTTCAAAAACAAAGTCCAAGTAAACCTAGAATAGTCATCAACAATAACCAAAGCATAATAGTTTCCACCAATACTCATTGTTCTAGATGGACCAAACAAATCTAAATGCAGCAAATCCAAAGGTTTTGTTGTTGACACATAATTTTTCAGATTAAAAGAAACTTTGGTTTGTTTACCCTTTTGGCATGCATGACAAATTTTATCTTTCTCAAATTTCAGTTTAGGTAACCCTAAAACAAGTTCTTTTGAAAACATTTTTTCCAAATGGTTCATGTTAATATGTGCAGCTCTCCTATGCCAAAGCCATGAACTATCTTCCTTAGACATGAGACATGTAAAATTAGTTGCACACATATGATCAAGATCAAGCATATAAATGTTTTCAATTCTCTTGCCTAACATGCAGATTTTATCAGAATTTTTCTCAAGGATCTTGCAATGATTTGATTCAAAAGTGATTCTAAAACCTTTATCACATAGTTGGCTAATACTAAGAAGATTATGCTTCAAACCTTCAACATATAACACGTTTTCAATGAGGATTGAAGAAATGTTACCAACATCACCACTTCCAAGAATTTTCCCTTTATTATTATCTCCATATGTGACAAAACCTCCATTTTTCAAGGTGAGTTTGACAAACTTCCTTTGTCACCACACATGTGCCTTGAACAGCCACTCGTCTAGATACCACAATGATTCCTTGGCCTTCAAGAACACCTGCAAAACACAATCAATGGAGAGAATTTGGTACCCACATCAATTTGGGTCCAACAAAGTTAATAACCTTTCTACCACATTTTGGCTTCCAAATAAATTGACCACTAGGAACACCAAATTTTCTGATTTTGCATGATTTTGAAGTATGTCCCTTGTTCATACAATAGAAGCAAGTAATGGATGAAGTGCTCGGACGGTTTTCTATGTGAAAAGAAATTTCTATAAGCCTTTTGTTTCTTTTGAAAACCATTTTTAAATCCAAGTCCAGCTTTTATTCGTTACACAATTTTTAAATTCTAAAAGTGTGTCCAAGTTGGCTCTTCCCATGGTGAATTTAGCTAGAGATTTGTTCAAATACTCAATTTGATTTTCTAAAGTTCTCGCAGCTTGTGCAGATTTTTCCAAAGATGTTCATCATTGCAACTTGAAGCCTTGTAAATCATTTCCGCATTTTCAAAATCAGTTTTTGAATTTTCCAGCTCTTTCTCTAGCTCTTTCACCTTGTTCTCTAGCCAATTGTTCATACCTTTAAGCCTATTGTTTGAACAAGCAACCTTATTAGCCTCTTCATGCAATTCCGAAAATTTTGCAGCAAATCGATCATAAGGAAGACCATTTTGAGTAGTGGAGGAACTTACACTACTTGCTGTATCACAATTAGCCATAAGACAAAGATTGGCTCTTTCATCATCACTTGAAGAATCACTAGAGGAGATATCATTCTCATCCCATGCTATGTAAGCCTTCTTGGTTTTGAATGATCTTTCATGCTTCTTTTCTCCATTTCTCTCTTTGTTTTGTGAGTATGGACATTCAGCCTTTAATATGTCCCTCGTTTTCCACAACCAAAACAAGTAAAGTTAGAAGAAGCTAAATCAGATTTTTTATTATACCTCTTGTTCTTGTAGTCTTTGTTCTTGTATTTCAAGAACTTGTTGAACTTTCTAACTAAGAGGTTCAGATTTTCTCGCATCACTTCCTCCATGTCCTTCATCCTCACTATTCTCCTCTTTGTGAACCAAAGTCTTCAAGGCAAGCCCTTTCTTTTTCTTGTCATTGTCTTCTTGTTCAGCAAGTCTATTCAACTCAAGCTCATGTTCCCTTAGCTTTCCAAAAAGTGCAGCAACACTCATTGTTGACAAGTCCTTGATTTAGAAATTGTCTGTAACTTTGGGTTGCCAACTTCGATCCAAACATTTCAGCACTTTGATGTTCAGCTCCTCTTTCTCAAACACTTTTCCAAGGCCGATCGATGGTTTATAATGTGTGTAAACCTCTTTTGCACATCTCAAACAGCTTCTCCAGGAAGCATTCCGAACATCTCATACTCTTGGATTAAAGTATGCTTTCTTGCTCTTTTAACATCACTGTTCCTTCATGAGTAACCTCCAACACTTCCCACATCTCTTTAGCATTGGAACACCGTGAAACACGAAAGAATTCATCAAGATTAAGTGCGATGTAATGATGTTCTTTGCTTTACAATCATATTGCACTTTCTTTTGTTCATCAAGCATTTAAACTTTCCCATGGTTTCTCTTCTTTAGGGATATACTGGTCCATTGACTATAGCATTCCAAATCCCTATATCAATTGATTCAATGAAAATCTTCATTCTCACTTTCCAAAATGGATAGTTTACCCCAGAAAACATAGGTGGCCTGTTTATAGAAGCACCCTCTACAAAAGGCAATTTTCCTTCAGCCATGTTTGAAATTTTTCGTAAAACTTGAATATTTTTCAAGAACCAGCTCTGATACCAATTGTTGGAATAAATGGCTGAGTTTAAGAGGGGGTGAATTAAACTTTCAAAGATTTTCGAAACCCAATGCCCAATTATGAAAACCAGATTCGAATTGAAGATTTAAACCAGCTTTTATAGGTTCTTGAAATGCTCTTAATCAATTGATCATATACCAAATTCAATTTCAATTCAAACTTCAATTACCGAATGTAAAGAGTTCAAGGGAAGAAGAACAACACAGCAGATTTATACTGGTTCACCTTTCAACAAAGGCTACATCCAGCTTCCTAAACAAACAAATTCAATCAATTCACTAAAAACCAGCTTTTACATGAACACTACATGCAAAACCGAAACCGTAAAGCTGCACCTAGTCTTGAACCCTACAAGACTTCTAAACACCTGTAAAACCCTATTACAAGATCTCTTAATCACCCCGATTAAGATACAAACACGCAGCCTAACCAACACACACAAAAAGATTGAATAAACCTGGAGTTCTTCAATGCGTAAACGAAAAACAGAGCATCAAGAAGAACGAAAAACAGAGCATGCACTTCTTGATTTGATTCGCACTCAATTGAATCTTGATCGCCTTGGAGTGATTAGCAAAATGTTTTAGAGTGTAATAGGAACGTTCTTGCCCAATGGGTTCTTTAGAAAATGTTTCATCACTTAGTTCTTTGAGTTTCAAGATATATATAGAAAACTGTTAAAACCGATTCACGAGAGAATAGCTCGGTTGAAATCGCGTTTTAGCCTGGTTGTTTTCATTAAAACTCATTTTCCAAGTGAGCACCTTTTTACTCGGAACTTGAAATCAGTCAGTTGAAATCTTGTTTTAACTAGCTATTCCAGAAAACTGGAATTCCCGAAACAAAGCTACTGTGATTTTAACCGGTTTAAATTTCAAAACAATCACTGAAATTTTCCAAATACAAAGCTTTGAAAATGAAGAACAGCTTTAACTAGTTGAAATCAGATTTTTAACCAGCTTAAAAACAGCTTAAACCTTTGAAATCATTTTAAAACCTTTTAAAACATTTCAAAACATTTTAAACTCCAAGACTAAGACCAAGATAAATTGAAATGCATCTTACCACACAACCTAAGACTCTCTAATCCTAAGACAAATTCTTCATTCTTCAAGCACCAACATCTTCATCATTAAAGGTGGTTGGAGACATCAAATCCACTTGAAACCAAGTCTTCAAGTCCAACAAAAGAGTGGTGGTCTATCAAGAGATGCACCTTTAATAAAAGATTGATTTTCTCTTGCCATAAGGATCTTTGATTTTGAATAACTTTCAAAAACCAGCTCTGAGGCCAATTGTTAGAAATAACGACAGCGTAAAAATCAAAAGGGGGGGTGAATTGGATTTTTAAAACAACTTTTTCCCTTTTAAAATAATTTTCCAGATTTTAAATAATACTTCTAAAAACAAGATTCGGATTTTCCTTAACCTTTGATAAGAGCAGTTTGAATAACAATTGTTAATATAATCCCCAAAAAATAAAGAGATAGGGAAAGAGAGATAGAACACAGAAATTTATACTGGTTCAGATTTAGCCAATCCTACGTCCAGTTCCCAATCACCACAAACACGTGATGATCACCCCACTATCTTTAAATGCAATTACAAACACCAATCAGTGAAACAATGTAAAAATAATTAAAGATAAACAACAACACCTCCTTAGACACACTAAGGATGATCCCCACCTCTCTTGACACACAAGAGATGAACACACCTCCCTTTAGAACAGACCCAAGGGATGAATTAGAACAATCAATAAACAATAAAGAAACACCTGATGAGTGCTGGATATGAAAGCTTAAGCACAATATAATCACCACTTCCAAGAACTAAGTTCAACCTTGAGAGAGCAAGAAAGCGGTTTTGAAAAACTTTAGCACAAGAACACTGTATTTTCGTGTTTGATTATATGTGTTTAACCTAAGAGGTTGCCTTTCATTTTATAATTTGAAATCAGCTCAAAGTTTCCATTCTTAGGTTGATTCAGCATTGAATTCGCAAAAACATTGTATTTAATCGATTATATAAAAGGTGTAATCGATTATATCAGAGTAAAACTGGAAAACATGTTTTTCTTGATATAATCAATTAGATTAAGGCCATAATCGATTATATGAAACCCATAAGCAACATAATCGATTATCAAAAACACTTAATCGATATTTTGTTCGTTAAAAACTTTTAATTCAAATTATAATCGATTCTATTTCGATTCCTATCGATTCTATTTCTATTCCTATCGATTAAAAGCATAGAAAAAAGTTTTTGCGAAAATATGACTTGCTCTCAAGTTTGAAATAGCCTTAAATGGGATTTATGACTTACTCTTTTTATCCATCACCCAAAACTGAAACTTCTAAACTTGTATCTTCAACACTTAAGAGAATCTTCAACAATCTTCTTCCTTGAAAGCATTTATTCTCCTTTATATCTTGTCTTTATTTCCATGATGCAACCTTTCTTTATGAGATAAAATCAAGTCTTTAATGTTACAATAAAACTTTATATCTTCATCATCAAAACTCCAATCTTCATGACTTATTGAGACTAAAACTTCATCAAAACTTTCTGAGTAACTTTTTACTCATACTTAAAATATGTCAACAATTTTTACTATTTTTTATAGTAATTTGATTTTAAAGACTTTTAGATATTTATCATAAACTTATACATGTGAAAAAAAATAATTTGTGAATAATAATATTATTTTTCCGTAAATACAAATTTATTGGAAAAAAGTGTATATCTTTGTCTACTACCAATGGTGAAAATCTAAACTTTCTACTTCATGTAATGATTGGAGGGTAAAGCATGTCTCTTTCAAAATAATAATTCAGTATTGTCAACAATCATGCATCATTCGTGTAGAGGACAATAATTTTTTAAGACATTTTTAGATTTACGGAAAAATTGTTAATACTTAACTTGTGGGTAGAGCTGCCCAATGTTTTTCTTTTCCCTGTTTTGGCTTTCCATTTTATATTTATATGTAGACAATAATTTCAAAGCTTTCTTCTTCAGACTCGGTTTTCATGGCTGATGATCTAAGAACCTAGAAAATAATTGACTGAGAAAGGGATAGAGTATTAAAATATTGAGGAACAAAGGAGTGGGACCCACGTCCTTAAGTATTTAATTCCTTTTGTTCTTCATTATTCAAAGAACACTATCTCTCCTCTTTCACTCATTCTCTAGAGCTCTTTTCTCTTCTTCCTTTCTCCCTTTGATTTCTTGACGGTTTGTTGTCCGATTGAAGAGCGGAGACCGCCTACGCGACGAGCATCACGAGAGCAATGTTTTGCACCGATCAGAATCTTCAATTAGGTGAGTTTTCAAATTCGCACCTTTTTAGGGTTCTAATTTGGGGATTTTCGTTCTTCGCGCAATTTCATGTCGCAGGCGCTGTTTTTGGGCTTGCTCTTCCTCTGTGAAGTGTTGGGACAGTGCTAATGCTCGTCGTTTTGCGTTTAGGTACCCCTAGAGTACTAAGTGAGCACTTAGAGGAAAAAGGAGCACTTTTGGCGATAGAGGAGCTGCGGGAGCAACGGTAGGGGAAGTCTTAAATTTAGTCTCTTTAAAAGCTTCAATGAAAAGTGGGAAATTCCCAGTTGATTGAGGGATTGAATCTGCTTAGGTGCCTTTTCTAGATAAGGTGAAGCGAAAGGCATTTTGTGCGTTAAATTGAGTTTCTCTTTTGTGAGCTTGATGCATTATGTTGAAATACCATTTAGTTCATAAATTGTGAATTAAACTTGATTTGAGTAGAAGTGAATTGGAATATACTGTTATGTGTATGATGGATTTCATTTGGATATGAATTTGATTGAATCTCAACTTGTTGTGATGAATGTGAGTAGTTAATGAGTAGAAATTGGCGGGAATTGTTCTATGTGATGAATGAATGTTGAATGGGATGACCAATGCCCCAAACCGAGTATGATTGTATTGCTTTAGGCGGTGATGAAGCTATGCGCTATAAATTGTGTAAATTGAGCGGGTCAAAGTTGAAAAATGACCAAGTTTTAAGGAAGATGTCTGTCCAATTTTGGTCGACCTCGCCCAAGCAAGCCCTGTTCTCGCTTAGGCGAGATTCTTCCAGTGGCAAGAGTTGGTCTCTGTCCAACTCTCGCCCAGGCGAGCCCTGGTCTTGCTTCAGCGAGACCCTTCCAGTGGCAAAGAATTGGTTACGACCTGGTCTTGCCAGGTGAGATATGTTCTCGCCCAAGCGAGAACCCCTGCACCCAGATTGAGTTTCTTTTATGAAATTGAAGAATGTATGACTTGTGTTATATGAGATTGATATATGTTGAGCTATATGATGTGAAATTGAGGAATGATATGTTGTGATGAAGATATTTGAGGGTTACTTGGCGGTAAGGCCGGAGGGATAATTTCATGAGGTACCGGCGGTAAGGCCAATGGGTTATATTGAGGTGGAACAAGTTTGAATGATTGTGGTGTGTTGTGCTTGTATGTGATAATAGTAGTGTGTATGGACTAGGGATTTCACGATGGAATATTCGGACTTCAGCGATGATCGAGTCACGTAGACACTTGTCATCGATTGTGAGAAGTCGACGGAGATTGGATTAGGATGACCTACGGAAAAGGCCTAATTCTTTCACCACGACTCACATGGTGGTAGAGGTTGAGATATAATATTTAATTCCCATGTCGTGTATCGGTGTTAGTTCCAGTATGCTGAGTCCATACTGATCTTCAGGAAGTCGTCGATCTTATGTGTGTGATTGTGATTGCCATAGCCTTCGGTAGGCTGATTGATTGAATAGTGTGGATGATTAAATTAATGTTCATGAATAGACTTAATTATGGAAATATTGATTTTTGGCTTAACCCTTTTCTTTCATGGTTTGAATTTGTACCTGCTATGATCGTGTTTTGACACGGGAGCAGATGACAGGAGAGACGTGGCTTCAGGCAGTGGGGCCAAGCTGGAGAAAAGCTAGACCCCCTTAGCTGCTTTATTTCTTTTGTAATCTGAGACTGTCTGCTTGTCGGGGCATGTGTTTAACTTTGTACAACTTTTTGAGGATGACTGTATATGCATATATTCATCTTTTGCTTGTATGATCTTTATCTGAGTAGATGTTATTATGATAATGATGATGCATGATTTAGTGAATTACTTTGTTTATTTGTATTTTTGGGATGTTACAGGTGATTTTGTCTGCTGCTAATTCTGCTAATAATCTTTGTTTTTTCTAAAAATAGTAATAAAGACAAAATCAACACTGTCGAATACAATAAAATTTTAATATTTGCGATGAAGAAAAACATGCAGAATGAATTAGGTCAGACTTGTTTGGTTCTATTCCTGAGGATGATTAGAGGGCCCTCGTATAGGAAGCCAAGACACGGAAAAGAAAGAAACACATGGGGTTGCTTTACCCATAAAATAGTATTAACAATTTTCATAAATTTAAAAATCTGTGTTATTGTTTTCCTTACTTTGTTCAGTTACATACTATTGTAATTAATTAATTTTAAAAGAGAATTTTTATATTTTAATTTACTTTTGCTTCAAAGAGTTTTAAACGTCTTACGTTGCCGACAAGGGAACATATAACTTGCTAAAAAAGTGACAGAAAAGTACCATTTCAGTAAAAAAAATAACTCATGATGAATTTATTAAGAATGTAAGATTCCTTTTCAGGGTAATATAAATTCAAAACTTGAACTCGAAAACCACCTGAAAATTTTGAATAATAAAAAAGCGTACTTATTTTATTAAAAAAAACACACAAACAAACTAATCCCACAATAAGAAAAGTTTATACCATACTTTAACCAGTAATAATCCTTTCAACTATTATAAAGTTATTAAAGTTATACTTTAACTCGTAAATATATATAACATAAACAACATTTTAATTGTGTCCTTATTTAATTATATAAAATGTTTAAATTATAATATTATTTTAGCAAGTGGGATTGAATCTTGTTTTGTGTACGTTGTTAGGTCTTGATTAGGAGATGAAGTTAAAATAAAACACATGTAAGATAGAAGACTCAATAGTGTAAAAGGATGACATTATTGAGCTTTGTGACAGATAAAGATTATTGGTAGCAAAAAACAATCACTATAGGAAGAGTGTTTTTGCATGCAGAGTAGTACTGTCACAGTGAAGCACGAGGTTGGAGCTTAGATGGCCTCATGGAGAACGAAGCTTGCAAGGTCCAAACCATCAGTGTCAGGGCTATTAGGGAGCTCGGAAGCAAAAGACCAAGAGAGCACGTCGTTGGTTTGAATGTAGTTACTTGTGTTTCCGGTGGTGGCAGAGAACCCAACGCTCACCCATTCGGGAAGAACCTTAGTGACATCCACTCTTTCAGAGAGGATGAAGCTCGTTTGCTGAGAAGGGTGGACCAAAGAAGCCACCAAAAGGGAGGTGGTGTCGTCATAGGTAATGAGAACCCTAGCGTTTTGACCGTTAGCCCAATTCCACGACGTCGTTTTGATAGACTTGATGGAGTTCACGTCGATGCCAATGTGGTAGGTTTCGGGGTCCCAGGCATTGCGATGGTTGTCAAACTCGACAGCAAGAGTCTGGACGGAGCTGTTGTTGTCAGCGGTGTCGAAGAGACCTAGATATCCTGCCCGAGTTCTGGGCTGAGCCCCGACGGGTACCAAAGCAAAGGCGAGGCCATCGGCAGTAGTTGCCTTGTTGGGAGCGTTAATGTTGAATGTGAAGGAGGTGGCCCAGCTGGCGACGCTGCCAGTGGATTTGTCCCAGACACGGATGGGGGTGGTATAGAAAGCGCGTCCAATAGAGAACGCCAAGGGAACGCCCTTGGCACTAACGTTGGTGAGTCGTAACGTGCCGCTGGAGACTTTGGCGTCACGTTGGAGGATGAGGTTCTGTTCGTCGAACCTTTTCATGGTGAAGGAGACCAAGTTGTTCGCGTTTGCGTGGCTGAGAAGTACCACGAAGAGACAGAGGGCAATAGAAAAGTTGAAGGAAGCCATGGTTTTGATGTTTGGCTCAAGTTTGATTGATGGGTGATGCATGAGAAGGAGTTTTTGTTTAGTATTTATACTACAAAAACCAGTGTCCTAGGTTTAGATATTGTTATAAATATGGTTTTTAATTTAAAATCAATTATGTAATAATACTTTCTAACACACAATTCAATTATTGACATGAATTTTCATGAACAAATCATTTTTAACAGCGAAAATCGCTTAAATTTCTTCAATGACACAAATATATTAAATTTAACATTTTCTTTAAAGTATCGCAGATGTTAGACACGTTCAACACGTTCGCCACCTTCAACAGAGTCAAGACGTTCACATATTTTCATATATTTGGTATTGATAACTGCTGTTGTTTCTTTTTGTAATTTAAGTTTCTCAGTTTTTGGTTTCACTGTTTTTAAGGAAAGATTTTGTCCGTTTATAAAGTGTAGTTTGGAGATTTAGTTGAAAAGATTGTAGTGTATAATAAGAATTGACAGTTTTAGTGCTTTAATTCGTACAAGTGAAATTAATTATCTTTATTTAAATTAATTGATATTAGTTTGAAGATTTTGATTTTAGGAAATTGGTTTTTTTATATCTGATTTTTTGAGTTTTTTATGTTAGACAAATCTAACAAAAATATATAAGTTATTTATAATACTAGATATAGTACTTTTATTATTTTATTTTCATTCATAGTATTTTCCCTTTTTGTTTGTCTAATCTTACAGAAGGGATAGTAGATAAGAAAGAGTATATGTAATAAACATTATTAGGAGCAGTTGTATCATAAGCGTGAATCATTTTTATCAAGAGAGGAACTTGAGTAATTGATGATTTTTCATGAATCACGAGTAATTTAATTTAGGCTAGATTGGCATATTTAATCTATGTTTTCGAAAAATTTATTTAATTTTTAGTTTATAGTAGTTGATGGTTTTAGGTTTAAAATAATAAAGTGAAAGAATTTTTTATGATATTAAATATAATTGAAAAGAATGTGTTGTATGGTGGTTACAATGTTTTTGTATTTTCAAATAAAAAATTTGTATATGTATATATATATTTAGAGTTAAATATATTTTTAGTTTTTGAATTATTTGTTAAAATTATCTTTATTTTTTAGACAAACTTTTGATATATTTCATTCTTATACTTATAAATTGGTGTAAATGATTTTTGATAACAAAATAAAAATGTATTTAAAAAGAGAAAGATGAAAGCAAGAGAAGAAAAAAGAGTAAAACAAAGTTAGATGACATATAATAGTAAAGAAAAAAACTATAAAAAAGAATAAAAAAATAAAAAGAAATTATGATACATCATTAAGGATAGTTTACACAATTTATAAAATATATAGTCAAAATAGATTTGATGTTTATTTCACAATCAAAACACAATTTTTCATAAATCATTTCCAGATTTTCCAAATCATTTTTCAGAACATTAATTTCTTTTTCCAGTTCAAAAACTTTGTTTTCAAGTCAATTATTCAGACCTTTTAATCTATTGTTTGAATAAGAAAGTTTCTTGATTTCATCATGCATTTCATTGAAAGCATCAAGTTGTTGATCATAGTTTTTATTATTGCTATAAAAACTACGTACACTGTTTGTATCTTCATCTCTAGCCATGAGACATAAATTGACTTCCTTCTCATCATCAAAGGTATTACTACTTGAAGAACTTTCAAATTCTTCCCATGCCATATATGCCTTTATATTTCTGCTACTTTTTTCAAACCTTCTTTCAAAATTCTTTTCAGCATGTTTATCCTTGTAGGGATTTGTTGGACATTCACTCTTTATGTGTCCTGGTTTTCCACATCAAAAGCAGGTATACTTAGATATATTATAATCATTTCTTTTTAAATCATACATTTTTTATCTGACTATCCTGTCTTTGTTTTTCTTCTTGATGAATCTCCCAAACTTTTTGGACCAGCAAGTTCTGGTTTTCAGTTTCTGAATTTGATTTTGAAACTTCTTCCAAATCTTTTCTTCTTGTGGCTGTTGTTTTTAGAACCAAACTATTCTTCTCCTTTTCACTGTTCTCTTGCTTTGTTAATCTGTTCATCTTTAATTCGTGTTCAGTCAACTTCCCAAACAAAGATGCCATAGACATTGTTGATATATCTCTTGACTCAGAAATTGTTGTGACCTTTGGCTGCCAATTCCTGTCAAAACATTTAAGAATCTTTATATTTAGCTCTTCCTTTCCGACGCCCTATCAGATGATTAACTATATGAGTAAAGAGTTTATGAACATCAGTGATAGTCTCTGCAAGTTTCATCTTAAACATTTCATATTCTTGTATGAAAGCATGCTTTCTAGCTCTTTTCACTTCTTTGGTGCCTTCATGTATAACTTCTAAGGTCTCCCACATTTCTTTAGCAATGGTACATTGAGAAACTCTAAAAAATCATTGAAATTTATTGAAGAAACAATAAGATTTTGAGCAATTTTATCATACTTGGCTTTCTTTAATTCGAAATTAGTTCTATCACTCCAAGGTTTTTCAATCCATCCACCATCAACCTTTTATTTAGGAACAAAAGAACCATTAACTATAGTATCCCAGATACCATCATCCATAGATTCAATAAAGATTTTTATTCTATTTTTCCATAATTGATAATTCACACCAGTAAACAAAGGTGGTCTGTTAACAGAGGCGGTCTATTAAAAGAGGCTCCTTCAGCAAAAGGCTTTCCATTATGATCCATCATGCAACACGCAAGATCACACTTGAAGAAATTACAAGTAATAAGCTCTAGATACCAATTGTAAACACACAAATCACTTCAAGAGGGGGTGAATTGAAGTTTAATGAAAATTAATTGTAGATTCATTTAACCAAGTCAATTTTAAACACTCAGTTGTAGTTTTTAACTCGAGTCTTAATGGATTAAAAGCACACCAAATTTTTCGAAAAATAAAGATTAACTTCAGCAGTATCAAGATATGATTAAGAAAGATCACACTAATTATTTTTATACCGGTTCACTCATAAAAGAGCTACGTCCAGTTCATCCACTATTATTAAGAATTCTTTGCAAACAATCACACAACACACAAAGGAATATGTTCTTGAACTCTACAAGAACAATCCTTCAACTTGCACCCTACTGTAGAACCATTTCTTGGAAATCCAAGAAATTACAAAACCCTCAAAAAGATTAAAAGAAAACAATTATACAAACACCTTTTCTCTAACATAGATTCTAATACAAACAGAAAAATGGAAAGAGAGAAAGATGAATAAAAGAAAGAAAGAAAGAGGAAAGAAAAGACTCCCTTTAAACCAATGAACTATTCTTGCCTAAATGAGAGAGATTTCTTTTCAAAAACCTTTTATGATCAAAATATTCTTTGATGATTAAAATTTTTCTAATTTAAAACAATTTGAAATTAGTAAGTCTATGTGTTTTTCGTTCTCAGTAATTTCTAAAACTTGCTTGTTGTTACAGTTTGTAAAAGATCTATTTATAAAATATAAAGTTAAGTTTGTAACGAATTCTGATTTAATGAATTTAGTGCATTAAAAGTCAAATTAAAATTTGAATACATTTTCAATTAAAAACATATTTGAGTCTAGAAACAATTCCAGTTTTATAAAGAAATAAAATGCAAAATAATGTAGCCATGATTTTCGAAAATCTCTCTCAAATAAGCTAGATTAATTCAAATGGAAGAGAGACTAACCAAACACCAAACGAAAACAAATCTAGAGTTTCTTGTTGAGTCACCTTCACAGTTGAAAAAGCTTGATTGCAATAATCAAATTCAAACTCCCCTTGCTAACAAACTCCCCCGGTTTTATGATTGCAATCTTGGGGTTAATCTGTGAGTTTATTTCTGCTGTGGTGAATCTGCACTTTCTTGCAAAACAACACAGAGTACAAACACAAGTAACACAATACACCATACCATTGTCCCCCTATGAAATTAGCAAATAAGGAGGTAAAAAACCAGAACATAACAGAATATGAAAATCATAATAAAACAAATATTTAGTACAGTCCAAAGTAAAGTAATTATTTTAAAGATGCATGCCTTAAAAAACATAAAAAATGAAAGAAATGCAAAAAATAAAGAGATGGATGAATGCATGAATGGAACAAGGAAAATCAAGGATCTTGAGACTGAAGTTGATGAAGACTTTCACACAAGTCTTCAAGCTGATTATCAATATGCTGAAAGCGACTGATGCAGGCTTCATGGTGTTCTCTTTGCGCCACGGAAAGGAAATGAACCTGTTTGGCCATATATGTTTTGTATAGAGAGAGAGGCGATCCAGAATAACTCTGTGGAACACAATTATAGTAAGGGGTTCCATCTTCATCTAAATCTGCACAAACATCAACATCTTCAGGCTCCTCTCGACCTCCTTTCTAAATGCCTTCCACCTTTCTAAAATGCATTTTAGAGAGAGTAACAACAACAATAAAGTTGGCCCTTTGTGTCAAACAACTGTTATCTCCTTCAAAAGGCACTTTACTAGCAGCCATAATTTTGGTAATGAGTACAACATAAGGAAGTTGGAATTTCGAAAAGCGCTTCGCTTTTAGCATATGCTCTTTAATCACATAAATCCAGTTTACTTAATACTATTTTCAAGATCATACATTCATGCTAAATCACCTTCATTCAACAGAGAATGATTGAAGCCTCTAGGAGTCAAAACCCAAGCAACAATGAAAGCAAGAAACTTGGGAACAAGTTTGAATAAGAAAGTTTCTTGGTTTCATCATGCATTTTGTTGAAAGCATCAAGCAGTTGATCATAGTTTTCATTATTGCTATAAAAATTGCTTACACTGTTTGTGTCTTCATCTCCAGCCATGAGACACAAATTGACTTCCTCCTCATTATCAAAGGTACTACTACTTGAAGAACTTTCATATTCTTCCTATGCCATATATGCCTTTATATTTCTGCTACCCTTTTCAAACCTTCTTTCAAAATTCTTTTAAGCTTTCTTTTCAGCATGTTTATCCTTGTAGGGATTTGTTGGACATTCACTCCTTATGTGTCCTAGTTTTCCACATCCAAAGCAGGTATATTTAGATATATTATAATTTGAATATCTTGTTAGAAATAATGATAGTGCAAAATCCAAGAGGGGGTGGGATTGAACTGGGCTTTTAAAAAAAAATTTGGTTTAAAATAAATTTCAATTTTAATTTTAAATTTAAACACTAGGATTCGGATTTTCCTTAAGATATGGTAAGAATGCTTGAGATAGCAAATAAATATAATCCAAAAATAGTAAAATATAGAGAGAGGGAAAGGGAGAAAGAACATAGAGAATTATACTAGTTCAGATTTAGCCAATCCTACATCCAGTGCCCAACCACCACAAACATGTGATGATTTTCCCCACAGGGATGAATTACATAAATCACTGATGAGTTACATAAATCAAGGGATGAATTACATAAACCAGTAAACAGGAAAGAGAACACCTGATGAGTGTTGGATATGAAAGCTTAAGCACAGAACAATCACCACTTCCAAGAACTAAGATCAACCTTGAGAGAGCAAGAAAGCGGCTTTGAAAATATTAGAGCGCAAGTGTTAGTTGCGGAAATATATCAAGAAGGGGGGGTTGAATTGATATATGAATATATTTCAAATCTGTTTCATTTCTGAATTTTACTGATGCAGTTCAGAGCAAAATAGTTGACTGATTATTGTGAAATAGTTGGTTAGTTCAACATACATATATTAAAGGATGATGAAGGATAAGAAAGAAAACACCAGGGATTATACTGGTTCGTTCTTTATGCAAGAACTACATCCAGTTAACTGATCTGTAACTCAAACAGATCTTAATCACTATCAAATATGAAGTCTTTACAAAAACCTTTTCTAAAGACTACAAGAAACACAAAGATCCTATTCTAAACCCTATAGAATTTGATCTTTAAACCCTGACTCACACTGAGTCAATGTGATCACCCCAATCACAGAAACAGGGTTCGTAAACCCACTGAGAAATCTCTACCCAGAGATCAAAAGAATACAATGAAAAGTAAAAACAAGTCTCTCTTGAGAAACTGAAACTGTAAAAGAATTCTGCAGACTTTTCTTGCTCTGATCTTTTGCAACTCTGTATGTATTCTCTCGTATTCTTTAGCGCCTTGTATCTTGCTTGAGAGTTGTATTTATAGGCAAAGAGAAGAGGTTTGGGTCGTGCTCTGTTAAGAGGCTCAAAAATGAGTTCTGTTGTTTTTTGCATAAAAGAGATCCTGGAACGAAATAGTTGACTAAACAACAGAATAGTTAGCTATTTTCATTAAAACCAAATTCCTGATACATTAATGATAATAGTCGACTAACATAATAGAATTAGTAGACTAATTGATGATTAATATAAATAGCAGGATATTATATCTCAATTAGCTAACTATAAAAAGATAATCTAACATCTTATCACAATCATAATCATTCATCAAAGTTCCAAAATATCCTTAAACATCATCAAATCCAAAATCATCAACAAATTCCCCCTATTTGATGATGTCAACCTGCAAAACCTGTAGAAAAACAAGGAGAATAGATGGAAGATTATCTCCCCCTTTGACATTAGCAAATAGCAAATATAAGCAGCAGATATAAGCAATATTAGCAGATATAAGCAGGTTTATATAGCAGATATAGCAGAAAATATGAGTATAGGTAATATTACAGACCCAAATTGTTCAAAATGCATAAGCATAATAGCTAAAATATTAAAAGTAGAAACAACAAAGATTAGTCTTCATCATCATCTTCATCCTCATCTTCCTCGTCATCATCATCATCTTCAACAACATCCACTTCCATGGCAGTTGTGTTTGGTGCAGAGGTGCCTTCATAGCTTTCTACTGTAACTTGAAGTTCAGAAAGTTGTTGTTGGATAAGCTCAATTTCATAGTCTATATTTTTGAACCTGGCTACCATAGTCTCATGGGTATTTCGCTTCCAATTCCACAAACTGTCTTAGCCCTTGTGCTTGAAGAGTATTCTTCACAAAAACCAGATTCTCATTGTTCAGCCAGTTGAACTTCATTATTTTTGGAGTGAGGACCGGCTTCCTCTGCATCTTTATCTCCACAGCTTCAATGATCTCATTTCCTTCTTCATGCTCTGATTCAGTTTCCTCTTCTGAATCACTATCTGGAGCAGTCACAGGTGTAGGCAGCTTCACGCGAACCTTGTATCTCTTGGGAAATTTTTGTTCACCTGGGTTGGAGGATCCAGCAGCTGATTCTGGAATCCTAATGGGCTGAGCTGCAGACCCAGAGGTGGAACCTCTGTTTCTGTTTGTTCTAGTTGGTTGTTGTGCAGCAGTCTGTGTGGGCATGCGATTTCTAGAAGATCTTCTTAGTCTTTGAAAAGCATTTGCAATGGGTGCATCAGAGTCATCATCGCTTTCAACTAGAAAATATTCATTGGTAGACATTTTAGATTAGAAAATGCAGCAATAGAGTGAAGCACAGTTGTGGTATTTGATATGCAGAAGAATTAGAATTATATAGAGAGATTGAGAGGCATGGTCAAACGAATATTAATCAGTGAATATTTTGAACAGATATGCACTCAATCACTGATGCTCAAGGTCAGAAAAATGCAGAGAGAATATGTTGAGAAATGGAAATTCAGTTTTGCAAAACCAATAAAGTAACCTCACATGCATCTAAAACTGTTCAAGTTTTGAATGACAGAAGACCCAATGTACGAATTGGTCATTGACTGATTCGGTTTGAATTGTTTTGAAGAAATTTAAATTGATTGCTTGAAAATTCAATTGAATTTAATTGCAGTAATTGGAATTAGTCAACTAGTCAAAGCAATTAATAGGCTATTTTGATAGAAATAACACCAGTAGGCACATTTAATGAAATAAGTCAGTTATTTCATAGAAATAAGCAAGCTATTTTATGCAACAGTAAAGCAATTATGTCAGTTAAGTGAAATAAGTCGACTGTTACAAGAAATTAACAAACTAAAATCTACAGCAGTATAATATTTTTGTCAGTTAAGTGAAATAACTATTTCACAGAATTAACAAATTGTTTAACTCAGCAGCAGAACATTTAAGAGAGATGATTGATGTTTAGGATTCCTAACTCATTTCTTAGTTTGAAAAACCTGTCACGACCTAGAGGCTTAGTGAAAATGTCAGCTAATTGGTCATTAGTTGAAATGAAATCAATCCTACAATCTTTCTTTTCAATATGATCTCTTATAAAATGGTGCCTTATTTCAATATGCTTAGTTCTAGAATGCTGAATAGGATTCTTAGTTAGATTGATTGTACTGGTATTATCACAAAGTATAGGAATATCAGAAAGATGTAAATCAAAATCACATAGCTGTTGTTTTAACCAGAGGATCTGTGTAGTGCAGCTACCAGCAGCAATGTATTCAGCTTCAGCAGTAGATAATGCTACACAAGCTTGTTTCTTGCTGGTCCATGATATCAAGTAGTTCCCAAAGAGATGGCATGTTCCACTTGTGCTTTTTCTATCCAATTTGCAGCCTGCAAAATCAGAATCAGTATAGCCAACTAAATTCAATTCATTACCAGTGGAATACCATAGCCCAACATTCATTGTTCCTTTGAGATATTTGAGAATTCGTTTTGCTGCAGCGAGATGTGATTCCTTTGGATTGGCTTGAAATCTTGCACATAGACACACAACAAACATTATGTCAGGTCTGCTAGCTGTTATGTACAGCAAAGAACCAATCAATCCTCTGTACATGGTTGCATCAACTGATTTTCCTTTTTCATCCAAGTCAAGATAGCAATTTGAAGACATGGGAGTAGAGGCTTCTTTGCAGCTTTCCATGTTGAACTTCTTCAATAACTCATTACAGTATTTTGTTTGATTTATGAATGTTCCATTATGCAGCTGTTTAACCTGCAATCCTAAGAAGAAATTTAACTCTCCCATCATAGACATCTCAAATTCACTTTTCATAGAATTTGCAAATTCTTGACAAAGAGATTGATTAGATGAACCAAAAATGATATCATCAACATAAATCTGCACTAATATGAGTTCATTATCAACTTTCTTAGTAAAAAGAGTTTTGTCAACAACTCCTCTTTTAAAGCCTTGTGATATGAGGAAAGTTGTAAGTCTTTCATACCATTGCCTAGGTGCTTGTTTGAGACCATACAAAGCCTTTTTGAGTTTGTATACATGATTAGGAAGCTTAAAATCAACAAAACCAGGTGGTTGTTCAACATACACATCTTCATTAATGAAGCCATTTAGAAAAGCACTCTTGACATCCATTTGAAAAAGTTTGAAACCTTTAAGACAAGCAAAAGCAAGAAACAGTCTAATAGCTTCTAATCTAGCTACAGGTGCATAGGTTTCATCAAAATCAATGCCTTCTTCTTGATTATAGCCTTTAGCTACTAATCTAGCTTTGTTCCTAGTGATTACTCCATTTTCATCAAGCTTGTTCCTAAAAACCCATTTGGTTCCTATAACATTCATATTGTTATTTCTAGGTACAAGAAACCAAACATCATTTCTAACAAACTGATTTAATTCATCATGCATAGCAGAAATCCAGTTGTCATCAAGAAAAGCATCATTTATGTTCTTAGGTTCAATTTGAGACACAAAAGCCATGTGATTGCAGAAATCATTTAAAGAATTTCGACTTGTAACTCCCTTTTCAACATTTCCAATGATGTTATCGAGAGACAATCCTTTTTGAGTCCTCTAGGATTTAGATAAGGCATTTTCTGTTGCAGAGTAGTCGACTAATCCAGAGTTATAGTCGACTGGTTCAGCTTGTCTGTCAGCATCAACAGATTTTTCTGCATTATTGATGAGTCATTATTTTCCCTTATTTTCTTACTTTCTGTACTTATTTTCATCTCTGATTTGTGCTTAATTGTTTATATTTTGTACTAATTTCTATTAGGGCTATAATTGGATCAGAAATTCATATTTTAATTAATTTGAATTTTCTAAGTTTAATTATTCCAATTTTTATTTTTTTGGGCAGTTTAAAATTATTTTGGGCTTCGAATTAAATCATGAACTTCAAGAGGAGCTGCCACGTCACAACTTGGACCAGATTTGATTCTTTGGTTTTTGGGCCTAATGAGTCTAGAGTTTCGTGCCCATGCAATGCAGCTACAAGTAGGGCAACTGAGGGAGAGCGGAGGAGAAAAAACGACGGCAGCAGCGACAGTAGAATCAATTAGGGTTTCTTTTACGTTTTTCCTTTCAGCTAGAGAGACCAGTTTACATTTTGTTTTAGTTTTCAGTTCACATTTCGTTTACTGTTTAAAAATTCTAGTTTTGTTCTTCAATTCCAGTTTTGTTCTTCAATTCATTTGCGTTTCTATTCTGCAATTTTCGTTTTCTATTTCGTTTTCTATTTCGTTTTCCGCTTTCTATTTCGTTTTATGTTTTCTATTTCGTTTTATGTTTTCTATTTCATTTTCGTTTTCTATTTCAATTTCCATTTTCTGCAATGCATTTTTTGTTTTCAGAGTTAATGGAAGGCTAAAACCCCAGGGTGGGGCTCTTGGGCATGCTGCACTCACTGATGGAGGTTCTGTGCATTTTTTTTGCTTTGTAGGTTTGATTCTCCAATGTGAAGTCTTTGTTCTGGAGGATGCTTAATCTTGCAGAGGGAGACCTTACAAGGTTCACGTTTGCTTAATTCGTGTAGGGAAGTCTTGGGTTAACTTTCGCTTAGTTGGTTAATCTAGACCGAACAAGGATTAAACGGACTGACAATCTGTTGTAAGCCAAGGATGTCAGAGATGCATTGTGTTCAAGAGTCTTGCCTATTTTAATTATTGCAATTAATTTGTTATTTGTCTGCTATATTTTAATTAACTGTTATCTGTCCAAACCCCCCCATTGCATGATTCAATCTTTTGACAGTGAGAATTGGTCCTTGGGAGACGACCTAGGAGTCACTTCTAGTACTACATTTAATTGTTTTTATTTGACCGAGTACGACATCGATCAATTATCTTCATTCTTTTCTGATTTTTCAGACTTTTCATCATCTGAACCTGCAAGGGAATTACCTTTTCTCTCTTTTTGACATAAGAACTCATCAAATACAACATGAATTGATTTTTCTACAGTTAAGTTCTTTTTGTTAAAAACGCGATAGACTTTGCTATTCATAGAATAACCTAAGAATATACCATCATCAGCTTTTTCATCAAACTTTCCTAAAGATGCTTTTCCATTGTTTAATATGAAACACCTGCAACCAAAAACTTTGAAGTATGCAATACTAGGAGTTCTTCCATTCAAAAGTTCATAAGGAGTTTTATCAAGAATAGGTCTTAATAACACTTTATTAATCATATAGCAAGCTGTAGAAACTGCATCAGCCCAAAAGTATTTAGGAAGCTTGGATTCACTTAACATGGTTCTTGCACATTCTTGAAGTGTTCTATTCTTTCTTTCAACAACTCCATTTCATTGTGGAGTTTGTTGGCATATTTCAAGACCAAGTGTTAATGAAGTCTTCCAGAGTTTTAATGAAGTCTTAAAGTTTCGATGATGAAGAATTAGAGTGATCCAATCAACATTAAAGACTTGTGTCATCTCACAAAGGAAGGTTGCATGATAGAAAAGGAAAGGCATAAAGATTGTTTAAAGCTTTCAAGAGAGAAGATTGATGAAGATTTTCTCAAGGGCTGAAGGTTCAAGAGTAGAAGGTTCTGTTTTGGGTGTTGGATGAAAAAAGTAAGTCATAAATCCCATTCAAGACCTTCCCAAACAAGAGAGCAAGTTGTTTTCTCGCAAAAATGTTTTTCTATGCTTTTAATCGATTATGATACGTAGATAACCGATTATTTAACTTAAACTTTGAATTAAAAATGTTTAACAAACTAAATAATCGATTAAGTGTTTTTGATAATCGATTATATTGATTCTGGGTTAATATAATCGATTATGGCCTTAATCTAATCGATTATATCAGACGAAATTAGTTTTCCAGTTTTTAAACATGGTATAATCGATTAAGCTTTTTATATAATCGATTAAATGAGTCATTTTTGCGAAATCAATACCAAATCAACCTAAGAATGTAAACTTTGGAGCATTTTCGAATTATAAAATGAAAGAGAATGTCTTAGGTTAAACACAACTGATTAAACACAAATATTCAAAGTGTTCTTGCGCCTTAGCTTTTCAAAACCGCTTTCTTGCTCTCTCAAGTTTGATGAAGTCTTTGGAAGTGGTGATCTTTGTGCTTAAGCTTTCTATCCAGCAGTACTATCAGGTGTATTCTTTTACTGTTTTTATAAACGGGAAAATTCATCCCTTGGATCTGTTCTAAGGGAGGTGTGTTCATCTCTTGTGTGTTAAGAGAGGTGGGTTTCATCCTCAGTGTGTCTGGGGAGGTGTTTCATCCTTAATGTGTCTAAGGAGGTTTTTCCTTTATCTTTATTTGTTATTGCATGAATTGGTGTTTGTAATTTCATTTAAAGATAGTGGGGTGATCATCACGCATTTGTGGTGGTTGGGAACTGGACGTAGGATTGGCTTAATCCGAACCAGTATAAATCTCTGTGTTCTTTCTCTTTCCCTATCTCTTTTTTATTGTGGATCATATTAACGATTGCAACTCAAACCGCGTTAATCAAAGGTTAAGAAAAATCCGCATCCTAGTTTTCGAAAGTTTTTCAAAATCTGGAAATTTATTTAAAAGGGAAAAGTTTATTAAAATCCAATTCACCCCCCTCCCCTCTTGGTTTTTATTCTGCCGTCTTTATTTAACAATTGGCCTCGGAGCTGGTTTTTGGAAAATTACTCAAAAACAAGATCCTTATGGCAGAAAAAAATCAAACTTTTGCTGAAGGTGCATCTATTCATAGACCACCACTCTTTACAGGTGAAAACTATCCTTTTGGAAAAAGAGGATGGAGATTTTTCTTAGGTCTAATGATCAAGGCATTTGGGATGCAATTGTAAATGGTCCATATATTCCTATGACTGTTGTTAATGATGCGCAGGTACCCAAAGTGAGAGCAAGTTGGACCAAGGATGAATACAATCAAAATCAGTGTGAAATAAGGGCATGTAATATGATAGCATCTGCTTTAACTGTTGATGAGTTTTACAGGTTGTCTGATTGCACTACAGCAAAGGAGATGTGGGACACTTTAGAAGTCACACATGAAGGAACGGAGGATATCAAGAGATCAAGGAAAAATACCTTGATTCAAGAATACGAGATGTTACGGATGAGCAAAGGGGAAACCATCTATGACGTTCAAAAGAGATTTACTCACATTGTAAATCACCTCAAGGCGTTAGGTAAGAAATTTGACACTGAGGAATTAAATGTAAAAATTTTAAAATCTTTGGACAGGACATGGCAACCCAAAGTGACGGCCATCACGGAATCGAAGAATCTGACAAGCATAAACATGACAACTCTCTTTGGAAAGCTTAGAGAACACGAAATGGAGCTTGGACGTTTCAAAGGAGAAGAGGAAGACGTCAAGAGGAAAGGTGTTGCTCTTAAAGATGAATCCGACAAAGAGGAGAGTAGTGATACTGATGATTCAGAAGACGATGATCTTAATAAATTTGTAAATAAATACAAGAAGTTCATCAAGAAGAAAGGCAACCATAAGAAAGGTAAGAAATTTGAAAATTCAAATTCTAACAATAATTATAAATGTTATGGTTGTGGCAAAAAGGGACACATGAGAGCAGATTGTCCAAATTCCAAGAAGCGCGAAGAAAAGGAAAAGAAAGGAAAGAAATTCTTCAAAAAGAAGAAGAAAGCATATATCGCTTGGGACGACAATGAAGTGAGTTCTTCTGAAGGTTCAAGTGAATCAGAAGAAGAAGCCAATATTTGTCTCATAGCGGATGATGCTGAATCCACGTGCAGTGAGGTAAGTGATTCTGATCTTCCTAATAATTATGATGAATTGCTTGAAGAATTTCTTAGTCTTTATGAAAAATCTGAAAAGCTTTCCTCGGTTCATAATAAATTAAAAAATGACTACAAGAGTCTTGAAAAGAAAATTATTGATATAGAAGAAGAGAAAAAGGTTTTGAAAGATGATTTGGAAAAGGCAAAAATTCCTTGTAAATGCAAATAAAAAATTCCTATTTGCGAAGAATGCAAAGTTTTTGCTAATAAAGTCTCTTATCTTGAAACATATCTTTCAAAAATTACCATGGGAAATAAAAATTTAAATAACGTTTAAAATGTGCAAAAAGGTTTATATGAAAAAGAAGGTCTTGGCTATAATTTCGGATATAATCATAAACCTACTAAAATTGTTTTTGTAAAAGGAGAATCATCAAATTCAAATAAGGTTTTTGAAAATTCTAATTCCTTTAAACAAAATGTGCCTACAAAGAAAGTTTATAAAAATGCATATGTTTCAAGAAAAACAAATATTCCTACATGTTTTTATTGTATGCATAAAGGTCATTCTGTTAATAGGTGCAATATTAAACATTTTAGTGTTCCTAATGGGAAATACAAATGGGTTCCCAAAGGAAAAATTGTTTCTAACCCATGAGGACTCTAATAAGTAATTTTAGAGGACCAGGAAAATTTCTTGTTTGTGTTGTAGGTTGGTTCCTCTTTCAAAAAAGGCCTCTTTGGTGTTGAGATAGCAAGTGATCAAGCTTAAAGGGAGGCAAAAACATCAACAAGTTAGCATATTTACCAATCTCTTATCTCGAATAAGGTTTTATGAGCTTAGAAAGGTTCCAGGTATTGTTGATGATAAATCTGTTCATTGATTGATGTTTATTGTTGTTTTTTATGTTAATTATGTGTTTTACGAAATTTTCCGTATTTAATCGACTTGTTTTTGTGTGGTAATCGATTAAAAGCGCTGTTTTTAAAGATGTTTTAAAACATAATTGATTAAGTCCATAACATAATCGATTAAATCACTGGGGAGCAATTTAATCGATTAAGGAATGCACATAATCGATTAAATTTCTGAGTTTTCATTTTCTGGAAATTTTTTGAAGGCAAATAATCGATTAAGTGAGGAACATAATCGATTAAATGCGACGTTCTGTGTTTTTCTGCACACTGTTTTTTCGAACGTTGGGCTCCAATTCACGTGGTTTTTAATTGTAACGGCTATATTCGTTTTCAAACGGCTATATTTACATTAATTCAGTGCTTTATGACCGGATTCCTTGCCTATAAATAGCTAGATTGAGAATTAAAAGTGCTACATTCACTCTCTCTCACTCTTGCTGATTTTCTGCTATTCATTCCTTTTCTGTGCGAATTTCTGGTTCTGTGATTACTCTGTCTCTCTGTTATCTCGTTTGTGCTCTTTTCTTTGTCCATTCTACATACACATGGCTGATCAAAGGAGGAGAAAGATGCCCTCAAGGAGGAGAGGCAAAGAGCCCATGACATCCCAATAGCAAGAAAGGAGACCACCAACACTTGCTGGATGGATTTCAGATGAGGATATGCAGATTGGTTTTGTGAACAAACGGAAAGACAGGAAGATCCTCACTCCTAAATATCTATCTTGTAATTTTTTCAGAACTCATGGTTTCACTTTTCAGGATTGTTTAGTTGCAAGTGGACTACAAAACTTTGTAGAAATGGAAGGAGCATATTATCCAGACTTAGTCAGAGTGTTCTACATGAATCTGACTTCAAGGACAGCTAGTCCTAGCACCAAGGTGAAGGGTGTCAGAATCTACCTTGATGAAGAGGTTTGGAACAATGTTGTTGGCTTATCCACCCAAGGCATCAACATTACTTATGGCTTTGAGGATTTCAATAAGCTGGTGGAGTTCCGCAAATTCTGCAAGGATCCAAATCTACAAGTGGAGAACTTGTATAAAGTTGGTAATGTTAAGTTAAATGAACGCATGTTACATTATGTCATTGTACGGATTCTTCTTGCTAGAGGCACCAATCATGCCCAACTTACTAAGGAGGACATTCTTTTAATGTATGGCTTCCTTATTAATGTTAGCATTGATTGGCCCTCCATTATTTTAGATAATATGTTTAAAGCCACTAGGCTTTCATCTTTTGCTTTACCCTATGCTGTGTTCATTTCAAAGATATTAGAATATAAAGGTGTAGATCTTGAAGGGGAAAACAAGCAAATCTTACTTAGCAACAGCAAGATAGGGAAGAATGTTCTAAGGCACATGGGCCTTATAGAACAAGGCAATAGGTTCAGGCAAAGAGATGAGGAAGTTGCTGCAATGGATGAAGATGATGAAGAACCACCACCTCAACCTCAACCTCAACCTGGATCAATGGAGGCACACATTCTCTCAAGGATGGAAACCATGATGAGTCTCCAAACAACTCATTATGATGACCTTTGCCATAGGCTCTCAAGGCTCAATAGGAGAGTTCATAGAGTTGAAAGGAAGCTGGAGATTGAAGATGTCTCAACAGAAGAGGATTATGCTAGATCTTCAAGAGGCAAACAGCCAGCAGTGGAAGATGAGGAAGATGAAGAAGATGCAGGGGATAGTGAAGAAACTGAATAGGCTACAAGTTCACTAAACCCTTGGCTAAATTTTTTTTTCCAGCTACTGTATTTTATTTTTCCCTCTATATTTTCTGTGTATTTAATTGCTTCTGCTGTATTAATCTCTGAATATGTAATCTTTTTGAAAATGATAAAAATAAAGGGGAGAAAAATATTTGTTTTGATTGATAATATGTCCAGTTTTTAGCATTTAAGAAAATTTATTTCAGGGGGACCATTAGGAAATATTTCAAATAATTGCCTAATATATCTTAAACATTTAAGAGCAAAGTTTAAGGGGGAGCTTTTAGAAATAATTTCCAGTCTTTAATTTCCTTGAAATCTCTTTTTCAAAATTCAAATTGAAAATTAAATGCTATGTGACTGCCTATTTTATTTCCTTTGTGGACTAATTTTTATGATGGAGATATCCATACATTATTTTCAAGATTTTCAGGATATCAATCACAAGTCTCTATGTTTCTTTTTATCATCATCAAAAAGGGGGAGATTGTTGGCATATTTCAAGACCAAGTGTTAATGAAGTCTTCCAGAGTTTTAATGAAGTCTTAAAGTTTTGATGATGAAGATTTAGAGTGATCCAATCAACATTAAAGACTTGTGTCATCTCACAAAGGAAGGCTGCTTGATAGAAAAGGAAAGGCATAACGAGTGTTTAAAGCTTTCAAGAGAGAAGATTGATGAAGATTTTCTCAAGGGCTGAAGGTTCAAGAGTAGAAGGTTTTGTTTTGGGTGTTGGATGAAAAGAGTAAGTCATAAATCCCATTCAAGACCTTCCCAAAAAAGAGAGCAAGTTGTTTCTCGCAAAAACGTTTTTCTACGCTTTTAATCGATTATGATACGTAGATAATCTATTATTTAACTTAAAATTTGAATTAAAAATGTTTAACGAACTAAATAATCGATTAAGTGTTTTTGATAATCGATTATATTGATTTTGGGTTAATATAATCGATTATGGCCTTAATCTAATCGATTATATTAGACGAAATTAGTTTTCCAGTTTTTAAACATGATATAATCGATTAAGCTTTTTATATAATCGATTAAATGAGTCGTTTTTGCGAAATCAATACCAAATCAATCTAAGAATGGAAACTTTGGAGCATTTTCGAATTATAAAATGAAAGAGAATGTCTTAGGTTAAACACATCTGATTAAACGCAAATATTCAAAGTGTTCTTGCGCCTTAGCTTTTCAAAACCGCTTTCTTGCTCTCTCAAGTTTGATGAAGTCTTTGGAAGTGGTGATCTTTGTGCTTAAGCTTTCTATCCAGCAGTATTATCAGGTGTATTCTTTTACTGTTTTTATAAATGGGAAAATTCATCCCTTGGATCTGTTCTAAGGGAGGTGTGTTCATCTCTTGTGTGTCAAGAGAGGTGGGTTTCATCGTCAGTGTGTCTGGGTAGGTGTTTCATCCTTAGTGTGTCTAAGGAGGTTTCTCCTTTATCTTTATTTGTTATTGCATGAATTGGTATTTGTAATTTCATTTAAAGATAGTGGGGTGATCATCACGCATTTGTGGTGGTTGGGAATTGGACGTAGGATTGGCTTAATTCGAACCAGTATAAATCTCTGTGTTCTTTCTCTTTCCCTATCTCTTTTTTATTGTGGATCATATTAACGATTGCAACTCAAACCGCGTTAATTAAAGGTTAAGAAAAATCTGCATCCTAGTTTTCGAAAGTGTTTCAAAATCTGGAAATTTATTTAAAAGGGAAAAGTTTATTAAAAATCCAATTCACCCCCCCTCTTGGTTTTTATTCTGCCGTCTTTATTTAACATAGTTCTAGGAGCATAAAAGCTGTGAGATATGCCATGTTTTGAGCAAAACTTTTCAAAATGAATGTTTTGAAATTCAGTTCCATGATCACTTCTCAAAGAAACAATGTTAAGATCTTTTTCATTTGAAATAATCTTTGCAAATTTCTTAAATGCGTGGAATGTTTCATCTTTGGAAGAAAGAAATAATGTCCAAGTGAATCTTGAAAAATCATCTACAATGACAAGAACATATGAATTATTACCAAGACTTATAGTTCTTGATGGACCAAATAGATCAAGATGTAATAGCTCAAGTGGTCTCCTTGTTGAGATGATGTTCTTTGACTCAAATGAGTTTTTTGATTGCTTTCCTTTTTGGCAATATGCAAATACCTTGTCCTTCATGAATTTAACATTTGGAAGGCCTCTAACTAGACTTTTGCAGCTGATTTTGTTTAATAATTGCATGTTAATGTGTCCACATCTTCTATGCCAAAGCCAACCTTTATCTTCTTTGGTCAACAAGCAAATGTTCTTGAGATTTGAGGGTTCAATGTCCAGCATATATACATTGTTTATTCTTCTTCCAATGTGGACAATATCTGCAGTTTTACAGTTGTATATAACACAAAATTCTGCATCAAAAGTGACCTTCATACCTTTGTCACATAGTTGACTAATACTTAGCAGATTGTGTTTCAATCCTTCAACAAAGAGGACATCCTTTATCTGTGAAGAAGAGCAGTTTCCTACATCTCCAGATCCTTTGATTTTACCCTTGCTATTGTCTCCAAATGTAACAGAACCAGCTTCATATGCCTTGAAATTTATCAGCTTTGATTTGTCACCTGTCATATGTTTAGAGCAACCACTATCTAAATACCATAAAGCTCTCTTTGCTCTTTGACAGATCTGCAAAACAAATTTAGTTTAGATATATAGGTCCCCAAAACAGGTTGGGTCCTTTAGAGTTAGGAATAGCATATGATTTGGGTTTCCAATAGTATTCACCTCTTGAAATGCCAAAATTCTTGATATAGCAATATCTAGATATGTGTCCATTTTTCAAGCAATAAGAACACTTTTTAAATCTGTTACTTGGGTAAGATTTATACTTTGCAGCAGGATAATGTTTTGCAGATTTTCCATAACCAAGACCATTTCTATTAGAATATCCAATTTGAGAATCTAGTAGTTGATTAAGTGTATTATGACCAATTTGAAACTTTCCTAATGTTTTAATCAGATAACCAACTTTATTTTGGAGATTTATGCAGTTTTCACACTTTGCAGAATTGATTTTATCACATTCAGACTTATCAGATTTTATCTGGTTTTCCAGTTCCAGGACTTTGTCTTTTAGTTGACTGTTTTCATCTTTCAGTCTGCTATTCTGGTTTTCCAGTTCCAGTAATTTGTTTTCTAGCCAGCTATTTAGTCCTTTTAGTCGATTATTTTGATGATCCATTTTTTTTGCTTCATCATGTAATTCTTTGAATGCATCAAACAAGGTGTCATAATTCTCACTAAGATCAAATTCACAAATACTTACTTGGCTTGATGTTTCTTCATTAGAAACTAGGCACAAATTGGCTTGATTTTTAGATTCAAAATCTGAAGTTGACGACTTATTGGAATCACTTTCATCCCAGGCCATGTATGCTTTCTTCCCTTTCTTGAAGTGAGAAACATGTTTCTCTTTGTCTCTTCTTTCTTTTCTTTCTGGGCTTCTTTCTTTTCTTTGATTCAATAGAGGACAATCTATCTTGACATGTCCTAGCTGCCCACAGTTAAAGCAAGAGAAATTAGAGGAATTGAAATCAGATTTTCTGGTGTACCTTTTCTGATTTTCTTGAAATCTGTCTTTTGGGTTATTCTTCCTCTTTAGAAACTTTTCAAACTTCTTAACCAGCATTGCAAATTCTGTACTATCATCTTCTTTCTCTTCATCACTCTTTAAGCATTCCTTGGCTTTTAGTGTAAGGCTTTTGTTCTTCTTATCAGAATTCTCCAGCTGATCAAGCCTGCTTAATTCCAGTTCGTGTTCCCTCAGTTTCCCAAACAAGGTGGCTGTATTCATGACAGATAAGTCCTTTGTTTCAATGATTGCAGTGACTTTCGGCTGCCAGCTTCTACTTAGGCACTTGAGAACCTTAATGTTGAGTTCTTCATCATCAAATTTCTTTCCCAGACCCAGCAGATGGTTCACAATATGTGTAAAACGTTTCTGCACGTCTTGGATGCTCTCTCCAGGTTGCATCCTAAACATTTCATACTCTTGGATGAGGGTGTGCTTTCTTGCCCTCTTAACTTCTGATGTACCTTCATGGGTAACTTGTAGAATATCCCACATTTCTTTTTCTGTTGTGCATTGAGAGACCCTGAAAAACTCATCTAGATTTAGAGCAGATGTTAAAATGTTTTTGGCCTTACTGTCAAACTGAGCTTTTATGTTTTCTGCATCAGTCTATGTTTCCCATGGCTTTTCTATTAATTTTCCATCTTCATTCTTCACTGTTGGAATGAAAGGACCATTAATCACTGCATCCCAAATGCCTCTATCAACAGACTCGAAGAATATCTTCATCCTGACTTTCCAGGAGGGATAGTTCGCTCCAACAAAGAGTGGAGGTCTGTTGGTAGATGCTCCTTCAGCAAAGGTAACTTATCACCCACCATCTTGGATCTTTCTTGAGTATCTTTCAATTTCCTGCTCTTGATACCAATTGTTAGTTGCGAAAATATATCAAGAAGGGGGGGTTGAATTGATATATGAATATATTTCAAATCTGTTTCGTTTCTGAATTTTACTGATGCAGTTCAGAGCAAAATAGTTGACTGATTATTGTGAAATAGTTGGTTAGTTCAACATACAAATATTAAAGGATGATGAAGGATAAGAAAGAAAACACCACGGATTATACTGGTTCGTTCTTTATGTTAGCATATTTCAAGGACAAGTGTTGATGAAGTCCTCCAGTTTTTAATGAAGTCTTAAAGTTTTGATGATGAAGATTTAAAGTGCTCTAATCAACATTAAAGACTTGTGTCATCTCACAAAGGAAGGTTCCTAGATGGAAAAGGAAAGGCATAAAGAATGTTTAAAGCTTTCAAGAGAGAAGATTGATGAAGATTTTCTCAAGAGCTGAAGTTTCAAGTTTAGAAGGTTCTGTTTTGGGTGATGGATGAAAAGAGTAAGTCATAAATCCCATTCAAGACCTTTCCAAACCAGAGAGCAAGTTGTTTTCTCGCAAAAACGTTTTTTCTACGCTTTTAATCGATTATGATACGTAGATAATCGATTATTTCACTTAAATTTTGAATCAAAGTTGTTTAACGAACTAAATAATTGATTAAGTGTTTTTGATAATCGATTATATTGATTCTGGGTTAATATAATCGATTATGGCCTTAATCTAATCGATTATATCAGGCGAAATTAGTTTTCCAGTTTTTAAATATGATATAATCGATTAAGCTTTTTAGATAATTGATTAAATGAGTCGTTTTTGTAAAATCAATGCTAAATCAACCTAAGAATGGAAACTTTGGAGCATTTTCGAATTATAAAATGAAAGAGAATGTCTTAGGTTAAACACATCTGAAAACAACACAATATTCAAAGTGTTCTTGCGCCTTAGTTTTTCAAAACTGCTTTCTTGCTCTCTCAATTTTGATCAAGTCTTTGGAAGTTGTGATCTTTGTGCTTAAGCTTTCTATCCAGCACCATTATCAGGTGTATTCTTTTTATTGTTTTTATAAACGGGAAAATTCATCCCTTGGATCTATTCTAAGGGAGGTGTGTTCATCTCTTGTGTGTCAAGAGAGGTGGGTTTCATCCTCAGTGTGTCTGGGGAGGTGTTTCATCCTTAGTGTGTCTAAGGAAGTGTTTTCCTTTATCTTTATTTGTTATTGCATGAATTGGTGTTTGTAATTTCAATTAAAGATAGTGGGGTGATCATCAGGCATTTGTGGTGATTGAAAACTGGATGTAGGATTGGCTTAATCCGAACCAGTATAAATCTTTGTGTTCTTTCTCTTTCCCTATCTCTTTTTATTGTGGATCATTTTAACGATTGCAACTCAAATTGCACTAATCAAAGGTTAAAGAAAATTCGCATCCTAGTTTTTGAAAATAATTCAAAATCTGGAAATTTGTTTTAAAGGGAAAAAGTTTATTAAAAATCCAATTCACCCCCCTCTTGGTTTTTACACTGCCGTCTTTATTTAACAATTGGCCTCAAAGCTGGTTTTTTGAAAATTACTCAAAAACAAGATCCTTAAGGCAGGCAAAAATCAATCTTTTGCTGAAGGTGCATCTATTCATAGACCACCACTCTTTACAGGTGAAAACTATGCTTTTTGGAAAAAGAGGATGGAGATTTTTCTTAGGTCTAATGATCAAGGTGTTTGGGATGCAATTGTAAATGGTCCATATATTCCTATGACTGTTTTTAATGATGTGCAGGTACCCAAAGTGAGAGCAAGTTGGACCAAAGATGAATACAATGAATATCAATATGACATAAGGGCATGTAATATAATATCATTTGCCTTCACTGTTGATGAGTTTTACAGGTTGTCTGATTGCACTACAGCAAAGGAGATGTGGGATACTTTAGAAGTCACACATGAAGGAACGGAGGATGTCAAGAGATCAAGGAAGAAAACCTTGATCCAAGAATACGAGATGTTCCAGATGAGCAAAGGGGAAACTATCTATGACGTTCAAAAGAGATTTACTCACATTGTAAATCACCTCAAGGCGTTAGGTAAGAAATTTGATACTGAGGAGTTAAATGTGAAAATTTTAAAATCTTTGGACAGGACATGGCAACCCAAGGTGACAGCTATCATGGAATGCAGTGACATCAACATGTTTGTCAAGAAATACAAGAAGTTCATCAAGAACAAAAACAAACGGAATTTCAAGAAAGGTAAGAAAGCTGAAAATTTAAATTCTCTTGATAACTTTAAATGCTACGGTTGTGGAAAAAGGGGTCACTTGAAGTCGGATTGCCCCAACATCAAGAAAGATGAAGAAAAGGTCAAGAAGCACAAAAAGCCTTTTGACAAAAAGAAAAAGATGTTAAATAAAGACGACAGTGTAAAAATCAAGAGGGAGGGGTGAATTGGATTTTTAATAAACTTTTTCCCTTTAAATTAAATTTCCAGATTTTTGAATTACTTTCAAAAACTAGGATGCGGATTTTCCTTAACCTTTGATTAGTGCAGTTTGAGTTGCAATCGTTAATATGATCCACAATAAAAAGAGATAGGGAAAGAGAAAGAACACAGAGATTTATACTGGTTCGGATTAAGCCAATCCTACATCCAGTTCCCAACCACCACAAATGCGTGATGATCACCCCACTATCTTTAATTGAAATTACAAACACCAATTCATGCAATAACAAATAAAGATAAGGAAACACCTCCTTAGACACACTAAGGATGAAACACCTCCCCATACACACTGAGGATGAAACCCACCTCTCTTGACACACAAGAGATGAACACACCTCCCTTCGAACAGATCCAAGGGATGAATTTTCCCGTTTATAAAAACAGTAAAAAGAATAGACCTGATAATAGTGTTGGATAGAAAGCTTAAGCACAAAGATCACCATTTCCAAAGACTTGATCAAACTTGAGAGAGCAAGAAAGCGGTTTTGAAAAACTATAGCGCAAGAACACTTTGAATATTGTGTTTGATTAGATGTGTTGAACCTAAGACATTCTCTTTCATTTTATAATTCGAAAATACATCAAAGTTTCCATTCTTAGGTTGATTTAGCATTGAATTCGCAAAAACGACTCATTTAATCGATTATCTAAAAAGCTTAATCGATTATATCATATTTGAAAACTGGAAAACTCATTTAGCCTGATATAATCGATTAGATTAAGGCCATAATCGATTATATTAACCCAGAATCAATATAATCGATTATCAGAAACACTTAATCGATTATTTAGTTCGTTAAACAATTTTAATTCAAATTTTAAGTGAAATAATCGATTAGACTACGTATCATAATCGATTAAAAGCGTAGAAAAACGTTTTTGCAAGAAAACAACTTGCTCTCTCGTTTTGGAAGGTCTTGAGTGGGATTTATGACTTACTGTTTCCATCCATCACCCAAAACAGAACCTACTAAACTTGAACCTTCAGCTCTTGAGAAAATCTTCATCAATCTTCTCTCTTGAAAGCTTTAAACACTCTTTATGCCTTTCCTCTTCCATCTAGCAACCTTCCTTTGTGAGAAGACACAAGTCTTTAATGTTGATTGGATCACTTTAAATCTTCATCATCAAAACTATAAGACTTCATAAAGCTCTGGAAGACTTCATTAACACTTGTGTTGGCATATTTCAAGACCAAGTGTTTATGAAGTTCTCCAGAATTTTATTGAAGTCTTAATGTTTTGATGATGAAGATTTAGAGTGATTCAATCAACATTAAAGACTTGTGCCATCTCACAAAGGAAGGCTGCTTGGTAGAAAATGAAAGGCATAAAGAGCATTCAAAGCTTTCAAGAGAGAAGATTGATGAAGATTTTCTAAGGAGCTGAAGGATCAAGAGTAGAAGGTTCTGTTTTGGGTGTTGGATAAAAAGAGTAAGTCATAAATCTCATTCAAGACCTTCCCAAACAAGAGAGCAAGGTGTTTTCTCGCAAAAACGTTTTTCTACGCTTTTAATCGATTATGATACGTAGATAATCGATTATTTAAACTTAAAATTTGAATTAAAAATGTTTAACGAACTAAATAATCGATTAAGTGTTTTTGATAATCGATTATATTGATTCTGGGTTAATATAATCGACTATGGCCTTAATCTAATCGATTATATCAGACAAAATTAGTTTTCTAGTTTTTAAACATGATATAATCGATTAAGCTTTTAATATAATCGATTAAATGAGTCGTTTTTGTGAAATCAATACCAAATCAACCTAAGAATGGAAACTTTGGAGCATTTTCGAATAATAAAATGAAAGAGAATGTCTTAGGTTAAACACATCTGATTAAAAACAAAATATTCAAAGTGTTTCTGCGCCTTAGCTTTTCAAAACCGCTTTCTTGCTCTCTTAAGTTTAATCAAGTATTTGGAAGTGGTGATCGTTGTGCTTAAGCTTTCTATCCAGCACTATTATCAGGTGTATTCTTTTATTGTTTTTATAAACAGGTAAATTCATCCCTTGGATCTGTTCTAAGGGAGGTGTGTTCATCTCTTGTGTGTCAAGAGAGGTGGGTTGCATCCTCAGTGTGTCTGGGGAGGTGTTTCGTCCTTAGTGTGTCTAAGGAGGTGTTCCTTTTATCTTTATTTGTTATTGCATGAATTGGTGTTTGTAATTTCATTTAAAGATAGTGGGGTGATCATCACGCATTTGTGGTGGTTGGGAACTGGACGTAGGATTGGCTTAATCCGAACTAGTATAAATCTCTGTGTTATTTCTCTTTCCCTATCTCTTTTTATTGTAGATCATATTAACAATTGCAAATTCAAACCGCATTAATCAAAGGTTAAGAAAAATCCGCATCCTAGTTTTTTAAAGAATTTCAAAATCTGGAAATTTATTTAAAAGAGAAAAGTTTATTGAAAATCCAATTCACCCCCCCTCTTGGTTTTTACACTGTCGTCTTTATTTAACAACTTGGTCTTGAAATATGCTAACAATCTCACCCTTTTTGATGATGATAAAAAGAAACATAGAGACTTGTGATTGATATCCTGAAATATTTGAAAATAATGTATGGATATCTCCATCATAAAAATTAGTCCACAAAGGAAAGAAAGTAGGCAGTCATATAGCATTTAATTTTCAATTTGAATTTTGAAAAAGAGATTTCAGGAAAATTAATGACTGGAAATTATTTCTAAAAACTCCCCTTAAACTTTGCTTTTAAAATGTTTAAGATATATTAGGTAATTATTTGAAATATTTCCTAATGCTCCCCCTGAAATTAATTTTCATAAAAACTAGAAATCTGGACATATTATCAATCAAAACAAATATTTTTCTCCCCATTTATTTTTATCATTTTCAAAAAGATTACATATTCAGAGAATAATATAGCAGAAGCAATTAATTACACAGAAAATAGAGAGAAAATAAATAAATACAGCAGCTGGAAAAACATAATTAAGCTAAGGGAATTAGTGAACTTGTAGCCTATTCAGTTTCTTCACTATCCCCTACATCTTCTTCATCTTCCTCATCATCTACTACTGGCTGTTTGCCTCTGGAAGATCCAGTATAATCTTCTTCTGGAGAGACATCTTCAATCTCCAGCTTCCTTTCCACTCTATAAACTCTCCTATTCAGCCTTGAGAGCTTGGAGCAAATGTCATCATAATGAGTTGTTTGGAGACTCATCATGGTGTCCATCCTGGAGAGAAAATGTGCCTCCATTGATCCAGGTTGAGGTTGAGGTGGTGGTTCTTCATCTTCATCCATTGTAGCTTCCTCATCTCTTTGTTTGAACCTGTTTCCTTGTTCAATAAGGCCCATGTGCCTTAGAACATTCTTCCCAATTTTGCTGTTGCTTAGCAAAATTTGCTTGTTTTCTCCTTCAAGATCTACACCTTTATATTCTAAAATCTTTGATATAAACACAACATAGGGTAAAGCAAATGATGATAGCCTAGTGGCTTTAAACATATTATCTAAAATAATAGAAGGCCAATCAATACTAACATTATTAAGAAAGCCATACATTAATAGAATGTCTTCCTTAGTAAGTTGGGCATGATTGGTGCCTCTAGCAACAAGAATCCATACAATAACATAGTGTAACATATGCTCATTTAACTTAACATTACCGACTTTGTACAAGTTTTCTACTTATAAGTTTGGATCCTTGCAGAATTTGCGAAACTCCACCAGCTTGTTGAAGTCTTCAAAGCCATAAGTAATGTTTATGCCTCCTTGGGTGGATACGCCAGCAACATTATTCCATACCTCTTCATCAAGGTGAATTCAAACTCCCTTCACCTTTGTACTGGGACTGGCTGTCCTTGAGGTCAGATTCATGTAGAAAACTCTGACTAAATCTGGATAATAGGCTCCTTCCATTTCTACAAAATTTTGGAAGCCACTTGCAACTAAAAGATCCTAAAAAGTAAAACCATGAGTTCTGAAAAAAAGACAAGATAAATATTTTGGAGTTAGAATCTTCCTGTCTTTCCATTTATTCATGAAGCCAATCTGCATATCCTCATCAGAAATCCATCCAGCAAGAGTTGGTGGTCTCCTTTCTTGCTGGTGGGATGTCATGGGCTCCATGCCTCTCCTTCTTGAGGGTATCTTTCTTCTCCTTTGATCATCCATGTTGATAGGGAATGGACAAAAGAAGAACACACAAACGAAATAACATAGAAACAGCCAAATTCGCACAACAGAGAGTATATCAGCAGAAAACCAGCAAGAGTGAGAGAGAGTGAAAGTGGCACTTTAATTTTCCATCTAGCTATTTATAGGCAAAGAATCTGATCACAAATCATTGATTTAATGTAAATATAGCCGTTAGGATTGAAAACCACGTGAAATTAAGCCCAACGATAAAAAAAACTGTGTGCAGAAAAACGCAGAACGTTGCATTTAATCGATTATGTGAAGAACTTAATCGATTATTTGCATTCAAAATTTTCCAGAAAACGAAAACCCAGAAATTTAATCGATTATGTGCATTCCTTAATCGATTAAATTGCTCCCCAGCGATTTAATCGGTTATGTTATGAACTTAATCGATTATGTTTTAAAACATCTTTAAAAACAACACTTTTAATCGATTACCACACGAAAACTAATCGATTATATACGGAATTTTTCGTAAAACACATAATTAACATAAAAAACAACAATAAACATCAATCAATCAACAGATTTATCATCAACAATACCTGGAAGCCTTCTAAGCTCATAAAGTCTTACTTGAGATAAGAGATTGCTAAATATGCTAACTCGTTGATGTTTTTGCCTCTCTTCATAAGCTTTGATCACTTGTTATCTCAACACCAAAAAGGCTTTTTGAAAGAGGAACCAGCCTATAACACAAACAAGAAAAAAAAATCCTGGTCCCCTAAAATCACTTATTAGAGTCCTTATGGCTTAGAAACAATTTGTCCTTTGGGAACCCATTTGTATTTCCCATTTGGAACACTAAAACGTTTAATATTGCACCTATTAACAGAATGACCTTTATGCATACAATAAAAACATGTAGAAACATTTGTTTTTCTTGGAATATATGCATTTTTATAAACTTTTAAAGGCACATTTGGTTTATTAAGAAAACTTGTATTTTCAAAAACCTTACTTGAATTAGATGATTCTCCTTTTACAAAAACGGTTTTGGAAGGTTTATGATTATATTTGAAATTATAGCCAAGTCCTGCTTTTTCATATAAACCTTTTTGTACATTCAAAACATTATTTAAATTTTTATTTCCCATTGTAATTTTCGAAAGAGATGTTTCAAGATAAGATACTTTGTTAGCAAAAACTTTGCATTCTTCACAAATAGGAATTTTTTATTTGCATTTACAAGGAATTTTTGCCTTTTCCAAATCATCTTTCAAAACCTTTTTCTCTTCTTCTCAATCCACAATTTTCTTTTCAAGACTCTTATAATCATTTTTTAATTTATTATGAACCGAAGAAAGCTTTTCAGATTTTTCACAAAGACTAAGAAATTCTTCAAGCAATTCATCATAATTATTAGGAAGATCAGAATCACTTACCTCACTGCATGTGGATTCAGCATCATCCGCTAAGAGACAAATATTAGCTTCCTCTTCTGATTCACTTGCACTTTCAGAAGAACTCACTTCATTATCTTCCCAAGCAATATATGCTTTCTTCTTCTTTTTGAAGAATTTCTTGCTTTTCTTTTCCCTTTCTTCAGATTTCTTGGCATTTAGACAATCTGCTCTCATGTGTCCCTTTTTGCCACAACCATAACATTTATAATTATCGTTAGAATTTGAATTTTCAAATTTCTTACCTTTCTTATGGTTGCCTTTCTTCTTGATGAACTTCTTGTATTTCTTTACAAATCTATTAAGATCATTGTCTTCTGAATCATCAGTATCACTACTCTCCTCTTTGTCGGATTCCGCTTTAAGAGTAACACCTTTCCTCTTGACGTCTTCCTCTTCTCCTTTGAAACGTCCAAGCTCAATTTCGTGTTCTCTAAGCTTTCCAAAGAGAGTTGTCATGTTCATGTTTGTGAGATTCTTGGATTCCGTGATAGCCGTCACCTTGCGTTGCCATGTCCTGTCCAAAGATTTTAAAATTTTCACATTTAATTCCTCAGTGTCAAATTTCTTACCTAACGCCTTGAGGTGATTTATAATATGAGTAAATCTCTTTTGAACATCGTAGATGGTTTCCCCTTTGCTCACCCGGAACATCTCGTATTCTTGGATCAAGGTATTCTTCCTTGATCTCTTGACATCCTCCGTTCCTTCATGTGTGACTTCTAGAGTGTCCCACATTTCCTTTGCTGTAGTGCAATCAGATAACCTGTAAAACTCATCAACAGTTAAGGCAGATGATATCATATTACACACCCTTATATCGCATTGATACTCATTATACTCATCCTTGGTCCAACTTGCTCTCACTTTGGGTACCTGCACATCATTAACAACAGTCATAGGTATATATGGACCATTTACAATTGCATCCGAAACGCCTTGATCATTAGACCTTAGGAAAATCTCCATCCTCCTTTTCCAAAAAGGATAGTTTTCACCTCTAAAGAGTGGTGGTCTATGAATAGATGCACCTTCAGCAAAAGATTGATTTTTGCCTGCCATAAGGATCTTGTTTTTGAGTAATTTTCAAAAAACCAGCTCTGAGGCCAATTGTTAAATAAAGACAACAGTGTAAAAACCAAGAGGGGCGGTGAATTGGATTTTTAATAAACTTTTTCCCTTTAAAATAAATTTCTAGATTTTTGAATTACTTTCAAAAACTAGGATGCGGATTTTCCTTAACCTTTGATTAGTGCAGTTTGAGTTGCAATCGTTAATATGATCCACAATAAAAAGAGATAGGGAAAGAGAAAGAACACAGAGATTTATACTGGTTCGGATTAAGCCAATCCTACATCCAGTTCCCAACCACCACAAATGCGTGATGAGCACCCCACTATCTTTAATTGAAATTACAAACACCAATTCATGCAATAACAAATAAAGATAAGGAAACACCTCCTTAGACACACTAAGGATGAAACACCTCCCCATACACACTGAGGATGAAACCCACCTCTCTTGACACACAAGAGATGAACACACCTCCCTTCGAACAGATCCAAGGGATGAATTTTCCCGTTTATAAAAACAGTAAAAAGAATACACTTGATAATAGTGCTGGATAGAAAGGTTAAGCACAAAGATCACCACTTCCAAAGACTTGATCAAACTTGAGAGAGCAAGAAAGCAGTTTTGAAAAACTATAGCGCAAGAACACTTTGAATATTGTGTTTGATCAGATGTGTTGAACCTAAGACATTCTCTTTCATTTTATAATTCGAAAATACATCAAAGTTTCCATTCTTAGGTTAATTTAGCATTGAATTCGCAAAAACGACTCATTTAATCGATTATCTAAAAAGCTTAATCGATTATATCATATTTGAAAACTGGAAAACTCATTTAGCCTGATATAATCGATTAGATTAAGGCCATAATCGATTATATTAACCCAGAATCAATATAATCGATTATCAAAAACACTTAATCGATTATTTAGTTCGTTAAACAATTTTAATTCAAATTTTAAGTGAAATAATCGATTAGACTACGTATCATAATCGATTAAAAGCGTAGAAAAACGTTTTTGTGAGAAAACAACTTGCTCTCTTGTTTAGGAAGGTCTTGAATGGGATTTATGACTTACTCTTTCCATCCATCACCCAAAACATAACCTACTAAACTTGAACCTTTAGCTCTTGAGAAAATCTTCATCAATCTTCTCTCTTGAAAGCTTTAAACACTCTTTATTCCTTTCCTTTTCCATCTAGCAACCTTCCATTGTGAGAAGACACAAGTCTTTAATGTTGATTGGATCACTTTAAATCTTCATCATCAAAACTATAAGACTTCATAAAAACTCTGGAAGACTTCATTAACACTTGGTCTTGAAATATGCTAACAAAAGAAAGCGTACATTGCTTGGGAAGATAATGAAGTGAGTTCTTCTGAAAGTGCAAGTGATTCGGAAGAAGAAGCAAACATCTGTCTCATGGCGGATGATGACGCTGAATCCACGTGTAGCAAGGTAGGTGATTTTGGTCTTCCAGATGTTGGCATATTTCAAGTCCAGAGTTTTATGGACACCTACAGTTTTGATGATGAAGTTTTTAGGAAGTTTCAATCAACTTTAAAGACTTGTGCCATCTCACAAAGGAAGATTGCTTGATAAGAAAGGAAAGGCATAAAGAGCTTTCAAAGCTTTCAAGAGAGAAGATTGATGAAGATTTTCTCAAGAGCTGAAGGATCAAAGGTAGAAGGTTCTGTTTTGGGTGTTGGATAAAAAGAGTAAGTCATAAATCCCATTCAAGACCTTCCCAAACAAGAGAGCAAGGTGTTTTCTCGCAAAAACGTTTTTCTACGCTTTTAATCGATTACCATACGTAGATAATCGATTATTTAACTTAAAATTTGAATCAAAATTGTTTAACGAGCAAAATAATCGATTAAGTGTCTTTGATAATCGATTATATTGATTCTGGGTTAATATAATCGATTATGGCCTTAATCTAATCGATTAAATCAGACGTATTTGTTTTCCAGCTTTTAAACATGATATAATCGATTAAGCTTTTAATATAATCGATTAAATGAGTCGCTTTTGCGAAATTAATTCTAAATCAACCTAAGAATGGAAACTTTGGAGCATTTTCGAATTATAAAATGAAAGAGAATGTCTTAGGTTTAACACATCCGAACAAACACAAAACATTAAAAGTGTTTCGCGCCTTAGCTTTTTCAAAGCCGCTTCCCGCTTCTCTTCGCTTTGATCAAGTCTTTGGAAGTGGTGATCATTGTGCTTAAGCTTTCTATCCAAGCACATTTCAGGTGTATTCTTTTACTGTTTTCTCAGTAAGGGAAAATTCATCCCTTGGATCTGTTCTAAGGGAGGTGTGTTCATCTCTTGTGTGTCAAGAGAGGTGGGTTTCATCCTCAGTGTGTCTGGGGAGGTGTTTCATCCTTAGTGTGTCTAAGGAGGTGTTTCCGTTTATCTTTTCTTGTTATTGCATGGATTGGTGTTTGTAATTTCAATTAAAGATAGTGGGGAAAATCATCACTGATTTGTGGTGGTTGGGAACCGGATGTAGGATTGGCTTAATCCGAACCAAGATAAATCTCGTGTTCTTTCTCTTCTCTTTATCTCTTAATTGTGGATCATTATTACAATTGCTAATCCCAACAACGTTAATCAAAGGATTAAGAAAAATTCACATCCAAGTTTTTGAAAGTTTTTCAAAACCTGAAAATTTATTTGAAAGAGAAAATTTCTTTAAAAACCCAATTCACCCCCCCTCTTGGTTTTTACACTGCCGTCTTTATTTAACACCAGATAATTATGATGAATTGCTTGAAGAGTTTCTAGATTTATGTGAAAAATCTGAAAAACTTACTTCTTTTCATAATAAATTAAAAAATGACTATAAATGTCTTGAAAAGAAAATCGTTGATTTGGAAGAAGAGAAAAAGGTTTTAAAAGAGGATTTAGAAAAAGCAAAAATTCCTTGCAAATGTAAAACCAAAATTCCTATTTGCGAAAATTGCAATGTTCTAGCTAATAAAGTATCTTATCTTGAAACATCTCTTTCGAAAATTACAATGGGAAATAAAAATTTAAGTAATGTTGTAAATGTACAAAAAGGTTTATATGAAAAAGCAGGACTTAGCTATAATTTAAAATATAATCATAAACCTACTAAAACTATTTTTGTAAAAGGAGAATCATCAAATTCAAATAAGGTTTTTGAAAATACAAATTTCTTTAATAAACCAAATGCTCCTTTAAAGAAAGTTTATAAAAATGCATATATTCCAAGAAAAACAAATACTCCTACATGTTTTTATTGTATGCATAAAGGTCATTCGGTGAATAAATGCAATATTAAACGTTTTAGTGTTCCTAATGGGAAATACAAATGGGTTCCCAAAGGAAAAACTGTTTCTAACCCATGAGGACCCTAATAAGTGACTTTAGGGGACCTAAATACCTTTGTTTATGATGCACGTTGATCCCAAGTCTAAAAAGTCATTATAGTACCTTGATAGTGGTTGTTCAAGACACATGACGGGTGATAAAAGCAAATTCAAAAGCTTCAAAAAGAAAGAGCAAGGTTTTGTAACCTATGGAGACAACAACAAGGGAAAGATCATTAGTAGTGGAGTGATTAGAGAATCTTTAAAAGATGTTCTTCTTGTTGATGGATTTAAGCACAATTTGCTAAGCATTAGTCAACTTTGTGATAAAGGTTTAAAGGTAACGTTCGATAGTGATCTTTGCAAAATTCATCACAAGGACTCAAATGAAATCGCCCTCATTGGTAAGAGACATAATAATATTTATTTAATTGATATTGATTGTGCATCTACATCTAGTAAGTTATCTTGTTTAGTTGCGAAAGAAAAGGATCCATGGTTATGGCATAGAAGAGCTGCTCACATTCATATGCCTCATCTAAGTAAACTCATATCTAAAGAGTTAGTAATTGGTTTGCCAAAACTGATTTTTGAAAAGAACAAACTATGTGCAGCTTCTCAAAAAGGGAAGCAAACTAAAAATTCTTTTAAATCTAAAAATGTTGTTTCCACTTCTAAACCTTTAAAATTACTGCACATGGATTTATTTGGCCCCTCTAGAACAAAAAGTTTTGGTGGCAATTATTATGCTTTTGTGATTGTTGATGATTACTCTAGATTTACTTGGACTCTTTTTCTTTCATCTAGAAGTGATGCTTTCAAAGAATTTAGAAAATTTGCCCAGGTTATTCAAAATGAAAAGCATTTAAAAATCAAGTTTTTAAGAAGTGATCATGGCGGTGAATTTCAAAATGTTTCTTTTGAAAATTTTTGTGAAGAACAAGGTATTTCTCATAATTTTTCAGCACCAAGAACAACTCAACAAAATGGTGTAGTTGAAAGGAAAAATAGATCTTTGGAAGAACTTGTGAGAACTATGTTCAATGAAAATAATTTACCTAAATATTTTTTGGGTTGATGCCGTAAGCACCGCTTGTTATGTTTTAAATGGAGTTTTGATAAGACCTATTTTGAAATTAACACCTTATGAGCTTTTCAAAGGAAGAAAACCAAATATTTCTCATTTCAAAATTTTTGGATGCAAATGTTTTGTTTTGAATAATGGAAAAGATAGCGTTGGGAAATTTGATGCTAAATCCGATGAAGCTACATTTTTAGGTTATTCTTTGCATAGTAAAGCATATAGAGTTTTTAATAAAAGGACTTTAAATGTTGAAGAATCTATACATGTTGTCTTTGATGAATATCTAGACCTTGAGGAAATCCCTCTGAAGTCAAAAAGATTCTTTGTAGATGATGAAGGCAAATATCAAGAAGAAACTCCTTTAGAAGAAGTTGTTGAAGAAATCTAATTGGATGAGAATCCTCCTCATGATGAAAGTCTACCAAATGAATGGAGACCACCTAAAAACGTATCTTTGGACAATGTCACTGGAGACATCTCTAAAGGTGTAAGAATAAGGAGGAACATGAATAATTTCTGTATGAATGTTGCTTTTGTTTCACAGATTGAACCAAAGACCGTAGAAGAAGCTTTGATGGATGAACATTGGTGTATAGCAATGCAAGAAGAGCTAAATCAGTTTGAAAGAAATTAGGTATGGGATTTAATTCCTAAAACTAACAAAATGCAGGTTATAGGCACCAGATGGGTCTTTAGAAATAAGCTTGATGAAGATGGAAACATCACCAAGAACAAAGCAAGGCTGGTTGTAAAAGGTTATAGACAAGAAGAAGGCATAGACTATGATGAAACCTATGCTCCAGTAGCAAGACTTCAAGCTATTCGTTTGTTGTTAGCATATGCCTCCATTATGGGATTCAAATTGTTTCAAATGGATGTAAAAAGTGCTTTCCTAAACGGATACATCAAGGAAGAAGTCTATGTAGAACAACCTCCAGGCTTTGAAGATTTCAAAAATCCTAATCATGTCTACAAGTTGAAGAAAGCCTTGTATGGACTCAAACAAACTCCAAGATCTTGGTATGAAAGGTTAAGTAATTTCTTGCTTGAAAATAGTTTTAGAAGAGGTAAAGTTGATTCTACTCTTTTTATTAAGAAATCAAAGAAACATATTCTTAATGTTCAAGTTTATGTTGATGATATCATATTTGGATCAACTAATGAAGAAATTTGAGATGGAAAGTTCCAAGGAAGCTGCAACTCTCATGGCTACATCTTGTTATCTAGATCAAGATTTAAATGGTAAGGCGGTAGATCAAACAAGGTATCGAGGTATGATCGGATCATTACTTTATCTTACTGCTAGTAGACCTGATATTATGCAAAGTGTGTGTGTTTGTGCTAGGTTTCAATCCAACCCTAGAGAATCACACCTAAAGGCTGTTAAATGAATCCTTAAGTACCTTAGAGGAACAAAATCCTTTGGTTTATGGTACCCTTCAGGAGCCTCACCTAGTATCATAGGTTTTTCTTATTCTGATTATGGTGGCTGTAGAGTTGATAGGAAGAGTACTAGTGGTACATGTCATCTTTTAGGATGTTCTTTAGTTTCATGGCATTCTAAGAAATAGGCTAGTGTTGCTCTTTCAACCACAGAGGCTGAGTATATAGCAGCAGGCAGTTGTTGTGCTCAAATACTGTGGATGAAGCAGCAATTAGAAGATTTTGATATCTTTCTAGATCATATCCCTTTTAAGTGTGATAACACTAGTGCCATTAACTTGACTAGGAACCCTATCATGAATTCTAAGACAAAGCATATAGAAATTAGACATCATTTCATTAGAGATCATATAGCTAAAGGTGATTGCATTATAGAATACATAGATACCGAACATCAATTAGCTGATATCTTCACCAAACCTTTACCTAGAGATAGATTTTATGAGCTTAGAAGAGATCTAGGAATTGTTGATGATAAATTTGTTGATTGATTGATGTTTATTGTTGATTTTGATGTGAATTATGTGTTTTACGAAAAATTCCGCATATAATTGATTAGTTTTCGTGTGGTAATCGATTAAAAGTGTTGTTTTTAAAGATGTTTTAAAACATAATCGATTAAGTTCATAACATAATCGATAAAATCACTGGGGAGCATTTTAATCGATTAAGGAATGCACATAGTCGATTAAATTTCTGGGTTTTCATTTTTCTGAAAATTTTGTATGCAAATAATCGATTACGTTCTTCACATAATCTATTAAATGCAACGTTCTGCGTTTTATGCACACTGGTTTTTTGAACGTTGGGCTTTCAATTCACGTGGTTTTCAGTACAAACGGCTATATTCGAATCCTAACGGCTATTTTCACATTAAATCAATGAATTGTGATCAGATTCTTTGCCTATAAATAGCTAGATTGAGAATTAAAGTGCCACTTTCACTCTCTCTCACTCTTGCTGATTTTTTTGCTGATATACTCTCTATTGTGCGAATTTGGTTAGCTGTTCCTGTGTTATTTTGTTTGTGTGTTCTTCTTTTGTCTTTTCTCTATCCACATGGCTGATCAAAGGAGAAGAAAGATGCCCTCAAGAAGGAGAGGCAAAGCACCCATGACATCTCAACAGCAAGAACAAAGACCACCAACTCTTGCTGGGTGGATCTCTGATGAAGATTTGCAGATTGACTACGTGAATCACTGGAAAGACAGGAAGATTCTAACTCCAAAATATTTATCTTGTCAATTTTTCAGAACTCATGGCTTTACTTTTCAGGATTTGTTAGTTGCAAATGGCTTGCAAAATTTTGTAGAGATGGAAGGAGTTTACTATCCAGATTTAGTTAGAGTTTTCTACATGAATCTGACCTCAAGAATAGCAAATCCCAGCACCAAGGTGAAGGGAGTTCGAATTCACCTTGATGAAGAAGTGTGGAATAATGTTGCTGGCCTATCCACACAAGGAGGTATAAACATCACATATGGCTTTGAAGACTTCAACAAGCTAGTGGAGTTTCACAAATTCTACAAGGATCCAAACTTACAAGTAGAAAACTTGTATAAAGTCGGTAATGTGAAATTAAATGAGCGTATGTTACATTATGTTATTGTCTAGATTCTTGTTGCAAGAGGAACCAATCATGCTCAACTTACTAAGGAAGACATTCTTTTGATGTATGGCTTTCTTAATAATGTTAGTATTGATTGGCCTTCTATTATTTTAGATAATATGTTTAAAGCCACTAGGCTATCATCATTTGCTTTACCCTATGTTGTGTTTATATCCAAGATTTTAGAATATAAAGGTGTAGATCTTGAAGGATAAAACAAGCAAATTTTGCTAAGCAACAGCAAAATCGGGAAGAATGTTCTAAGGCACATGGGCCTTATTGAACAAGGAAACAGGTTCAAGCAAAGAGATGAGTAAGCTGCAATGGATGAAGATGAAAAACCACCACCTCAACCTCAACCTGGGTCAATGGAAGCAAATATTCTCTCCAGGATGGACAACATGATGAGTCTTCAAGTAACTCATTATGATGACATTTGCTCCAAGCTCTCAAGGCTTAACAGGAGAGTTTACAGGGTGGAAAGAAAGCTGGAGATTGAAGATGTCTCTCCAGAAGAAGATAATATAAGATCTTCAAGAGGCAAACAGCCTGCACAAGATGCTGAGGAAGAAGAAGAAGATGCAGGGGATAGTGAAGAAACATAATAGGCTACAAGTTCACTAATTCCGTTAGCTTTATTTTTTTTCAGCTGCTGTATTTATTTTTTTCTCTCTCCATATTTTATGTGTAATTAATTGCTTCTACTGTATTAATCTCTGAATATGTAATCTTTTGAAAATGATAAAAATAAAGGGGGAGAAAAATATTTGTTTTGATTGATAACATGTCCATATCTCTAGCATTTAAGAAAATTAATTTCAGGGGGAGTATTAGGAAATATTTCAAATAATTACCTAATATATCTTAAACATTTAAGAGCAAAGTTTAAGGGGGAGTTTTTAGAAATAATTTCTATGCATTAATTTCCTTGAAATCTCTTTTTCAAAATTCAAATTGAAATTAAATGATATGTGACTGCCTATATTATTTCCTTTGTGGACTAATTTTTATGATGGAGATATCCATACATTCTTTTTCTAAGTTTTTTTCAGGATATCAATCACAAATCTCTATGTTTCTTTTTATCTTCATCAAAAAGGGGGAGATTGTTAGCATATTTCAAGGACAAGTGTTGATGAAGTCCTCCAGTTTTTAATGAAGTCTTAAAGTTTTGATGATGAAGATTTAAAGTGCTCTAATCAACATTAAAGACTTGTGTCATCTCACAAAGGAAGGTTCCTAGATGGAAAAGGAAAGGCATAAAGAATGTTTAAAGCTTTCAAGAGAGAAGATTGATGAAGATTTTCTCAAGAGCTGAAGTTTCAGGTTTAGAAGGTTCTATTTTGGGTGATGGATGAAAAGAGTAAGTCATAAATCCCATTCAAGACCTTTCCAAACAAGAGAGCAAGTTTTTTTCTCGCAAAAACGTTTTTCTACGCTTTTAATCGATTATGATACATAGATAATCGATTATTTCACTTAAAATTTGAATCAAAGTTGTTTAACGAACTAAATAATCGATTAAGTGTTTTTGATAATCGATTATATTGATTCTGGGTTAATATAATCGATTATGGCCTTAATCTAATCGATTATATCAGGCGAAATTAGTTTTCCAGTTTTTAAATATGATATAATCGATTAAGCTTTTTAGATAATCGATTAAATGAGTCGTTTTTGTAAAATCAATGCTAAATCAACCTAAGAATGGAAACTTTGGAGCATTTTCGAATTATAAAATGAAAGAGAATGTCTTAGGTTAAACACATCTGAAAACAACACAATATTCAAAGTGTTCTTGCGCCTTAGTTTTTCAAAACCGCTTTCTTGCTCTCTCAAGTTTGATCATGTCTTTGGAAGTGGTGATCTTTGTGCTTAAGCTTTCTATCCAGCACTATTATCAGGTGTATTCTTTTTACTGTTTTTATAAACGGGAAAATTCATCCCTTGGATCTGTTCTAAGGGAGGTGTGTTCATCTCTTGTGTGTCAAGAGAGGTGAGTTTCATCCTCAGTGTGTCTGGGGAGGTGTTTCATCCTTAGTGTGTCTAAGGAGGTGTTTTCCTTTATCTTTATTTGTTATTGCATGAATTGGTGTTTGTAATTTCAATTAAAGATAGTGGGGTGATCATCACGCATTTGTGGTGATTGGGAACTGGACGTTGGATTGGCTTAATCCGAACCAGTATAAATCTCTTTGTTCTTTCTCTTTCCCTATCTCTTTTTATTGTGGATCATTTTAACGATTGCAACTCAAACTGCACTAGTCAAAGGTTAAAGAAAATTTGCATCCTAGTTTTTGAAAATAATTCAAAATCTGGAAATTTGTTTTAAAGGGAAAAAGTTTATTAAAAATCCAATTCACCCCCCCCTCTTGGTTTTTACACTGCCGTCTTTATTTAACACTTTATGCAAGAACTACATCCAGTTAACTGATCTGTAACTCAAACAGATCTTAATCACTATCAAATATGAAGTCTTTACAAAAACCTTTTCTAAAGACTACAAGAAACACAAAGATCCTATTCTAAACCCTATAGAATTTGATCTTTAATCCCTGACTCACACTGAGTCAATGTGATCACCCTAATCACAGAAACAGAGAAATCTCTACCCAGAGATCAAAAGAATACAATGAAAAGTAAAAACAAGTCTCTCTTGAAAAACTGAAACTGTAAAAGAATTCTGCAGACTTTTCTTGCTCTGATCTTTTGGAAATCTGTATGTATTCTCTCGTATTCTTTCGCGCCTTGTATCTTGCTTGAGAGTTGTATTTATAGGCAAAGAGAAGAGGTTTGGGTCGTGCTTTGTTGAGAGGCTCAAAAACGCGTTCTGCTGTTTTCTGCATAAAAGAGATCCTGGAACGAAATAGTTGACTAAACAACAGAACAGTTAGCTATTTTCATTAAAACCAAATTCCTGATACATTAATGATAATAGTCCACTAACATAATAGAATTAGTAGACTAATTGATGATTAAAATAAATAGCAAGCTATTATATCTCAATTAGCTAACTACAAAAAGATAATCTAACATCTTATCACAATCATAATCATTCATCAAAGTTCCAGAATATCCTTAAACATCATCAAATCCAAAATCATCAACAGCAACACTACTGCAGTTGGGACTTTTTATGTCAGTTCTACAGGACTTTTTATGACGGTTCAAACAGCGACATAGATACAGGAGACATAGAAAGTTTAACTTTCTATGTCGGTTAACTACCCGTCATAATAAGTGAACTTATTATGTCGGTTGCGATCAAACCGTCATAGAATGTGCAGAATCAATATAAAAAATGATTTTTCTGCAATACTTCTTATGATAGGTCTAATGAAAACCGTCATAGAAAGTTTCACTTACCATGATGGTTCTGATGAGAACCGTCATAGAAAGTGAAACTTACTATGACAATTGCGATGAGAACCGTCATAGAAAGTGAAACTTACTATGACAGTTTTTGTAATAACTGTCATAGTATCTTTGATTTACTATGACAGTTGACGCAGTAACCGTCATAGTAAGTTAGTGTTTTTTTTTTTAAATTCAGTTGGTTTTACTAGTTGTTCTCAATTCAAAATTGTTTCATCAACTCGCATATAACAATCTACAATTTCCAAACAAACTAGTTCATTGATAATTAGATGATATTATCCTCTAAACATTGTACAAAAAAAAGACTAAAATGTAATATTTGGTTGTATATTTAAATAAACTAAAATTTCTACAACTTATTAAAAACACTTAAAAAAATGAAGCCCATTGCATTCTAATGTCTTCCATATCTTTGTCCTGCAATGGAGATGAATTGTTGAATAGCTACAAAAGAAATTTACTTAATCAATGAAAAAGTTAACTTTACACTTAAATAGTTAAGGGTGTTTGACTTTATTTTGTATTACCTCTCTCCATGAGTCAGTGATATTTGTAGATATGATTGTGTGCTTCATCACATAGTATCCACACTCATAGTTCCCCAATTGATGTGGACACTACAAATCACACACAAATAATTAAAATATATTTTATATTATAATCAAATAATAGTGAGATAAATAAGTTACGTTAGGTGCAAGTAATTGTATCTTCTTTCTAGCTACAGGTGGAAGCCCTCGCAACCTCGAATGAGCTTCCATAGTCCTAAAAAATGTAGTCATTCATTAAATCATATTAATCATTAACATAGGAAATACAATAGAGAAAAAAGCTTACGCATCTAGTATATGTTTGATGGCCAAAGTGTTAGTTTTCTTGTGCAATGAACACAAGAGAACCACAAGAAAACGGTGAGGAATAATCACTAGCAATTGCCAATGACCCCTACAAATTGTAATAATATAATATTAATAACAATTATATTCTAAATAATTAACTGTAATTTAAAATTGTATACTTACTGATGTAAGTAAGGTGCTAAATACACCTCCTTGCCTGCATTTTGAAATGTTTCTATTAAGTATGTTTGCACCTCACTTGCTTTATTTCCTATGCTTTGAATGGCAACAGGGTCAAGAAATCCATAAATATAAGCATTCTTCTTCTCAATGCAGAGGTTATGTAAATACCTTGAACATTGAAAAAATAATGTTAGAATAAAGTATTAAATATATTACACTACTTTAAGGTTAATGAAAGTATACTTACAACAACCAAAGTTGTAGAATGGATATACATAGGAGATCAGTACCAGTAACAATTTCTCAAACATCCTTCCGAGATATAAAAAGGGACGTCGTTGGCCCCGCTTACGACTTCGGGAGGCATATCTAATTGTACAATTTTCTTCCCCATTGTCGCTACCACTCGCACCGACTTGTTGGAGAGAAGACATAATTATTATAAGTTATGTAGCGACTTGTATTTAAATGAGATTAAATAAAAATTTATTAAATAATTTAAAAAATTTGTTCTTAGTTTTTCTAGTCTTTTGTTCCATTCATTTGATATCTTTTAAGTTTATTCAAATCCTAAAATAATATCCTTTTCATCACAACCATATCTACATATTTTTTTATGGTTTAGTTGAAACGATATATTGCATTTTAAGAATACAAATTTTAATTTTATATTTATATCATTATAATTTGTTTCTTAAAATTTAACACTAAAAATAATATATATTCTTTTACAATCTTAATAATATCATGTTTTTATTATAATTTAATTTTTATAAAAAATATTTAATTAATATTTATGTTAGTAAGGATATAGAAAGATGGATATGAAATATAAATTTTATACCAAATGAACAAAAATGAACTTAAGGTGACAAAAATAAAAATTTTAAATGTGAAAGTTTTCTTATATAGTTTTTAAGAATTTTTTTAAATTCAAAACATCTATTTTATCAATTTAATTCTCTAATATAATAAAAATAATATTAAAAGAATTAAACTAAATTACTAAAATATTTTATTCTCTTAAACTAAAACTTTTCCATTTAGAAAGGGTAAAAACATATCTGAACCTTAAAATTTCAACAATTTTGTGACATAACAGGAACCTATAATAATAAGCATATAATAGAATATTACTAAACAGAGAGTTTCATAGAATTAAATTTAAAATATAATATATCATGCAGATTTGAAACAAAAATAATTTTATATTATATCATCCTCATTTTTAAAATATGTCATTTTACTAGTACTTAAAATAAGACAAAATATGATTTTACCCTCTCAGTTTTTTTTAATTTTTTGTTTTCACTCTGTAACAAGACATCAACAACTTTTGATTTTTTTTTGTTTTTGTATTTTTGTTGTGTTTGGTCTATTATGGAAGAAGAAACTGTCAATTGTATAGACTCACAGGACTCACAGTGGTCTTTTGTAAACAAACAAACTGCATATTCCTTCCTCCCAACCTTCCTACAACTGCAACTGCAACCTAACATTATTTGTCCATTTAAAATTCATATCTCCCTCTATTTTGATTGTTGGAATCCATCTTATAAATTTATAAATACAAAAATACTAAAATTTATGCAATGTAAAAGCAATCAAATGGGCTCCTATAGGTAAAAAATATCAATGTAATATAATTTAAAGCAATACATACACGTTTGTCATGTTCCCAATTCCCTTCTCAACAGCACACTTGTCCTGTTCCCAATTCAACTACTCCTTCCCCGTCTCCCCAATCTCCAAATTCCTATACCTCATAACACATTGGCCTACAAATTAAAATCTAGCTCTATATATACTTTTCTCAAGAATCTCTAGAAATGGGAAAAGGAATACGGGGAAAATTTTTCACATACTTCTCCACATATTTTGCTATTTTCACGTAAGCCTCTTACATCAAGATGTAATCTCTATCAATCTTTTATACAATCCAACAAGTCACTCATGCTCGATTATGCAATCACAATATTCGCGCACATATCAATCAATCAAAATTAAAATGAGATAAAGTAAAGGGCTTTATCTTCATATGACTTGAAAAATTGAAAGAACAAAAAATTGTTTGAACTCACCGTGAGATTCTGCACCATGAAGAACAAATCACCAGATTAGGGTTCCAAGCACAAATCACGACCACGAAGAACCCACCAGAAAAAACGAATCACGGCCACGAAATCAAAACGACTCAACAACAGTAGGATTTGAAACACGAAGATTAGGGTTTGACAGTAGAGTTCTATGTTGGAGAGAAAAGAAACGTGAATAGACTCTGGAGTTGGAAAATAGAATTTAAAGTAAAAAGATTTACTATGTCAGGTGAAATTAAAACTGACTCTGGAGTTAGAAAATAGAATTTAAAGTAAAAAGATTTACTATGTCAGGTGAAATTAAAACTGACATAGTAAGTCACTTACTATGACGGTTCTAGACTGGACTGACATAGTAAATATTTACTATGTTTGTTTATATTAGAACTGACATAATAAATTTGAAATATATTACAAAATTGCCACCGCCCCACTTATTATGACAGGTGAACTACACCCATCATAATAAGTCGTCATTGATTCCAATTTCTGCACTAAGGCAAGAACACTATATTTTCTTGTTTGATTGGATGAGCATAAATCTAAGACATTGCCATTAATTTTATAATTTGAAATCAGCTTAAAGTTTCTATTATTAGGTTCATTCAGCTTTTAATTCGCAAAAATGTCTGTATTTAATCGATTATATAAAATCCATAATCTATTATTTCAAAGAAAATCTGGAAAACATATTTTTCCTGGTATAATGAATTAGATTAAAGCCATAATCGATTATATGCAACCCAGAAAACAATATAATCGATTATCAAAACACTTAATCCATTATTCTATTCGTAAACTTGTTTAATTCAAATTTTAAGTGACATAATCGATTCTATTTTGATTTCTAATCGATTAAAAGCGTAGCAAAATTTTTTTGCGAAAATATGACTTGCTCTCAAGATTGAAATGGTCTTTGGGGGAAAGTATAACTTACTCTTTTTATCCAACACCCAAAACTGAAACTTCTAAACTTGATTCTTCAGCTGTTGAGCAAATCTTCAAGATCTCCATCCTTGATTACTTTAATTTTCCATGATTGACTATTTTATTAGCCTTTATTCTCCATGATGCAGCCTTCTTTTTTAGGATAAAATCAAGTCTTCAATGTTGTAATAATATTTGTATCTTCATCATCAAAACACCAATCTTCAACATCCTTTTTTAATTTAATTCTTTTACTGAAATATGTGTTTATTCTTGAATTAAATCAACAATCTCCCCCTTTTTGATGATGATAAATAACTTAAAGACTTGTGATTGATATCCTGAAAATAATATTAGAATATGTTGTATGGATATCTCCATTATAAGTGTTAGTCCAAAAAAGAAATAATATAGGCAATCAATTCTCAATCAGCAAATTTCAAATTTTCAGAATTTTGAATTTTCAAAAATTTATTGCATAGAAGAATTTCCTTATTCTCCCCCTTAATCTTTGCTTTTAATGCTTAAGATATTTTTTATATTCCCTCAATCAATCACATATATTTTTCTCCCCCTTTTTGAACAAAATCAAAAAGTTACAAAAAAAAACAGAGTCACACAACAGAAGCACAAAATTGAGTAGAATACATTGAGAGAAAACATACAGGCATAAGCTGAAAGCAAGAAAAAACTAACACAGATTAAAAAAAATAGTGGAGCAATGAGCCAAGTGATTAAGCATCGTATTCAGTTTCCTCATTGTCCCCATTTTCTTCATCCTCGTTGTCTTCAGCTGGTTGTTTGGCTTTTGAGGATCTTATATTATCTTCTTCTGGAGATACATCATCAATTTCCAGTTTTCTTTCAACTCTATATACTCTCCTATTGAGTCGTGAAAGTATTGAACACAAATCATCATAGTGTTGAATCTATAAATTTAGGATGTTGTCCATTCTTGAGTAGATATTTGCTTCCATGGATCCTGGTGGTGGTTGACCTTCATTTTCTTCATCTTCCTCCATGGGAGCTTCTTCACCTCTTTGTATAATGTTTTTGCCATGTTCAATTAACCCCATATGACGTAGGACACTTTTTCCTATTTTGTTGTTGCTGAGCAAAATCTTCTTTGTCTCCCCTGTCAAATCTACACCTTTGTATTCCAAGATTTTAGAGATAAATTCTGGATAGGGTAAAGCAAAAGTAGATAACCTAGTGGCCTTGAACATATTTTCAGTTATGATGGTTGGCCAATCAATATTAACCTCATTGAAAAAACCATATATTAACAGAATATCCTCTTTTGTAGGAAGCTCAACATGGTTAGTTCTTCTAGCAGCTAAAATCCAGACAATAACATAATGTAACATCCTTTTGTTTAATTTAACGTTACCAACTTTATAAAGACCGTCCACCTGAAGATTTGGGTCCTTGCAAAATTTGCGAAATTTCGCTAGCTTGTTGAAACCTTCAAATCCATATGTAATGTTTATCCCGCCTTCAGTGGATAAACCTGCAACAGTTTGCCAAACGTTTTCATCAAGAAGAATCCTCACTCCTTTTACCTTTGTGCTTGGGGTACCTGTACGAGATGTTCAATTTAGATAAAACACTTTTACCAAATCAGGGTAGAAGGGGCATTCCATCTCCACAAAAAGTCTTTAGTCTGCTTGAGACTAAGAGTTCTTGAAAAGTGAAATTGTGAGATCTGAAAAAATCACAAGATAGAAGTTTTGGGGTAAGAATTTTCCTGTCTTTATAGTGATCCAAGTAAGCCCTCTGGATGTCTTCATCTGAAATCCACCCACTAGATTAGGTTGCCTCATTTCTTGTTCTTGCTGGTGAGAGCTCATTGGGGCTTTGCCTTTCCTCCTTGCAGGCATCTTTCTTCTTCTTTGATCAGCCATTAAATGAAAGATGAATTGTAGGAACAAAAATTGATCTAATACACTAATATAAAGCAAAAAACTCGTGCACAAGAGATAGCAGAAAATAAGAACAGCAGGAGAGAAGAAAAACTAAATTGGTCTTTTGATTCTCAACCATGGTAATTATAGACGTGTAATCTGTCTCCAAATCGCTGAGTTAATGTTAATAGAGCCGTTGGGGAAGGAATATAGCTTTTGTAGGACAAATATCACAAGTTTCAAAGCTCCAATGTTCAAAAACAGTTCATAGAAAAACTCAAAACAATGCATTTAATCGATTATAGGTTGAGCATGATCGATTATTTGCTAAAAAACTTACCCAGAACGAAAAACCCAGAAAATGATCGATTATGAAAGTCGGATAATGGATTAAATCAGATAAATTTTCAAAAACAGCACAAATCGTTACAGATGGTCGATTATGTAATAATGTAATCGATTATGGACGAAAAAAATTTCATAAACAACGCTTTTAATTGATTATGATATGAAATGTAATCAATTATATTTGCGATTAAACCAGTTTTACAAAAAATCACATAATTTCAAGCAATTAACATCAAATTTCATCAACAAAACATAATTTACTCAAGAGATTTATCATCAACAATACCTAGATCCCTTCTAAGCTCATAAAATCTATCTCGGGGTAAGGGTTTGGTAAAGATGTCAGCTAGTTGATGTTTGGTATCTACATATTCTATGATGCAATCACCTTTAGCTATATGATCTCTAATAAAATGATGTCTAATTTCTACATGCTTGGTTCTAGAGTGCATGATAGGGTTCCTAGTTAGGTTAATGGAGCTAGTGTTGTCACACTTAAGAGGAATGTGATCTAGAAAGATGTCAAAGTCTTTTAATTATTATTTCATCCATAAAATTTGAGCACAACAAATACTAGCTGCTATATACTCAACCTCTGTGGTTGAAAGAGCAACACTAGCTTGTTTCTTAGAATGCCATGAAATTAAGGAACGTCCTAAAAGATGACATGACCCACTAGTACTTTTCCTATCAATTTTACAACACCCATAATCTGAGTCAGAAAAACCTATAATATTGGGAGAGGCTCTAGAAGGGTACCATAAACCAAAAGATTGTGTCCCTCTAAGATACTTAAGGATTCTTTTAACTGCCGTTAAGTGAGACTCTTTAGGGTTGGCTTGAAACCTAGCACAAACACATACACTTTGCATAATATCAAGTCTGCTGGATGTAAGATAAAGCAAGGATCCGATCATACCTCTGTAATTTGTTTGATCAACTGGCTTACCATTTAAATCTTGATCCAAATAACATGATGTGGCCATGGGAGTTGCAGCTTCTTTTGAGTTTTCCATCTCAAATTTCTTTAGGATCTCATTGTAATATTTTATTTGACATATGAATATGCCATTCTTCATTTGTTTGATTTGCAATCCAAGAAATAAATTTAATTCTCCCATCATGGACATCTCAAACTCCCCCTGCACACTATTTGTAAACTCTTAGCAAAAATCATTGTTAGTTGATCCAAATATGATATCATCAACATAGACTTGAACAATTAGACTATGCTTTTAAGATTTTTTAATAAAAAGAGTAGAATCAACTTTACCTCTTCTAAAACCTTTATGAAGTAAGAAAATTACTTAATCTTTCATACCAAGATCTTGGAGCTTACTTTAGTCCATATAAGGCTTTCTTCAATTTGTAGATATGGTTTGGATTTTTAAAGTCTTCAAAACCTGGAGGTTGTTCAACATAGACTTCTTCCTTTGTGTACCCATTTAGAAACGCAGTTTTTACAGCCATTTGAAATGATTTGAATCCCATTATGGAAGCATATGCTAATAACAACTTAATAGCCTCCAATCTTGCTACGGGTGCATAGGTCTTATCATAGTCTATCCCTTCTTCTTGTTTATATCCTTCTGCAACCAACCTAGCTTTGTTCTTGGTTATGTTTCCTTCTTCATCAAGCTTGTTTCTAAAAGAACATCTGGATAAAAGAAAGAATGTCCATGTAAATCTAGAGTAATCATCAACAATCACAAGAGCATAATAATTGTCACTAAAACTTCTTATTCTAGAAGGACCAAATAAATCCATGTGCAATAATTCCAAAGGTTTAGAAGTAGAAACAACATTTTTGGATTTGAAAGAATTTTTAATTTTCTTCCCTTTTTGACATGCTGCACATATTTTATCTTTTTCAAAAATTAGTTTTGGCTAACTAATTACTAACTCTTTTGATACGATTTTACTTAGATGAGGCATATGAATGTGAGTAGCTCTTCTATGTCATAACCATGGATCTTCTTCTTTAGCTACTAAACATGATATGTTGCTAGACGAAGATGCATTATCAATATCAATGAGATAAATATTATTATGTCTTTTAGTGAATTGATTAAGTTCCTCATGCATTGCTAAAATCCAATGTTCATCTAATAATGCATCTTCAATATTTTTAGGTTCTATTTGAGATACAAATGCCATGGTATTGCAAAAATGATTCAACGAATTACGAGTACAAACTCCCTTATTAATGTCTCCTATGATGTTGTCCATAGAAAGATATCTTGCAGTTTTCCAATCTCTAGGCAATTCTAAGCTTGTTGTATTAGGTTCTGCATTGTCAGCATCATTTTTACCTAAAAAGTTAATCGATTGAAACTTTTCCTGAACTTTATCTTCAATATTGTCATCAGATGAACTTGTCTTTTCTTGAACATCGTGAACAAACTCTTCAACTATCATTAAACGTTTATTGTATACTCTATATGTTTTGCTATGTGATGAGTATCCCAAAAAGATTGTTTCATTAGCTTTTGCATCACACTTGCCAAGAGATTCTTTGCCATTTTTAAGAACAAAACATTCGTAACCAAAAACTCTCAGGTTTGCTAGATTAGCTTTTTGTCCTATGAATAATTCAGAAGGACTTTTCTTAAGAATTGGTCTAATGAGCATCCTGTTTAGAACATAGTAGACTGTATTTATAGCATCTTCTCTAAAGTATTTTGGCAAACCAATTTCATTTAAAAGAGTTCTTGCTATTTCACCTAAAGATTTGTTCTTTCTCTCAACAACACTATTATGTTGAGGGGTTCTAGGAGTAGATAAATTGTGATTTATTCCATGTTTATAACAAAACTTTTCAAACAAATTACTTCGGAACTCTCCACCATGATCACTCCTAATAGAACAAATTTTCATATTCTTTCCATTTTGTAAAATCTTAGCAAGATGCTTAAAAGCTTTGAAAGCATCACTTTAATGTCCATGCAAACCTAGAATATCATCTACAATTACTAATGTATAGTAATTACCACCTAGACTCATAGTTCTTGAAGGATGACAAAGCCTGTGTCGTGCAAACTTTTCAAAGAATTTTGAACTCACTAACCACTACTAGTGTAGTATAGGAATCAACTCGAGTCAATCCAAGGAGTGTTACACCAAAATATAAATTGAAGAGGTTCGTGTTAATACAATAAAAAGGGGGGGGGTAATTCCGAGCAAAGAAAACAAAATGCAGGAGCAGCTTAACTACTGTTATGTGCTGCTCCTTATTCGGACATAAACGAAATTAATAAAACAGGACATGGAACGAAATTAATATCAACCTTAAACTGAACAACAGTGGATAGAGATAATCAATGAACCAAAGGAAACTATGAATATAGAATCTCAATAGCAGTAAACGTGAAACTTAGAATGCAGAACCGTGAATGTATGGTTTCCATTAAGCAGTAAACACTAAAATGCAATGGAATAGTAAACATCAAACTGCAATGGAACTGTGAACATCAAACTGCAATAGAACCCAACTGTCTAACTTGCAAGCAATTTATAAGGAAATTTAAATGGTTCATTCACCATTCTTAAAACAGTAAAATGCGAATTAAACAAATTCCTTGTCTCATCCACTGATATGTATCCAGAGTAAATCCTACATTCATGAAAATATAATCACCCCTGCACTGTTCGTGTAGCTCCCTTTTTATTTTATTTTCTTTCTAATGAAAACTGAAAAGAAAATAGAAGAAATGCAGCAGCCCACTGTCACGCATTCCCTGGGTTACTGTTGTGTCTTCTGGGTTGCTACTACTACTCTGTTTTTTTGGTGCTGCTGCAATGGAATTCTACTGCTGCTGTATTAAATTATGGGTTTTCTGTTATGGAATTCTGGTGCTGCTGCAATGGAATTCTGTGCGTGCTGTAATGGAATTCTTTGTGTGCCGCCTTTTTTCTGCACTGCTCACGTAGCTTTTTATGTTTGCAAAGGCTGCCCTAATGCCTTGGTTGGGCCCCACATTATCAACCAATGGGCTGTGCTGTACTGCTGTGTTGGTGAATTACAAAGAATATATGATTTTTTCTGTTCTCCTTTCTTGCTTTAATTGGGATGAATTCAATGCAATTCACAGTTTGTGCATTTCTCCATTCCATTCCACCCCATCCAAGGATCAATCCTATCATAAAAAGGGTTCAGCTCAATGTAAACATCTAAGAAAATTAGAATTGGAAAAGCAAGTTAAAGCTAAATCGTTTAAATTTTATTTTTCAGCTATAAAATGAAAATATAACACCCTATTTTACTTATTTACCTTCATTCATGAAAACTGTAAAATTCAGCTTAAAGTTCCAAGAAAGTGAAATTGAAAACTTCAAGGAGGTGCAATAAACCACAAGGTATGAGTATAGAAATCAAGTTATCAAAGGACCAATTAAATCCATATGGAACAGTTCAAGAGGTCTGGCCGTTGAAACAATATTATTCAGTTTAAAAGAAACTCAGTTTGTTTCCTCTTTGACATGCTTCACAAAGTTTGTCCTTCTCAAATATGAGTTTAGGTGGTCCAATTACTAGTTCCTTAGATGCTAATTTTCCTAGATGATGCATGTTAATATGTGTTGCACGTCTATGCCATAATCATAAGTTATCTTACTGTGAAATGAGACATGACAGACTGCTATCAGATGTAAAATTTAAGTCTAGCATGTAAATATTGTTAATACACTTACCAATCATGAGTATACCACCTATTTTTGCATCACAGATCATGCAATGATTGGGTTCAAAGGTAATTTTGTGACCCCTATCACATAGCTGATTGATTCTTAATAGACTATGTTTAAATCCATTAGCATATAGTACATCTTCAATCATAATTGTAGAATCATTTCCTATATTTCCTTTGCCCAAAATCTTGCCTTTATTGTTGTCCCCGTATGTCACAAATCCTCCATCTTGAAGCAAAAGATTACTGAATTTGCTCTTGTCTCCACTCAATTGCCTGGAGCAATTGCTGTCCAAATACCACATGTTCTTGTGACATACCTGCATAAACAAAGATTAATTTAACTCGGTACCCATTTTATTCAAGGGTCCATCATTGTTAGACACTTATTTCTTCCCTTTGGTTTCCAAATATAATCACCATTAGGAACACCAAATTTTCTGATTCTCCATATATTGGTTGTATGTCCTTTTCTAAGACAATAGAAACATGTAATAGATGTAGATTTGTATTTTGGTTATTTGAGTAAAAGAGTTTCAAGCTTTTTAAGTGTCTTGAAAAAGGATTATATCCCAAGCCATTTTTATTTAAAACTGATATTTGTGAAACTAGAATATTATCAATATTATTTTTCTCATTAGAAAACTTTGAAAGAGTCTTAATCAGATAACAGATTTTGGATTGCAGTATTCCATAGTTTTTAAACTGAGTTTTAATCGATTTATTTTCAGAACTGCAGGAAGAATTTTTGTATATCATATCCAGATTTTCCAAATCATTTTTCAGAACATCAGTTTCTTTTTCCAGTTCAACAACTTTATTTTCAACCAAATTATTCAGACCTTTCAATCTATTGTTTGAATAAGAAAGTATCTTGATTTCATCATGCATTTCATTGAAAGCATCAAATAGTTTATCATAGTTTTTATTATTGCTATAAAAACTGCTTACACTCTTTGTGTCTTCATCTCGAGCCATGAGGCACAAATTGACATCCTCCTCATCATTAGAGGTACTACTACTTGAAGAACTTTCAAATTCTTCCCATGCCATATATGTTTTCTATTTCTGCTACCTTTTTCAAACCTTCTTTCAAAATTCTTTTTAGCTTTCTTTTTAGCATGTTTATCCTTGTAGAGATTTGTTGGACATTCGCTCCTTATGTGTCCTGGTTTTCCACATCCAAGACAGGTATAATTAGGTATATTAGAATCATTTCATTTTAAATCATATCTTTTCTATCTGACTATCCTGTCTTTGTTTTTCTTCTTGATGAATCTCCCAAACTTTTTGACCACCAAGTTCAGGTTCTTAGTTTTTGAATCGGATTCTGAAACTTCTTCCAAATCTTTTCTCCTTGTAGCTATTGTTTTTAGAGCCAGACTATTCTTCTTCTTTTCACTATTCTCTTGCTTTGTTAATTTTTTCATCTCTAATTCATGTTCAATCAGCTTCCAAACAAAGATGTCATAGACATTATTGATAAATCTCTTGACTCAGAAATTGTTGTGACCTTTGATTGCCAATTCCTGTGAAGACATTTAAGAATATTTATATTCAACTCTTCCTTTTCGAATGTTTTTCCAAGGCCTATTAGATGATTAACTATATGAGTAAAGAGTTTCTGAACATTAGTGATAGTCTGTACATGTTTAATCCTAAACATTTTGTATTCTTGTATGAGAGCATGCTTTCTAGCTCTTTTCACTTATGTGGTACCTTCATGTGTAACTTCTAAGGTCTCCCACATTTCTTTAACATTGTTGCAATGAGAAACTCTAAAAGATTCATCAGAATTTAATGAAGAAATAATAAGATTCTTAGAAATTTTATCATACTTAGCTTTCTTTAGTTCAAAATCAGTTCTATCACTCCAAGGTTTTTCAATCCATTCACTAAAGCATCCTAGATACTATCATCCACAGATTCAGCAAAGATTTTCATTCTAATTTCCAAAATTAATAATTCACACCAGTAAACAAAGGTGGTTCGTTAACAGAGGCTCTTTTAGCAAAAGGCTTTCCATTATCAGCCATCATGCAACACACTAGAACACACTTGAAGAAATTACAAGTAATAAGATCTAGATACCAATTATAAACACACAGATCACTTCAAGAGGGGGTGAATTGAAGTTTAATGAAAATTAATTGTAGATTTGTTTAACTAAGTAAATTTTAAACACTCAGTTGTAGTTTTTAACTCGAGTCTTAATGAATTAAAAGCGCACCAGATTTTTCAGAAAAGAAATATTAGCTCCAGCAATATCAAGATATGATTAAGAGAGATCACACAGAAAGTTTTTATACTGGTTCACTTATAAAGAGCTACGTCCATTTCATCCACTATTATCAAGAATTCTTTACAAACAATCACACAACACACAAAGGAATATGTTCTTCAACTCTGCAAGAACAATCCTTCAACTCGCAGCACCCTACTGCAGAACCATTTCTTGGAAACCCACTCTAAGAAATTACAAAACCCTTAAAAAGATTAAAAGAAAACAATTATAGACACAGAAAAACGGAAATAGAGAAAGATGAATAAAAGAAATAAAGAAGGAAAGAAAGAAGAAAGAAAAGACTCCCTTTAAACCAATGAACTATTCTTGCCCAGATGAGAGAGTTCTTTTCAAAAACCTTTGATGATCAGAATATTCTTTAATGATTAAAATTTTTCTAATTCAGAACAATTTGAAATATGTAAGTCTCTATGTTTTTCATTCCCAAAAATTTCTAAACACAATCTTGTTTGTTTATGCAGTTTGTAAAAGATCTATTTCTAGAACATAAAGTTGTTAAGTCTTTAACAGATTCTGATTTAATGAATTTAATGCATTAAAAGTCGAATTAAAATTTGAATACATTTTCAATTAAAAACATATTTGAGTCCAGAAACAATTCCAATTTTATAAAGCAAAAAATGTAAAATAATACAACCATGATTTTTGAAAATCTCTCTCAAATAAGCTAGATTAATTCAAATGGAAGAAGACTAACAAAACACCAAACAAAAACAAATCTAGAGTTACTTGTTGTCACCATCATCATTGAAGAAGCTTGATTGTAATAATCAAATCCAAAGTCCCACTTGCTAATAATAATAATAATATGCAAGACAAAAATAATAATGATAATAATAATATGCAAGATAATAATAATAATAATAATAATAATAATAGTAATAATAACAATAATAACAACAATAATAACAATAATAACAACAACAACAATAATAATGATAATAATAATAATAATAATATTAATGATGATGATAATAATAATAATAATAATAATGATAATAGTAATGATAATAATAATAATAATATAAAAAAAATTATGTATTTAAATATATAAATTGTGTCTATGATAAGTCTAGTGGTTTTCTAAATCTTTGCTTCAACATAATTTTGAAATATTCTAAATATATTTATCAAACTCTGATGGGTTCATCTAACGAGTTGCGAACTTATCAAATCATCTTGAAACTGAAAGAATCTTTATCCTAATAATAATAATTACATACCTACTATAAATAACATGATTTAAATTTTTCTTTCTTTCTTTTAATTTTTGTATGAGGTGTTCCTAACCTATATCATACTTGGTTATATCATTATACCTGATAATATTATCATGTTACAAGATTCAATATTTCTATATATATATATATGAGTGTGTGTGTGTGTGTATACCCATTAAATGTATTTTCAAGAAGTGGTTCCAAGTACAAATTTGTAGTTGGAGATTGAATCTTGGGGATTTAAATGAGTAGATGTTACTTAAGATAGAATGATCTTGTAGCACATTAATGACCATGGTAAAACTCATTTATCCTGCCTAGTCACTACAATTAAAATTTTCTACTTGATCTTCTGAAATAGATTAATGTGTATATCCAAGTTATATATATATATATTTATAAGTTTGTGCAAATGAGATGTTACAATATCAAAATACATTTGTGAGTAAATATACATATGTTTTTGTATAATTTAATTCATGAGTTATTTTGTTCTCACTTCTCTATTTTGTTGTATATGAATATCTCAAAATGTAAAGATGGAAGCACCAAATACTCCAAACCCATTTACTGCACCAAATACTTCTCTATTTTGTTGTATATGAATACTTCCGGGAACCAATTGGAACACATATATTATAAGCTAATTCTATGACTTTCAAGGGCACGAGAATATCACTCTTGATTTTTGTGTCAAATGTTAAAGTACCAGTTGTTTTAGACGAACCAATCATAACCACCTTTTTCATGCCACCAACCATCCACACTAATCCTATAGTTAATTTTTCCCCTAGTATGTAGAATATATATATATATATATATATGTAATCAAAAGAAGAAAAGAAATTGTATTAAAATAAAAAGTTTTCTTTTCTTTTCTTCTATGTATATATGTAGGTTGGAACTATAAACAAGTAATGTAATCAATATTAGTGAGATGAAGGCTTTTTTATTTAATGTAACATCTTCAATTTTTTAAGAAGTATAGTCTTATATAAATTTACGAAAATTAATATATCAATTATGTTTATAAATTAGACATTTCAATTAAGTAGTATCAGATCAAAATTCCATGTGTAACTTGTAAACAAAGTTCACTTAGATTTTTTTATTTTTAATTTTTGATAATTTCAAATGGCAAGGAATCATGAATTGACAGAAGTAGTGCAAACTATCAGAGACATGTTCGTAACACTAATAAGAAACCAAAGACCCGGAGGACTTACTAAATCACAGGGATTGATTGAATTTAGGAGAAACCAACCTTCACAATTTTACAGGGGTTATTGTCCAGAGAAAGCTGAGTTGTGGATTAAGGAGATAGAGAAAATATTTAGAGTTATGAATTGTCTTGATAATCAAAAGGTAAATTATGTTGTGTTTATGTTGATAGGAGAGGCTGAATATTGGTGGGAGAATACCAGAAGAATGTTAGAAAGACGGAGAATAATAATTACCTAGGAAGTGTTTAGGACAAAATTCTTAGAAAAATATTTTCCCAATGATATAAGGAGAATAAAAGAAATAGAGTTTATGTAATTAAAACAGGGAAGTATGACATTATGAGAATATGTTGCTAAGTTCAAGGAGTTAGGAAAACACTCTTCTTCCTCTTATCATCTAGATGAAAGAATGAAGTGTATAAAATTTGAAGATGGTCTTAGACCTGAATTGAGAAAGGTAGTGGGAGTGTTAGAAATTTCTGACTTTCCTACACTCACTCACAAGTGTAGATTTATGGAAGGTTTTGAAAATAGTCAGAATAATAGACCTAAGTATTTTGGACCACAGTCAAATAAGAATAGACAAAATGAAAGGAAACCCTATGACCGCCCCCAATGGAAATTTCAACCCACTCAATTTTCTTTAGCAAAATTCCAGTAGACTTGGGAATAATCAGTCTAAGTGTTTTAAGTGTAGAAAGAATCATTATACTAAAGATTTTTACCTCAAGCGATTCGTCTGTATCAAGTGTGGAAAACCTAGCCATGTAATTGCTGAATGTGGACAACAAAGACCACATGTTAGCATATTTCAAGACCAAGTGCTAATAAAGTCCTCTAGATATTTCATGAAGATTTAAAGTTTTGATGATGAAGTTTTAAAGTGCTCTAATCAACATTAAAGACTTGTGTCATCTCACAAAGGAAGGTTGCTAGATGGAAAAGGAAAGGCATAAAGAGTGTTTAAAGCTTTCAAGAGAGAAGATTGATGAAGATTTTCTGAAGAGCTGAAGTTTCAAGTTTAGTAGGTTCTGTTTTTGGGTGATGGATGAAAAGAGTAAGTCATAAATCCCATTCAAGACCTTTCCAAACCTGAGAGCAAGTTGTTTTCTCGCAAAAACGTTTTGCTACGCTTTTAATCGATTATGATACGTAGTCTAATCGATTATTTCACTTAAAATTTGAATCAAAAGAGTTTAACGAACTAAATAATCGATTAAGTGTTTTTAATAATCGATTATATTGATTCTGGGTTAATATAATTGATTATGGCCTTAATCTAATCGATTATAACAGGCGAAATAAGTTTTCCAGTTTTTAACTATGATATAATCGATTAAGCTTTTTAGATAATCGATTAAATGAGTCGTTTTTGTGAATTCAATGCTAAATCAACCTAAGAATGGAAACTTTGATGTATTTTCGAATTATAAAATGAAAGAGAATGTCTTAGGTTCAACACATCTAAAAACAACACAATATTCAAAGTGTTCTTGCGCCTTAGCTTTTCAAAACCGCTTTCTTGCTCTCTCAAGGTTGATCAAAGTCTTTGGAAGTGGTGATCTTTGTGCTTAAGCTTTCTATCCAGCACTATTATCAGGTGTATTCTTTTTACTATTTTTCTAAAAGGGAAAATTCATCCCTTGGATCTGTTCTAAGGGAGGTGTGTTCATCTCTTGTGTGTCAAGAGAGGTGGGAATCATCCTCAGTGTGTTTGGGGAGGTGTTTCATCCTTAGTGTGTCTAAGGAAGTGTTTTCCTTTATCTTTATTTGTTATTGCATGAATTGGTGTTTTTAATTTCAATTAAAGATAGTGGGGTGATCATCACGCATTTGTGGTGATTGGGAACTGGACGTAGGATTGGCTTAATCTGAACCAGTATAAATCTCTGTGTTCTTTCTCTTTCCCTATCTCTTTTTATTGTGGATCATATTAACAATTGCAATTCAAACTGCACTTATCTAAGGTTAAGAAAAATCCGCATCATGGTTTTAAAACATTTATTTAAAATCTGGAAATTTATTTTAAAGGGAAAAAGTTTCTTAAAATCCAATTCACCCCCCCCCTCTTTGTTTTTACACTGCCGTCTATATTTAACACCACATTCCAATATTTCTATAGCCAAGGTAAGATCTACAACAACTGGGAGAGTTTACACCATGACTGGAGTGGAAGACACTCAAAACAATGATTTGATCCAAGGTACTTGTTTCATTAAAGGTAAAACTTTAAATGTACTATTTGATTCAAGTGCGACTCATTCCTTTATTTCCAATGGTTGTGTACAATGTCTTGAATTTCCACTCTCTTCTTTAAACACCAATTTGATTATTTCAACCCCTACTGGTAAATCTGTAATCACCAATGAAGAATGTCTAGATTGTTCTTTGTTCATTGAAAAAAAAAATTCTTGTAAATTTAATTTTCCTACCTTTTTCATAGCTGGATATAATCATGGGTATGGACTGGTTATCTTCCAATCAAGTCCTTCTTAATTATGCATAAAAGTCTATAATATTTTCAGATTCTGGAAATCTTTTAAATTCCTCTACCAATTCTATTCAAAAGTATTTTGATGGAGAAATTCAAGGATATTTGTTATTATCTTCTATGGAAGTCAAAGAGGAAGTTAAATTGAAAAACATAGCAGTTGTTCAAAATTTTCCTGAGGTTTTTCAACATGATATTCCTAGTTTGTCACCCAATAGAGAGATTGAGTTTTCAATTGATTTAATGGCTGGAACTAGACCAATTTCAGTGGCAAATTATAGGATGTCACCTTTAGAATTGGCAGAACTCAATAAACAATTAGAAGAGTTGCTTGAAAAACAATTCATTCGTCCTAGTGTATCTCCTCGGGGAGCTCCTATTTTGTTGGTTAAGAAGAAAGATGGAAGTTTTAGGTTATGTGTAGACTATAGGCAGTTAAATAAATTTACTATAAAGAATAAATATCCTCTTCCTAAAATAGATGATTTAATCGACCAATTAAGAGGAGCAACTGTATTCTCTAAAATAGATTTAAGATTTGAATATCATAAAATTAGAGTAAAATCATAAGGCGTACAAAAAAATTCATTCAGGTATGGTCATTATGAATATCAAGTGATGCCTTTTGGTGTAACAAATGCTTCTGCAGTATTCATGGATTATATGAATAGTATTTTTCGTCCATTTTTATATCATTTTGTAGTTTTTTTTATAGATGATATTCTGATTTATTCTAGGACTCATGAGGAACATGAGCAACATCTTCAAAGTGTTCTTCATATTTTGAAAGATAGACAATTTTATGCTAAGTTGTCTAAGTGTGAGTTTTGGTTAGAAGAAATAAAATTTTTGGGACATGTGATTTCCAAAGATGGAACATTAGTTGACCCAACCAAAGTAGAAGCAATTCTAAAATAGAAACCACCAAAGATAGTAACTGAAGTCTGAAGTTCGTTCTGTGTTTAGCAAGGTATTATAGGAGATTCATTGAAGGATTTTATAAGATAGCTATGCCTTTAACTCAACTCATCAAGAAAGGTCAGGCTTTTGAATGGACAGAAAAATGTGAGAATAGTTTTTAGGAACTTAAGAAGAGATTAACTAGTTCCCCTGTGTTAGCATTACCCAATCCTACTAGACATTTTGTAATATTTTGTGATGCCTCCAAGATGGGATTAGGATGTGTTCTTATACAAGATATAAAAGTAGTAGCTTTGCTTCTAAGAAACTAAGAACACATGAGAAAATTACCCAACCCATGATCTAGAACTAGCTGCCATTGTTTTTGCACTTAAAATCTGGAGAAATTATGTGTATGATGGAAAGTTTGAGGTTTTTAGTGATCATAAGAGTCTCAAATATTTGTTTGATCAAAAAGAGTTAAACATGAGACAGAGAAGGTGGATGGAATTTTTGAAAGATTATGATTTTGAATTACAATATCATCCAAGGAAAGCAAAATTAGTGGCAAATGCATTAAGCAAAGAATCCCTACATATCTCTTCATTAATGATTCAGGAAATGAATTTGTTAGAAAAGTTTAGAGATATTAATTTGTCATTTACAGTAGACCATGATAGGATGAAAATAAATTCAATTCAGATTACCAGTGATTTATAAAAGCAAATCTAGGAGACTCATGTGAATGATGAATTTTTACAAAACAAAAAGAGGTTGATAAGACAAGAGAATTGAAAGAAATTTAGCATAGATAGGAAAGGGATTTTGAGATTCAAAGATAGGATTTGTATGCCTAATGATATGGAGATTAGGAAAATGATTTTAGAAGAGACACATAAGAGCAAGTTAAACATACACCCGGAAACAACAAAGATGTACCAAGATCATAAGAAAATATTTTGGTGGCCCAAGATGAAGAAAGATGTAGCACAATATGTAGCAGCCTCTTTAATTTGTCAAAAAGCCAAAATAGAATATCAAAAGTCGATGGGAATGTTATAATCTCTAGATATACCTAAGTGGAAATGGGATAGTATAGCAATGGACTTTGTAGTTGGTTTACCACGAACGATTTAAAAGTTTGATTCCAAATGGGTTTTCGTGGATAGGCTAAGTAAATTTGCTCACTTCTTACCTATTAACATTAGGTATTCATTGCAGAAATTGACTAAATTGTATATAAGAGAAATTGTGAGACTTCATGGAGTTTCATCTAGCATAGTATCAGACAGAGACCTTAGATTCACTTCTAGATTTTGGGGAAGTTTACATCAAGCTCTAGGAACTAAACTCTGACTTAACGCAGCCTATCATCCTCAAACAGATGGACAGTCGGAGAGAACTATCCAATCTTTAGAAGATTTACTAAGAGCTTGTGTTTTAGAAGATTCATGTAGTTGGGATAGATACTTGTCATTGATTGAGTTCACTTATAACAACAATTTTCATTCTAGCATAGGTATGACACCATATGAAGCACTATATGGAAGAAAATGTAGAACCCCTTTGTGTTGGTTTGAGACTAGAGAGAATTTAATCTTAAGGCCTGAAATGGTTTAGCAAACCACAGAAAAGATTAAAATGATTCAGGAAAAATTAAGAACAATTCAGAACAGACAGAAAAGTTATGCTGACAAAAGGAGACGACCTCTAGAATTCATTGAGAGTTGCACCAACAACTAGAATTGGTCGAGTGATGAAATCAAAGAAACTCACCCCTCAATTCATTGAGCCTTACCAAATTCTCAAAAAAATAGGACCTGTTGCTTATCAAATTTCTTTACCTCCTATTCTTTCCAACCTTCACAATGTGTTCCATACTTCTCAATTAAAAAAATATATTTCTAATGCTTCTCATGTGATCATGGCTGATACAATGAAATTAAAGGATAACCTTACTTTTGAAACAATACTTGTGTAGATTGGAGACAGGAGGATCAAACACTTAAGAGGGAGACAAATTTCACTGGTAAAGATTATTTGATATGAAAATACTAGAGATGCTACCTGGAAATTGGAAGAAAGAATGAGAGAAAATTATCCCCATTTATTTTAGTCAATGAGTCCAACGTATTGAATTCAAATCCTAGCTACAACCTAATTTTGAAATTTTTTAATAACTAATCCTAGTTCCAACTACCTATAAAAAAAATAAGAAACTATATTTAAACATTAAAATAAATATTATTTTTTTAGTAATATTTTATTTTATTTTAACGATATAATTCTTCTTTTATTTGTTAAGATCACTGCTACAGAAACCACATTCCACGTCGGTTCTGGGGATATTTTCACGACGGTCCCAAAACCGACGTTGAATGAGACATCGTTAAAAGTAATATTTTCAACGTTGGTTCAAAGTAAACCGACGTTGAATATTACATGACCTTACAACGTCGGTTACATAAATAACCGACGATGTAAGATGAACATCCTGCGACTAGGTATTGATGAGTGATCCCCTCTGAATCAGGGAAGGTAGGACATTCTGAACCTTAACCTCTATTGGATGAAGCAACCATATAACTGACGATATTGATTTAGTAGCAAGATCAGTTACACTAGCCCGGGCATCATCGCTGTCTTAACGCGAACAGTCTGTAGCCAAAACAGAGTAGAGATTCAAATGGAGGGATGTGAAGAGAAATGAAGTCAATGACACCACACCAGACCGACCAGAAAGGGAAGAAGTAGCTACCATTTCACTTTTCCGTTACATGCTTTCCCCTGTCACCAACTCTGATGTCACTGTCAACAAGAAAGAGAGAGAGGGGGAAGTCAGGGTGAGGGAGGAGAAAAAAGGGTGTCAGGGACGAAAGAAAAAGTACCCAATAAAGACTTGTGTCATCTCACAAAGGAAGGTTGCTAGATGGAAAAGGAAAGGCATAAAGAGTGTTTAAAGCTCTCAAGAGAGAAGATTGATGAAGATTTTCTCAAGAGCTGAAGTTTCTAGTTTAGAAGGTTCTGTTTTGGGTGATGGATGAAAAGAGTAAGTCATAAATCCCATTCAAGACCTTTCCAAACCTGAGAGCAAGTTGTTTTCTAGCAAAAATGTTTTTCTACGTGATGAGTCATTATTTTCCCTTATTTTCTTACCTTTCTGTACTTGTTTTCATCTCTAATTTGTGCTTAATTGTTTATATTTTGTACTAATTTCTATTAGGGCTATAATTGGACCAGAAATTCATATTTTAATTAATTTGAATTTTCTAAGTTTAAATATTCCAATTTTTATTTTCAGGGCAGTTTAAAATTATTTTGGGCTTGGAATTATTTTCACCACTGCCATGTTAGCTGCCACGTCACAACATGGATTTTAGGCCCAATGGGTCTAGGTTTTCGTGCCCATGCAATGCAGCTACAAGTAGGGCAGCAGCTGAGGAAGGACGGCAAGAGCAACACGGTAGCAGTAGTAGGAATTAGGGTTTCTTTTACGTTTTTGCCTTACGGCAGCAGTAGTAGAAATTTTTAGGGTTTACGTTTTCGGCAAGAGAGATCAATTTACGTTTTGATTTTGGTTTTTAATTTAGAATTCGTCTACTGTTCTACTGTTCCACAGTTCCATAATTCCAGTTTTTCGTTTTATATTGCTATTTCGTTTCATCTATTTTCGTTTTTATCTATTTCGTTTTTTTTATCTATTTCGTTTTTTATCTATTTCATTTTCATCTATTTCGTTTTCATCTATTTCGTTAATGGAAGGCTAAAACCCCAGGGTGGGGCTCTTGGGCATGCTGCAGACACTGATGGAGGTTCTGTGCATTTTTTTTTTGCTTTGTACGTTTGATTCTCCAATGTGAAGTCTTTGTTCTGGAGGATGCTTAATCCTGCGGAGGGAGACCTTACAAGGTTCACGTTTTCTTAATTCGTGTAGGGAAGCCTTGGGTTAACTTTCGCTTAGTTGGTTAATCTAGACCGAACAAGGATTAAACGGACTGATAATCTGTTGTAAGCCAAGGATGTCAGAGATGCATTGTGTTCAAGAGTCTTGCCTATTTTAATTATTGCAATTAATTTGTTAATTGTCTGCTATATTTTTAATTAACTGTTATTTGTCCAAACCCCCCCACCCATTGCATGATTCAATCTTTTGACAGTGAGAATTGGTCCTTGGGAGACGACCTAGGAGTCACTTCTAGTACTACATTTAACTATTTTTATTTGACCGAGTACGGCATCGATCACTACGCTTTTAATCGATTATGATACATAGTCTAATCGATTATTTCACTTAAAATTTGAATCAAAATAGTTTAACGAACTAAATAATCGATTAAGTGTTTTTGATAATCGATTATATTGATTCTGGGTTAATATAATCGATTATGGCCTTAATCTAATCGATTATATCAGGCAAAATGAGTTTTCCAGTTTTTAACTTTTATATAATCGATTAAGCTTTTTAGATAATCGATTAAATAAGTCATTTTTGCGAATTCAATGCTAAATCAACCTAAGAATGGAAACTTTGATGTATTTTCGAATTATAAAATGAAAGAGAATGTCTTAGGTTCAAAACATCTGAAAACAACACAATATTCAAAGTGTTCTTGCGCCTTAGTTTTTCAAAACCGCTTTCTTGCTCTCTCAAGGTTGATCAAAGTCTTTGGAAGTGGTGATCTTTGTGCTTAAGCTTTCTATCCAGCACTATATCAGGTGTATTCTTTTTACTATTTTTCTAAACGGGAAATTCATCCCTTGGATCTGTTCTTAGGGAGGTGTGTTCATCTCTTGTGAGTCAAGAGAGGTAGGAATCATCCTCAGTGTGTGTGAGGAGGTGTTTCATCCTTAGTGTGTCTAAGGAGGTGTTTCCTTTATCTTTATTTGTTATTGCATGAATTGGTGTTTGTAATTTCAATTAAAGATAGTGGAGTGATCATCACGCATTTGTGGTGATTGGGAACTGGACGTAGGATTGGCTTAATCCGAACCAGTATAAATCTCTGTGTTCTTTCTCTTTTCCTATCTTTTTTTATTGTGGATCATATTAACAATTGCAATTCAAACTGCGCTTATCTAAGGTTAAGGAGATAATCCGCATCCTGGTTTTAAAACATTTCTTTAAAATCTGGAAAATTATTTTAAAGGGAAAAAGTTGCTTAAAAATCCAATTCACACCCCCTCTTGGTTTTTACACTGCCGTCTATATTTAACAATTGGCCTCAGAGCTGTGTTTTTGAAAATTACTCAAAAACAAGATCCTTATGGTAGGCAAAAATCAATGTTTTGCTGAAGTTGCATCTATTCATAGACCACCACTCTTTACAGGTGAAAATTATCCTTTTTGGAAAAAGAGGATGGAGATTTTCCTTATGTCTAATGATCAAGGCGTTTGGGAAGCAATTGTAAATGGTCGATATATTCCTATGACTGTTGTTAATGAAGTGCAGGTACCCAAAGTGAGAGCAAGTTGGACCAAGGATGAGTACAATGAATATGAGTGCGACATAAGGGCATGCAATATGATATCATCTGCGTTAACTGTTGATGAGTTTTACAGGTTGTCTGATTGCACTACTACAAAGGAGACGTGGGACACTCTTGAAGTCACACATGAAGGAACGGAGGATGTTAAGAGATTAAGGAAGAATACCTTGATTCAAGAATATGAGATGTTCCGGATGAGCGAAGGGGAAACCATCTATGATGTTCAGAAAAGATTTACTCACATTGTAAATCACCTCAAGGCGTTAGGTAAGAAATTTGACACTGAGGAACTAAATGTGAAAATTTTAAAATCTTTGGACATGACATGGGAACCCAAGGTGACGACTATCACGAAATCCAAGAATCTCATAGGCATGAACATGAAAACTCTCTTTGGTAAGCTTAGAGAACACGAAATTGAGCTTGGACGTTTCAAAGGAGAAGAGGAAGACGTCAAGAGGAAAGGTGTTGCTCTTAAAGCGGAATCCTACAAGGATGAGAGTAGTGATTCAGATGATAACCTTGAATGCAGTGACATTAGTATGTTTGTCAAGAAGTACAAGAAGTTTATCAAGAACAAAAACAAAGGGAATTTCAAGGAAGGTAAGAAAGCTGAAAATTTAAATTCTCTTGATAACTTTAAATGCTATGGTTGTGGAAAAAGGGGACACTTGAAGTCGGACTGCCCCAACATCAAGAAAGATGAAGAAAAAGCAAAGAAGTACAAAAAGCCTTTTGACAAGAAGAAAAAGAAGGCGTACATTGCTTGGGAAGATAATGAAGTGAGTTCTTCTGAAAGTGCAAGTGATTCAGAAGAAGAAGCAAACATTTGTCTCATGGTGGATGATGACGCTGAATCCACATGTAGCAAGGTAAGTGATTTTGGTCTTCCAGATAATTATGATGAATTGCTTGAAGAGTTTCTAGATTTATGTGAAAAATCTGAAAAACTTACTTCTTTTCATAATAAATTAAAAAATGACTACAAGAGTCTTGAAAAGAAAATTGCTGATTTGGAAGAAAAGAAAAAGGTTTTAAAAGAGGATTTAGAAAAAACGAAAATTCCTTACAAATGCAAAACAAAAATTCCTATTTGTGAAAATTGCAATGTTCTTGCTAACAAAGTATCTTATCTTGAAACATCTCTTTCAAATATTACAATGGGTAATAAAAATTTAAATAATGTTTTAAAAGTGCAAAAAGGTTTATATGAAAAAGTAGGACTTGGATATAATTTCAGATACAATCATAAACCTACCAAAACTGTTTTTGTAAAAGGAGAATCATCAAATTCAAGTAAGATTTTTGAAAATACAAATTTCTTTAATAAACCAAATGTTCCTATAAAGAAAGTTTATAAAAAGGCATATATTCCAAGAAAAACAAAAGCTCCTACAAGTTTTTATTGTATGCATAAAGGTCATTCGGTTAATACACTGCTACACGAACCATATTCCACATCGGTTCTGGGGATATTTTCACGACAGCCCCAAAACCGACGTTGAAGGAGACGTCGTTAAAAGTAATATTTTCTACATCGGTTCAAAGTAAACCAACGTTGAATATTACATGACCTTACAACGTCGGTTACACAAATAATCGACGTTGTAAGATATACATACTTTTCTACGTCGGTTGGACATATAACCGACATAAAAAGTCTCTGCTAATTCTGATATGCAGTTCTAATTTTCTCATTTTCCCTAAATTTTAGTACCTGCATATCAAACAAACCAGCAAACCAGCAAACAATTTCATATATAACACATTTCAAATAGCTAAATTTCAAAATATTTCAAATGAATTATATATATTCAATAGTTATTTAAATTTGATCTATTTACACATAATTACAATTGTATAAATAAAATTACTACTGTTGCCTATTTCTAATGTCTAAAAACTTTTGTGCCCATTTTTCTCTGACTTGGTCGATAGACACTTTAGGCAAGGGCTATGTATCACTGAATACCTGGAACAAAATGAAAGTATGTTAAGTATGACAAAGTAGGAAACTTTACCAATAGAGTTTTGGAGGAATAGGGTTTTGGAGGACTAACCTGTCTCCAAGTATCTCTGATATTCCCAAAAACTATAAGCCACATCCAATACATTACGTAGTAGCCACATTCGTAGCTACCCGTTTGTCTATTAACCTATAATCAATTAAACAAGTCATTAGTTGTGAAAAATACATATTCAATATTATAGTGATATTAGAGAATTAAAAGTAACCTTACATGTAGGATTTCCCAATGTGGGTTAGTGGCTTTGCTGATGTGCATTCCATCAATGGTACTGCACACCTTAATAGCACTGTTGAGAAGTTATTAGTCAATATATGAACATTACTTATATTTGAAAACACAAACTTTAAAATACTTACCTATTCAAAATATTCTTCAAATCAGTATCTGGTTTTTTATTCATAGAACAAAACCAGTATACCGTCTTCTCTGGACGACTGATGAGGAAGAATTGCCAATGATGTCTAGAAAAATAAAATGTTTAGAATATAACTCAATCACAATAAAAACAATAATAAACTTATATTGACTTACTTGAATAAATAAGCTCCAAGATATATCTGCCTTTTAGATGCCTGGATCCAATTTTGGATATATCTTTGCCCTTCTTCCCTTTTATTTCCAACTTGTTGGATTGACTGAGGCTCAAACAATCCATAAACATGTGAAGCTCCCTGCTCCTCAGCCAATTCATCCATCATCCTAAAAAATGAAAAATAATAACATCTTATATATTAAATAATGAAATTGAAATTATAAAAATAATAATAAATAAATATATGTACTTACATTGTCCAAAGTTGTAAAATAGAGATGTTGAGATCCCTATTACCCAATGTGACCTTTGAGATGTCAGCATATGAAATGTAGAGAGGGAACCTTGCATTATCTATCCCAAATCTCCAGCATCCCAGTGAATCTCAAAGGAGTTGCCATAATATTGTGTAGAGGCATGGATCAACTCAACAATTGGATTTTTTGGGAGAGCTGCTTCTTTTCCTTTAGTATGTTCAGAAGCAGCAGCACTTTTAGGATTTTGAACATCCTACATGTTCAAAACAATACTGATTAGTACAGAAATAACATTTTGAGAAGTCATTAACATAAAAAATTACATACATACCTTTTCCGAAAGTTGTCGGACTAAATGTTCGGGCCAAGCAATGAATGTGTGAAGGGCCTGTCCCACTTTCTGTACCTCATCAGTAGGCACAGGGACTCGAGCATCAGCATCTCGAATCTCTTCTACCACCACTCTCAATAAACCAGGTGCCAAAGGCACACTGTGGATGGTAGAAGCCCCTTCCTGAACTGAACCAAGGGCCACCAATCTTGGTTCAAGCAACCCATCCTCCACCAATAAGGTGCACTGTTTCTTCTCAAAAGATGGACCTGTGGATGCATGATATATTTCAATTTACGTTTGTAATCAATACATATATGAAAAAGAAATAAGGATTTTACCTATCGGTGCAGGTGCAGGTGCAACAGCAACAACAGGAGAAGCCAGAATAGGAGCAGCATTAGTGGAAGTACTTCCCATTGTGCCAACAGATGGAGGAGATGGCTGAACGTGTTGGTGGGAAGATGCCATCCTAGCTGCCAAGTCTGGAAACATGCTAAGTAGCTGCTCCTGAACCTGTGCTGCGATGACCGGTGTCAGCTTTGCTGTGAGCTTCTTCTCCAACTCTTCTTCATTAATTGTTGAGCTCTGGGTATTCTTGACTGGTGGCCCAAAATATTGTCGAATACCCACACCGGTCCCCACACCCCGAACACGGCCGGGGTGTTCATCTTTACCAATAGCAGTGGTCAGTATATCCTGACGACCACATGGAACGAAAGTTCCCTGTGTACGCTGCTCCTCCAAGGAATCCTACAATAAATTTAACACACTATATATATATATAAATACAAGTCTAAGAAATTAATCATATTAGTTAAAAAGAATAGTAACTTACAATCCTATCAGCAATTTCTTTAGCCTCCTCAGATGTCATCTCACCGGAAGGCTTTTGACGAGCTCTCTTCCAAGTTTCGTGACGTTTAGGAGGAGATGGTGGAGGGATATCATCCTAGCTTATACTAGAACTGGCTAGCTCTTTTTCTCTGAGTGCAGCCTTCTCGTCCATCATTCTCTCAGCCAAGAGACCATACCCCCCACGAGACAGACGGTGGGGGGTCAAATTCTTCTTCTGAATCTCCTTGGCCTTTAATCTTTTCTCCTGCAAAATAATTGATATTAAAATATAATACAATAACTTAATAAATTTAAATTAATTCATATGAATTAATTCATACCTCCCACTCTGGGCCAGTCCTAATCTCTACAAATTTCTTCCAATCGTCCTTAGATATGCCATATCGTTGGCAAGGAGTAAGTCCCTTGCTAACGACATCCTCAGCATAAACCTATCTCATAGTTAATGTGGACTTGAAGTGCCTCCACATGTTTGCAATGCTGGACATAATCTTCCTCCTAACTGCCTTTGAGTTTTCAATATCAAAATACTTCTGCAAAAATAAAACATAATTAGCATCAAAATTAAAAATCAATATTCAAGAAAAGACAATTGAATAGATTTAAACTTACCAAAATGTCCTGCCAAATCAGATTCTTCACGGTGTCCTCAACATTATCCCAGTCTGGATGCAAAATAGATACCTAAACATAATCATTAGTTAGATGAAAACAAGAATTATATGTAAATATGTAAAAAAAGTTGAAATATAAACTTAGAATTACCTTCTCCCATGCAACGGTACCGAAGTAGCTACTGAACTGGGTATGATGCGGACCAGACACCTTCCCAGTGCGTGGATCAACAGACACACTCATCTTCTCTCCTGCCATGTGTCTGGCTATCAAGCTCACTAATCGTGTAGCTTGCCTGGTCCTCTTTGGTGGAGGAGATGAGGGAGGTGAGGGAAGAGGTGGCGGGGGAGGAGCTGAAGGAGATGCCATGTGTCTGTAAAGAAAATATAAAGCAATATAATTTATAAATCTTAAATATACAAACATAAAAAAAATACATAAAGAAGTTCAAGTAGAAACATACTTAGACAACTAAATTTTCCCATATCCCTTCATCATGATCATTACGAGTTGCATGGACCACATCCTCTTCTACATCTTCAATACTACTAGGCAGTCATGGTGAATTGGGGATGACAATGAAATCATCTGACTCATCTTCATTTTCATGGTTGACATCAATCCCTTTGCCTTGAAGGACCACAGACCACCTATCATTACATGGGTCGGTCACATAAAAAACTTGTTTTGCTTGATATGCCATGATGAATGGTTCTTCCTTATGACCTAGCTTCTTAAGGTCTATCATAGTAAAACCCATTTCGTCAAATTGAACACCGGTATTGCTATCAACCCAAACACATTTAAATAGAGGAACTCTAAATTTACTCGTAGTCAACCTCCCAAATTTCCTCAATCACTCCAAAGTAACTTATGGATGCCATGATGGGGTTTTTATCCTTTGAACTAGAAAAGTGCATGGATGTGGCCTCAATAGATACTCCACTATTTTGAACTGTGCTATTGTCATCTTGTGACTTTGTGTAGAAGGAATATCTATTAATGTCGTACCTAGTCCAAGTGATGACGTTATGTTTTGGTCCATGAGCTAGCCATTTCAATGTATCAGATGCATGCTGATCTCGAAAAATTTGGCTTCTAAACCAACCGACAAACTTGTTGTTATGCTCCTTCACCAACAACCGTTCACCCATTTTGGGGTTTTGGGTCCTCAACATTGATTGATGAGCAGATATGTAAGGAAGAACTTCATCTGTATTATTCAAAATATAAAAGTGTGCCTGACTCAACTCAGTAGTATCCTTTGGTTGAACTTTTATACCACGAGTACCCTTTCCATTTATCCTATCATCATGTCGACTTGGAGGAACACCCACGGCTTGTGCTTTTGCCAAGTATTCTGAACAAAACTCTGTAGCTTCTTCTGCAATATACCTTTCAACTATAGAAGCTTCAGGTCTGTATGGATTCTTAGTATACCCTTTGAAGATCTTCATGTATCGCTCAATTGGGTACATCCACCGCAAATAAATTGGGCCACATAACCGTATCTCTCTTACAAGATGAACAATTAAGTGAACTACAATATCAAAAAATGATGGAGGAAAATACATCTCCAATTGACATAGTATAATTTCTGCCTCATTTTCCAACTGATCTAATGATTTTTCATCAATTACCTTGGCACATATAGAGTTGAAGAAAAAACATAGACGCATAATTGCATTTCTCACGTTCTTCGGGAGTATGCCACGTATGCCTACAGGTAAGAGTTGTTGCATCAAAACGTGATAGTCATGTGACTTTAACCCAATTAGATTAAGATCTTTCATTGACACAAGACTCCTTGTTGGCATATTTCAAGACCAGAGTTTTATGGAGACCTACAGTTTTGATGATGAAGTTTTTAGAAAGTTTCAATCAACATTAAAGACTTGTGTCATCTCACAAAGGAAGGTTGCTTGATAGGAAAGGGAAGACATAAAGAGCATTCAAAGCTTTCAAGAGAGAAGATTGATGAAGATTTTCTCAAAGAGCTGAAAGAGCTAGAATAGAAGGTTCTGTTTTGGGTGTTGGATAAAAAGAGTAAGTCATAAATCCCATTCAAGACCTTCCCAAACAAGAGAGCAAGGTGTTTTCTCGCAAAAATGTTTTTCTACGCTTTTAATCGATTACCATACGCAGAAAATCGATTATTTAACTTAAAATTTGAATTAAAAATGTTTAACGAGCAAAATAATCGATTAAGTGTCTTTGATAATCGATTATATTGATTCTGGGTTAATATAATCGATTATGGCCTTAATCTAATCGATTAAATCAGACGATATTTATTTTCCAGTTTTTAAACATGATATAATCGATTAAATGAGTCATTTTTGTGAAATTAATTCTAAATCAACCTAAGAATGGAAACTTTGGAGCATTTTCGAATTATAAAATGAACGAGAATGTCTTAGGTTTAACACATCTGAACAAACACAAAATATTCAAAGTGTTTCTGCGCCTTAGCTTTTCAAAGCCGCTTTCTGCTTCTCTTCGCTTGATCAAGTCTTTGGAAGTGGTGATCATTGTGCTTAAGCTTTCTATCCAGAGACATTTCAGGTGTATTCTTTTACTGTTTTCTAGAAAGGGAAAATTCATCCCTTGGATCTGTTCTAAGGGAGGTGTTTCATCTCTGTGTGTCAAGAGAGGTGGGTTTCATCCTCGTGTGTCTGGGAGGTGTTTCATCCTTAGTGTGTCCGAGGAGGTGTTTCCGCTTATCTTTATTTGTTATTGCATGAATTGGTGTTTGTAATTTCAATTAAAGATAGTGGGGAGAATGATCACGGATTTGTGGTGGTTGGGAATTGGACGTAGGATTGGCTTAATCCGAACCAGTATAAATCTCTGTGTTCTTTCTCTTTCTCTTTATCTTTTAATTGTGGATCATTATAACAATTGCTAATCCCAACAAGCGTTAATCAAAGGATTGGAAAAATTGACATCCAAGTTTTTGAAAGTTTTTCAAAACCGGAAAATTTATTTGAAAGAGAAAATTTCTTTAAAAACCCAATTCACCCCCCCTCTTGGTTTTTACACTGCCGTCTTTATTTAACAATTGGTATCAGAGCTGGTTTTTTGAAAGTTATTCAAAAACAAGATCCTTATGGCAGACAAAAATCAAACTTTTGCTGAAGGTGCATCTATTCATAGACCACCACTTTTTACAGGTGAAAACTATCCTTTTTGGAAAAAGAGGATGGAAATTTTTCTAAGGTCTAATGATCAAGGTGTTTGGGGTGCTGTTGTAAATGGTCCATTTATTCCTATGGTTGTTGTTGAAGAAGTGCAGGTACCTAAGAAGAAAGCAAATTGGAGCAAGGATGAATACAACCAGAATCAATGCGACATAAGGGCATGTAATATGATAGCATCTGCCTTAACCATTGATGAGTTTTACAGGTTATCAGATTGCACTACTGCAAAGGAGATGTGGGACACTTTAGAAGTCACACATGAAGGAACGGAAGAAGTGAAACGATCAAGGAAGAACACCTTGATTCAGGAATATGAAATGTTCCGTATGAGCAAAGGAGAAACCATATGCGACGTACAAAAGAGATTTACTCACATCGTAAATCATCTCAAGGCGTTAGGTAAGAAATTCGATACTGAAGAATTAAATGTCAAAATTTTGAAATCTTTGGACAGGACTTGGTAACCTAAAGTGACGGCCATCACGGAATCAAAGAACCTGTCAAATATGAACATGACAACTCTCTTCGGGAAGCTTAGAGAACATGAAATGGAGCTTGGACGTTTCAAAGGAGAAGAAGAAGACATAAAGAGAAAAGGCATTGCTCTTAAAGCGGAATCCGACAAAGAGTAGAGTAGTGATACTAATGATTCAGAAGACGATGATCTTGATAAATTTGTAAAGAAATACAAGAAGTTCATCAAGAAGAAAAGCAACCATAAGAAAGGTAAGAAATTTGAAAGTTCAAATGCTAACAATAATTATAAATGTTATGGTTGTGGAAAAAAGGGGCACATGAGAGCAGACTGCCCAAATTCCAAGAAACCTGAAGAAAAGGAAAAGAAAAGCAAGAAGTTCTTCAAAAAGAAGAAGAAAGCATATATCGCTTGGGACGACAATGAAGTGAGTTCTTCTGAAGGTTCAAGTGAATCAGAAGAAGAAGCAAACATTTGTCTTATGGCAGATGATGATGTGGAATCCACGTGCAGCGAGGTAAGTGATACTGATCTCCCTAACGATTATGATGAATTGCTTGAAGAATTTCTCAGTCTTTGTAAAAAATCTGAAAAGCTTTCTTCGGTTCACAGTAAATTGAAAAATGATTATAAGGTTCTTGAAAAGAAAATTATTGACTTGGAAGAAGAAAACAAGGTTTTGAAAGATGATTTGGAAACAACGAAAATCCCTTGCAAATGCAAAACCAAAATTCCTATTTGCGAAAATTGTAATGATCTTGCAAATAAAGTTTCTTATCTTGAAAAGTCTCTTTCAAACATTACAAAGGGTAATAAAAATTTAAATAATGTTTTGAAAGTGCAAAAAGGTTTATATGAAAAGGCAGGTCTTGGATTCGATTTCAGGTATAATCATAAACCTACCAAAACTGTTTTTGTGAAAGGAGAATCGTCTAATTCAAAACAGGTTTTTGAAAATCCTAATTCCTTTAAAAAAAATGATTCTAAAAAGAAGTTTTATAAAAATGCATATATTCCAAGAAGAACAAATGTTTCTACATGTTTTTATTGTATGCATAAAGGTCATTCTATTAATAGATGCAATATTAAACGTTTTAGTGTTCCTAATGGGAAATACAAATGGGTTCCCAAAGGAAAAATTGTTTCTAACCCAAAAGGACTCTAATAAGTGATTTTAGAGGACCAGTATTTTTTGTATTGTAGGCTGGTTCCATATCCAAAAGGCCTCTTTGGTGATGAGTTAGCAAGTGATCAAGTTTATGAAGGAAGTCAAAAACATCAACAAGTTGGCATATTTACCAATCTCTTATCTCAAGTAAGATTTTATGAGCTTAGAAAGGTTCCAGGTAAGTGTTGTTATTGATTTTGATGTTATTTCAGCGTTTTACGAAAATTTATGTATTTAATCGATTAGGTTTCGTGTGTTAATCGATTAAACGCAGTGTTTGTGAAAATGTTTTAAAATATAATAGATTAAGTTTATGACATAATCGATTAAATCGCTGGGGAGCAATTTAATCGATTAAGGAATGCACATAATCGATTAAATTTCTCGGTTTTCATTTTCTGGAAATTTTTTTTGAAGGCAAATAATCGATTAAATGCACCGTTCTGTGTTTTTCTGCAAATCTGATTTTCGAACGTTGGCCATGTTTTCACGTGTTTTGTCTTTTTTAAATGGCTATATTCGTTCCCAACGGATTATTTTCATTAAATCAACGTTTTATGACCCGGATTTCATTCTATAAATAGCTGGTTTGAGAATCAAAGTGACTCACTCCCTCTCTCTTTCACTCTTGCTGTTTGTGCTGTTATTTGCTGTCTTGTGCGAATTTAAATTCTCTGTGCTGTCTCTGTTATTCCATTATCTTGTTGTGCAATTTCTTTTGTCTTTTATATCACCACAATGGCTGATCAAAGAAGAAGGAAGATGCCATCAAGGAGAAGGGGCAAGGAGCCAATGACTTCTCAAGAAAGGAGACCTCCAACTCTAGCTAGTTGGATTTAAGATGAGGATCTGCAAATTGGCTTTGTTAACAAGTGGAAGGATAGAAAAATTCTTACCCCTAAATTCTTGTCTTGTGAATTTTTTAGATCTCATGGTTTTCAATTTCAGGAATTTTTAGTACGAAGTGGACTACAACAATTTGTGGAGATGGAAGGGGCATTCTACCCAGATTTGGTTAGAGTGTTCTACATGAACTTGACATCAAGAACAGCCAGCCCAAGCACCAAAGTGAAAGGTGTAAGGATCTTCTTTGATGAAGATTTGTGGAACAATGTAGTTGGTCTCTCAACTCAAGGCATAAACATCACATATGGCTTTGAGGACTTCAACAAGTTGGTAGAATTCAGAAAATTCTGCAAGGATCCTAACCTACAAGTTGAGAACTTGTATAAAGTTGGTAATGTAAAGTTAAATGAAAGAATGCTGCATTATGTTATTGTTTGGATTTTAGTTGCAAGAGTCACTAATCATGCCCAACTTACTAAGGAAGACATTCTTCTAATGTATGGATTCCTTAATAATGTGAGCATAGATTGGCCCTCAATTATCCTTGATAATATGTTTAAAGCCATTAGGCTTTCCTCTTTTGCATTACCCTATGCTGTGTTTATTTCTAAGATTCTAGAATACAAAGGTGTTGATCTTGAAGGGGAGAATAAACAGATTTTGCTAAGCAATAGCAAAATTGGCAAAAATGTTCTAAGGCATATGGGCCTCATAGAACAAGGCAACAGGTTTACCCAAAGAGAAGAAGGATTTGCTGCCATGGAAGAAGATGATGAAGACCAATCTCAACATCCACCCCAATTTCAACCTCAACCAGGATCAGTGGAGGAGCTTCTCATATCAAGAATGGATTCTATGATGAATCTTCACTCCAAGGAATTTGAAGGCCTTTCTCATCAACTTTCAAGACTCAATAGAAGAATGTATAGAGTTGAAAGGAAGATGAATATTGAAGAATTATCTCCTGAAGAAGATAATACAACATCCTCAAGAGGCAAACAGCCAGCCCATGATGAGGAAGATGAAGAAGATAGTGAAGAAACAAAATAGGCTACAAGTTCACTTTTCCTTAGCTTGTTCTTCATTTTTTTTCAGCTGCTGTATTTATTTTTTTCTCTCCATATTTTCTGTGTATTAATTTGCTTCTGCTGTAATTATCTCTGAAAATGTAATCTTTTTGAAAATGATAAAAATAAAGGGGGAGAAAATATTTGTTTTGATTGAAAATCTGTCTAGTTAATATAGCTTTTAAGAAAATTAATTTCAAGGGAACTTTAGGAAATAATTCAAATAAGTGCCTAATATAGCTTAAACAATTAAGAGCATAGTTTAAGGGGGAGTTTTTAGAAATAATTTCCACTCATTAATTCCTTGAAATCTCTTTTTCAAAATTCAAATTGAAACTTAAATGCTATTTGACTGCCTATTTTATTTCCTTTGTGGACTAATATTTATGATGGAGATATCCATACATTATTTTCAAGATTTTCAGGATATTGTCACAAGTCTCTAGGTTTCTTTTTATCATCATAAAAAAGGGGGAGATTGTTGGCATATTTCAAGACCAGAGTTTTATGGAGACCTACAGTTTTGATGATGAAGTTTTTAGAAAGTTTCAATCAACATTAAAGACTTGTGTCATCTCACAAAGGAAGGTTGCTTGATAGGAAAGGAAAGGCATAAAGAGCATTCAAAGCTTTCAAGAGAGAAGATTGATGAAGATTTTCTCAAAGAGCTGAAAGAGCTAGAGTAGAAGGTTCTGTTTTGGGTGTTGGATAAAAAGAGTAAGTCATAAATCCCATTCAAAACCTTCCCAAACAAGAGAGCAAGGTGTTTTCTCGCAAAAACGTTTTTCTACGCTTTTAATCGATTACCATACGTAGATAATCGATTATTTAACTTAAAATTTGAATTAAAAATGTTTAACGAGCAAAATAATCGATTAAGTGTCTTTGATAATCGATTATATTGATTCTGGGTTAATATAATCGATTATGGCCTTAATCTAATCGATTAAATCAGACGATATTTGTTTTCCAGTTTTTAAACATGATATAATCGATTAAATGAGTCATTTTTGTGAAATTAATTCTAAATCAACCTAAGAATGGAAACTTTGGAGCATTTTCGAATTATAAAATGAACGAGAATGTCTTAGGTTTAACACATCTGAACAAACACAAAATATTCAAAGTGTTTCTGCGCCTTAGCTTTTCAAAGTCGCTTTCCTGCTCTCTCAAGTTTGATCAAGTCTTTGGAAGTGGTGATCATTGTGCTTAAGCTTTCTATCCAGCACATTTCAGGTGTATTCTTTTACTGTTTTCTGTAAAGGGAAAATTCATCCCTTGGATCTGTTCTAAGGGAGGTGTTTCATCTCTTGTGTGTCAAGAGAGGTGGGTTTCATCCTCAGTGTGTCTGGGGAGGTGTTTCATCCTTAGTGTGTCTGAGGAGGTGTTTCCGTTTATCTTTATTTGTTATTGCATGAATTGGTGTTTGTAATTTCAATTAAAGATAGTGGGGAAAATCATCACGGATTTGTGGTGGTTGGGAACTGGATGTAGGATTGGCTTAATCCGAACCAGTATAAATCTCTGTGTTCTTTCTCTTTCTCTTTATCTTTTAATTATGGATCATTATAACAATTGCTAATCCCAACAAGCGTTAATCAAAGGATTGGAAAAATTGACATCCAAGTTTTTGAAAGTTTTTCAAAACCGGAAAATTTATTTGAAAGAGAAAATTTCTTTAAAAACCCAATTCACCCCCCCCTCTTGGTTTTTACGCTGCCGTCTTTATTTAACACTCCTAATATTTGAAGAGTATCCTTGTGGAACTTTAATACTCCGAAGACACCGACAAAAACTAGTCTTCTCTTTTTTGGACAAAGTGTGGCATGCTGGTGGAAGATATGTTCTCTTGCCTTCAGATCTTGGATGCAATTCTGGACGTATTCCCAATTCACAAAGATCTTGATGAGTACTTACTCCATCCTTTGTCTTACCTTTGATGTTCAAAAGGGTGCCAATTAGACTATCACATACATTCTTCTCAACATGCATCACATCAATACAATGACGTACATCTAGATGACACTGTTAGCATATTTCAAGACCAAGTGTTAATGAAGTCTTCCAGAGTTTTAATGAAGTCTTAAAGTTTTGATGATGAAGATTTAAATTGATCCAATCAACATTAAAGACTTGTGCCATCTCACAAAGGAAGGTTGCTTGGTAGAAAAGGAAAGGAATAAAGAGCGTTTAAAGCTTTCAAGAGAGAAGATTGATGAAGATTTTCTCAAGAGCTGAAGTTTCAAGTGTAGAAGGTTCTGTTTTGGGTGATGGATGGAAAGAGTAAGTCATAAATCCCATTCAAGACCTTCCTAAACAAGAGAGCAAGTTGTTTTCTTGCAAAAACATTTTTCTATGCTTTTAATCGATTATGATACGTAGATAATCGATTATTTAACTTAAAATTTGAATTAAAAGTGTTTAACGAACTAAATAATCGATTAAGTGTTTTTGATAATCGATTATATTGATTCTGGGTTAACATAATCGATTATGGCCTTAATCTAATCGATTATATCAGGCGAAATAAGTTTTCCAGTTTTTAAATATGATATAATCAATTAAGCTTTTTATATAATTGATTAAATAAGTCATTTTTGTGAAATCAATGCTAAATCAACCTAAGAATGGAAACTTTGGAGCATTTTCGAATTATAAAATGAAAGAGAATGTCTTAGGTTCAATATCATCTGAAAACAACACATATTCAAAGTGTTCTTGCGCCTTAGCTTTTCAAAACCGCTTTCTTGCTCTCTCAAGTTTGATCAAGTCTTTGGAAGTGGTGATCTTTGTGCTTAAGCTTTCTATCCAGCACTATTATCAGGTGTGTTCTTTTTTACTGTTTTTATAAACGGGAAAATTCATCCCTTGGATCTGTTCTAAGGGAGGTGTTTCATCTCTTGTGTGTCAAGAGAGGTGGGTTTCATCCTCAGTGTGTCTGGGGAGGTGTTTCATCCTTAGTGTGTCTGAGGAGGTGTTTCCGTTTATCTTTATTTGTTATTGCATGAATTGGTGTTTGTAATTTCAATTAAAGATAGTGGGGAGAATGATCACGGATTTGTGGTGGTTGGGAACTGGACGTAGGATTGGCTTAATCCGAAACAGTATAAATCTCTGTGTTCTTTCTCTTTCCCTATCTCTTTTTATTGTGGATCATTTTGACAATTGCAACTCAAACTGCGCTAATCAAAGGTTAAGGAAAATCCGCATCCTAGTTTTTGAAAGTAATTTCAAAAATCTGGAAATTTGTTTTAAAGGGAAAAAGTTTATTAAAAATCCAATTCACCCCCGCTCTTGGTTTTTACACTGCCGTCTTTATTTAACAGACACAAATATGGAAGTTCAAAAAAAATTGATCTCTTCTTCCACTTGCTTCTATCAGTTGATTTCTTTTGGGTCTTTCCAAATTCAACATTTATGTTTTTCACTCGATCGTAAACTTCCTCCCCTGTTAACGGTGACTTAGCAATTTCATCCTTCTGGCAACCGTTAAAAGCTTTCTTCAATCTTCAGTATGGGTGGTTAACTGGAAGGAATTTTCTGTGTTTATTATAAATTGTCTTCTTCCCATGTTTCAATTGCAGATAACTTGTATCTTCTTGACACATAGGACACGCATGATGACCCTTGACACTGTATCCACTCAAGTTACCATATGCTGGAAAGTCATTTATGGTACAAAAAATCATTGCATGTAACTTGAAATTCTCCTGTCGATACGCATCAAACACCTCTCTACTCCTTCCTCCCACAACAATCTTAAGTCATCTATCAAAGGACTTAAATAAACATCTATGTCATTTCCTGTCTGTCTTGGACCTGCAATCATCATAGATAGCATAACATATTTCCGCTTCATGCACAACCAATGTGGAAGATTGTAGATCACGAATAAAACTAGCCATGAACTGTGGTTAGTGCTTAAGTTACCAAAAGGATTCATTCCATCTGTAGCTAGTCCAAGTCTAAGGTTTCTTGCATCACTACCAAAACTTGGAAATAGACGGTCAAATTTATTCCACTGTGGATAATCAGCTGGATGTCGAAGTTGTCCATCTCGTTTCTTTGCAACTGAATGCCATATGAGATTTTTTGAATCTTCTTCATTAGTAAACAATCGCTTAAACCTTGGAATTATTGGAAGATACGATATAACCTTTGCAGGAGGACCCTTTTTATCACTATCTTCACCAAAACCATCACCATCCTTGACTTTGTAACGTGATACACCACATTTTCGACACTTGTGAAGAGATTCAAACTCTTTTCTGTATAAAATACAGTCATTAGGACAAGCGTGTATCTTTTTATATTTTAAACCCATTGGACAAAGTTCTTCTTTGCTTCATACATACGGTTAGGCAATGTGTTTTCATTTGGAAGCATCTCTTTCAAAAGTTCTAACAATTCATTGAAACTTTTATCACTCCAACCAAACTTTGCCTTCAAATTCACCAATCTTAATACAGAAGACAATTGTGTGAAAGTTGTACATCCAGGATACAAAGGCGTCTCTGAATCGGTCTTCAATTTATCATATACAGGTGCATGTGCTTGAAGAAAGCTCTCCTTACCCACATCACGAAGCATATCCTCTATTCGATCTTCCATACTGACATCCTCCTCCTCCACAGTTTGTGATACTACTGGAATATCAATAAGTTCACTGTGCCATGTCCATGTAGCATAATTTTTCATGATCCCCTCACAGATTAGATGTTCTCGTATTATATCTACGGTTTGAACTCTTCCATTAACACACTTAACACAGGGACAATAAAATTTTCCATTCATCTTTAGACCATTTCATTCAGCAAAACTCAAAAATTGTTCAACTCCATTCTCATACTCTTTTGATATACGACTTGCATTTATCCAACTTCAATTCATTTTCGGATTTTAGACTACAATTAAGAGATAATAAAAAACTTATCGGTCATCAATGAATTTATTATCATTGATTACTATAATCAAAATTATCAGCAAAGTTTGCTATAACATTATTTAGCAGAGTTTGCTCTATAAGAGAGACAAATTCATTCTAACGAAATTTCAGCAGAGTTTCCTCTGTTATTTGACTAAATCCAAATTTTGAAACAACATCAAATATATAAACAACATCAAATAAAGCCCCATGGGCACAACCAGATTATCAGAACAATCTTCTACAGGCATTTCAATAAACTAATCATACAAGCACTATATTCTACAAAATAAAAAATAAAAAAAAAACCCACTAACTTGGCGGCGGCAGAGGTGGTAGTGGTGGCGGTGGCGGCTAAGGGCTGATGGCAAGGCAAGGAGGAAGACCTTCACAGGAAGGAGCAGCGTTCACAAGCGGCAGCGACTTGCTCCAGCGGCGGCGACGACCTTCGCGCAAGGAGGAAGACTCTTCGTGACGGTGATTGACGACGGTGAGAGGCAGGGAGGACAGCTATCGTAGTGCGGCGGAGAATGAAGATCGCAGTCGCAGAGGAGGAGAGCGTCGAACAGTAGGAAAAGTGAGGAGGGAAAGGGGGGAATAGGTTTTAAAGGGGTTTCTACATCGGTTGTAGTCTATAACCGACGTAGTAAGTGCAACGCGCAGCATTCTACGTTGGTTAATTCTTAAACAACGTAGTAGTTTTGACATTCCACGTCGGTTCTGTAAATAACCGATGTGGAATGTCCAGTTCAAAAATTCTATGTCATTTTACGCATACAACCGACGTAGAATGGTCAATATAAACTTGTCTACGTCGTTTGTGTTGTAACTGACGTAGAATGCTGATGTTAAATGTTAATTCTGTAGTAGTGATAAATGCAATATTAAGCGTTTTAGTGTTCCTAATGGGAAATATAAATGGGTTCCCAAAGGAAAAACTGTTTCTAACCCATAAGGACCCTAATAAGTGACTTTAGGGGACCTAAATATTTTTGTTTATGATGCAGGTTGGTCCCAAGTCTATAAAGTCATTGTGGGACCTTGATAGTGGTTGTTCAAGACACATGACGGGTGATAAAAGCAAATTCAAAAGCTTCAAGAAGAAAGAGCAAGGCTTTGTAACCTATGGAGACAACAACAAGGGAAAGATCATTGGTAGTGGAGTAATTTGAGAATCTTTAAAGATTCATGATGTTCTTCTTGTTGATGGATTGAAGAACAATTTGCTAAGCAGTAGTCAACTTTGTGATAAAGGTTTAAAGGTAACTTTTGATAGTGATCTTTGCAAAATTCATCACAAGGACTCAAATGAAATCGTAAGAGACATAATAATATTTATTTAATTGATATTGATTGTGCATCTACATCTAGTAATTTATCTTGTTTAGTTGCGAAAGAAGAGGATCCATGGTTATGGCATAGAAGAGCTGCCCACATTCATACGCCTCATCTAAGTAAACTCATATCAAAAGAGTTAGTAATTGCTTTGCCAAAACTGATTTTTGAAAAGAACAAACTATCTGAAGCTTGTCAAAAAGGGAAGCAAACTAAAAATTCTTTTAAATCTAAAATCTAAAAATGTTGTTTCCACTTCTAAACCTTTAGAATTACTGCACATGGATTTATTTGGTCCCTCTAGAACAAAAAGTTTTGGTGGCAATTATTATGCTCTTGTGATTGTTGATGATTACTCTAGATTTACTTGGACTCTTTTTCTTTGATCTAAAAGTGATGCTTTCAAAGAATTTAGAAAATTTGCCATGGTTATTCAAAATGAAAAGGATTTGAGAATCAAGTTTTTAAGAAGTGATCATGGCGGTGAATTTCAAAATGTTTCTTTCGAAAATTTTTGTGAAGAACAAGGTATTTCTCATAATTTTTCAGCACTAAGAACACCTCAACAAAATGGTGTAGTTGAAAGGAAAAATAGATCTTTGGAAGAACTTGCAAGAACTATGTTGAATGAAAATAATTTACCTAAATACTTTTGGGCTGATGCCGTAAGCACCGCTTGTTATGCTTTAAATAGAGTTTTATTAAAACCTATTTTGAAATTAACACCTTATGAGCTTTTCAAAGGAAGAAAACCAAATATTTCTCATTTTAGAATTTTTGGATGCAAATGTTTTGTTTTGAATAATGGAAAAGATAGCCTTGGGTAATTTGATGCTAAATCCGATGAAGCTACATTTTTAGGTTATTCCTTGCATCGTAAAGCATATAGATTTTTTAATAAAAGTACTTTAAATGTTGAAGAATCTATACATGTTGTCTTTGATGAATATCTAGACCTTGAGGAAACCCCTCTTGAGTCAAAAAGAATCTTTGTAGATGATGAAGGAGAATATCAAGAAGAAACTTCTTTAGAAGAAGGTGTTGAAGAAATCAAATTGGATGAGAATCCTCCTCATGATGAAAGTCTACCAAAAGAATGGAGACCACCTAAAGACGTATCTTTGGACAATGTCATTGGAGATATCTCAAAAGGTGTAAGAACAAGGAGGAACATGAATAATTTCTGTATGAATGTTGCTTTTGTTTCACAGATTGAACCAAAGACTGTAGAAGAAGCTTTTTCGGATGATCATTGGTGTATAGCAATGCAAGAAGAGCTGAATCAGTTTGAAAGAAATTAGGTATGGGATCTAATTCCTAAAACTAACAAAATGCAGGTTATTGGCACCAGATGGGTTTTTAGAAATAAGCTTGATGAAGATGGAAATATCACCAAGAACAAAGAAAGGTTGGTTGCAAAAGGTTATAGACAAGAAGAAGGTATAGACTATGATGAAACCTATGCTCCAGTAGCAAGACTTGAAGTTATTCGTTTGTTGTTAGCAAATGCCTCTGTTATGGGATTCAAATTGTTTCAAATGGATGTAAAAAGTGCTTTCCTAAACAGATACATCAAGGAAGAAGTCTATGTAGAACAACCTCCAGGCTTTGAAGATTTCAAAAATCTGAATCATGTCTACAAGTTGAAGAAAGCCTTGTATGGACTCAAACAAGCTCCAAGATCTTGGTATGAAAGGTTAAGTAATTTCTTACATGAAAATAGTTTTAGAAGAGGTAAAGTTGATTCTACTCTTTTTATTAAAAAAATCAAAGAAACATATTCTTATTGTTCAAGTTTATGTTGATGATATCATATTTGGATCAACTAACGATGATCTTTGCCAAGAGTTTGTAAGTAATATGCAGGGAGAATTCGAAATGTCCATGATGGGAGAATTAAATTTCTTTCTTGGTTTGCAAATCAAACAATTGAAGGAATGCATATTTATATGTCAAACAAAGTATTGCAACGAAATCTTAAAGAAATTTGGGATGGAAAGTTCCAAGGAAGCTGCAACTCCCATGGCTACATCTTGTTATCTGGATCAAAATTTAAGTGGTAAGGCAGTAGATCAAACAAAGTATCGAGGTATGATCGGATCATCACTTTGTCTTACTTCTAGTAAACCTGATATTATGCAAAGTGTGTGTGTTTGTGCTTGGTTTCAATCCAACCCTAGAGAATCACACCTAAAGGTTTTTAAGAGAATCCTTAAGTACCTTAGAGGAACAAAAACCTTTGGTTTATGGTACCCTTCAGGAGCCTCACCTAGTATCATAGGTTTTTTTGACTCAGATTATGGTGGCTGTAGAGTTGATAGGAAGAGTACTAGTGGTAAATGTCATCTTTTAGGATGTTCTTTAGTTTCATGGCATTCTAAGAAACAGGCTAGTGTTTCTCTTTCAACCACAGAGGCTGAGTATATAGCAGCAGGCAGTTGTTGTGCTCAAATACTGTGGATGAAGCAACAATTAGAAGACTTTGATATCTTTCTAGATCATATCCCTCTTAAGTGTGATAACACTAGTGCCATTAATTTGACTAGAAACCCTATCATGCATTCTAAGACAAAGCATATAGAAATTAGACATCATTTCATTAGAGATCATATAGCTAAAGGTGATTGCATTATAGAATATATAGATACAAAACATCAATTAGCCGATATCTTCACCAAACCTTTGCCTAGAGATAGGTTTTATGAGCTTAGAAGAGATCTAGGAATTGTTGATGATAAATCTGTTGATTTATTGATGTTTATTGATAAGTTTTGATGTTAATTATGTGTTTTACAAAAAATTTCGTGTATAATCGATTAGTTTACGTGTGGTAATCGATTAAAATCACTGTTTTTAAAGATGTTTTAAAACATAATTGATTAAGTTCATAACATAATCGATTAAATCGCTGGGGAGCAATTTAATCGATTTAGGAATGCACATAATCGATTAAATTTCTGGGTTTTCATTTTTCTGAAAATTTTGTATGCAAATAATCGATTACGTTCTTCACATAATCGATTAAATGCAACGTTCTGCATTTTTCTGCACACTGGTTTTTTAACGTTGAGCCTTCAATTCACGTGGTTTTAAGTACAAACGGCTATATTCGAATCCTAACAGCTATTTTCGCATTAAATCAATGAATTGTGATCAGATTCTATGTCTATAAATACCTAGATTGAGAATTAAAGTGCCACTTTCACTCTCTCCTCACTCTTACTGATTTTCTGCTGATACATTCATTGTTGTGCGAATTGTTAGTGTTGTTTCTATTTTAGATTTCGTGCTTGTTCTTCTTTTGTCCATTCTCTATCCACATGGCTGATCAAAGGAGAAGAAAGATGCCCTCAAGGAGGAGAGGCAAAGCACCCATTACATCCCAACAGCAAGAAGAAAGACCACCAACTCTAGCTGGGTGGATTTCTGATGAAGATCTTCAGATTGCCTACGTGAATCACTAGAAAGACAGGAAGATTCTTACTCCAAAATATTTATCTTGTCAATTTTTCAGAACTCATGGCTTTACTTTTCAGGATTTGTTAGTTGCAAATGGCTTGCAAACTTTTGTAGAGCTGGAAGGTGCTTATTATCCAGATTTAGTTAGAGTTTTCTACTTGAATCTAACATCAAGAACAGCAAATCCCAGTACCAAGGTGAAGGGAGTTCAAATCCACACAAGGAGGTATAAATATCACATATGGCTTTGAGGACTTCAACAAGCTGGTGGAGTTCCGCAAATTTTGCAAAGACCCCAACTTACAAGTGGAGAACTTGTATAAAGTCGGTAAGGTGAAATTAAATGAGTGTATGTTACATTATGTTATTGTCTGGATTCTTGTTGCAAGAGGAACCAATCATGCTCAACTTACTAAGGAAGACATTCTTTTGATGTATGGTTTCCTTAATAGTGTTAGTATTGATTGGCCTGCTATTATTTTAGATAATATGTTTAAAGCCACTAGGCTATTATCCTTTGCTTTACCCTATGCTTTGTTTATATCCAAGATTTTAGAATATAAAGGTGTAGATCTTGAAGGAGAAAACAAGCAGATTTTGCTAAGCAACAGCAAAATCGGGAAGAATGTTCTAAGGCACATGGGCCTTATTGAACAAGGGAACAGGTTCAGGCAAAGAGATGAGGAAGCTGCAATGGATGAAGATGAAGAACCACCACCTCAACCTCAACCTGGATCAATGGAAGCAAATATTCTCTCCAGGATGGACAGCATGATGAGTCTTCAGGTAACTCATTATGACGACATTTGCTACAAGCTCTCAAGGCTTAACAGGAGAGTTTAAAGGGTGGAAAGAAAGCTGGAGATTGAAGATGTCTCTCTAGAAGAAGACAATACTGGATCCTCCAGAGGAAAACAGCCAGTAGAAGACGCTGAGGAAGAAGAAGAAGAAGATGCAAGGGATAGTGAAGAAACAGAATAGGCTACAAGTTCACTAATTCCCTTAGCTTATTTTTTTTCAGTTGCTGTATTTTTTTTTGTCCCTCTATATTTTCTGTGTAATTAATTGCTTCTGCTGTATTAATCTCTGAATATGTAATCTTTTTGAAAATGATAAAAATAAAAGGGGAGAAAAATATTTGTTTTGATTGATAATATGTCCATATCTCTAGTTTTTTAAGAAAATTAAAGTTTCAGGGAGAGTATTAGGAAATATTTCAAATTATTACTTACTAGATCTTAAAAATTTAAGAGCAAAGTTTAAGGGGGAGGTTTTAGAAATAATTTCCATGCATTAATTTCCTGAAATTTCTTTTTCAAAATTCAAATTGAAAATTAAATGATGAGACTGCCTATATTATTTCCTTTGTGGACTAATTTTTATGATGGAGATATCCATACATTATTTTCTAAGTTTTTCAGGATATCAATCACAAGTCTCTATGTTTCTTTTTATCATCATAAAAAAGGGGGAGATTGTTAGCATATTTCGAAGACAATTGTTGATGAAGTCCTCCAGATATTTAATGAAGTCTTAAAGTTTTGATGATGAAGTGTTGGTGATCTGTGATTTGATGATGTTTGTTAAAGCTTGTTAATTGTGTTTTATATTGTGCTGGATGCGTGGTTGATGTTTGTATAATGATTTAGGTTTACTTGAGATGATAGATTATCTGTAAAGGATTAATCAATTGAATAATGATAAACTATTGTTTTTGTTATTCATCAGTTAGTCTACTAATTCTACTTCTCTAGTCGACTATTTTCATTAAATGTACCAGGTATACGGGTTTAATGAAAATAACACACTCAGTCCGAGTCTTCGATCGACTATTACGTTCGTGGCACCAACCTTGTGCGAGTAAAACGCACGTAACGCGATCTTAGGACTTTCAAAAGGTGAAGACCCATTGCACATCAGTTGTCCTATAAATACAACATTCGTGGACGCATCAACTTGCGAAAGAATTCAAGAGAAAACTCTCAAGAGTTACGACTTTCAAGAGCAAGAAGATATTCTACAGAGTTTTCAATTACTGGTTTACTGTTTCAAGAAGATTTTTCTTTTAACTGTATTTTGTATTCTTTGATCTCGGGTTAGAGATTCGTAGGTGGGTTTTAGAACCCTGTGACTGTGATTGGGGTGATCACAGTGACTCAGTGTGAGTCAGTGGGTGGAGTTCTATTCTATACTGTTTAGAATAGTTTCTTTGATTTTCTTGTAGTGTTCAAGAAAAGGATTTGTTGTAAAGAATACGATTTTGATAGTGATTAGGATCTGCGGAGTTGCAGATTACGCACTGGATGTAGTTCTTGGATAAAGAACGAACCAGTATAAACCTTGGTGTCATATTTTCTCTTCCTTCATCATCTGATATATTGTGCAGTAAGAACTAACCTACTATTTCGCGAATATCAGTCGGCTAATTTTCTGTAAATTGAACCAGTAAATTTTCTGTTAAGAAAAAGATTTCATAAAAGCCTAATATCAATTCAACCCCCCCTTCTTGATATTATTCCGCTGCTAACAATTGGTATCAGAGCAGGTTCTTGTAAGGTACTCAAGATAAAATCAAGATGGGAGACAAGCTTCCCTTTGCCGAAGGTGCTTCTACCAATTCGTAGGTACAAATTATTCATTCTGGAAGGCCATAATGAAGATCTTTTTCGAGTCTGTTAACAGAGGTGTGTGGGATGCGGTGGTTAATGGCCCATATATCCCTACTGTGAAAGGTGAAGATGGACAGCTGGTTGAAAAACCATGGGAACGGTGGACTGACACAGAGAATAAGAAAGCGTAGTTCGATAGTAAGGCAAAGAATATTTTAACTTCTGCTCTTAACCTTGATGAATTTTTCAGGGTCTCACAATGCACCACAGCCAAAGAAATGTGGGACATCCTTCAAGTCACACACGAAGGTACAACTGAAGTGAAAAGGGCAACAAAACATACTCTCATACAAGAGTATGAGATGTTTTGAATGTAGCCCGGTGAGACAATTCAAGACGTGCAGAAGCGATTCACGCACATAGTGAATCATTTGCTTGGATTAGGGAAGAAGTTCGAGGATGAAGAGCTCAATATAAAGGTCCTAAAATGCTTGAGTAGGAGTTGGCAGCCAAAAGTTACAGCTATCCTGGAAACAAAGGATTTAACAGTCATGAGCACTGCAACATTGTTTGGGAAACTCAGAGAACACGAGTTGGAGCTGAGTAGACTGGATCAAATTGAAAGTTCAGAAAAACAGAGCAAGAATCTTGCACTGAGAGCAAAGGAATTCGTCAAGAGCGATGAAGAGAAAGAAGACGAGAGTACTGAGTTTGCTATGCTTGTTAAGAAGTTTGGCAAATTTCTTAAGAGGAAAGACAAGTCAAAGGACAAATTTCAGGAAAAACCGAGGAGGTATACCCAAAAACCTTATTTTAATTCCTTTAACTTTTCTTGTTTTAATTGTGGACAGCTAGGACATGTTAAGGTAGATTGTCCTCTTTTGAATCAAAGAAAAGATAGAAGTCCTGAAAAGAATGAAAGAAAGGATAAAGACAAACGAAATCAGTACTTCAAGAAAGGCAAGAAAGCTTATATGTCCTGGGATGACAGTGATTTCAGCAAATCATCAAGTTCATATTCTGAATCTGGAAATCAAGCTAATATGTGCCTTGTAGCCAATGAAGAATCAGCTAGTCAAGTAAGTTCGTGTGATTCTGATATGAGTGAGAATTATGATACCTTGTTTGATGCATTTAGAGAATTGCATAATGAAGCAAATAAACTGGACTATCAGAATAATCGACTAAAAGGTCTAAATAACTGGCTAGAAAATAAGGTGCAGGAACTGGAAGATCAGAATAGCAGACTGAAGGATGAAAACAGTCAACTAAAAGATAATATCCTGCAACTGGAAAACCAGAAAGAATCTGAAAGATCTGAGGATGATAAAATTGAATCTGCAAAGTGTGAAAACTGTATTAACATTCAAAATAAAGTTGGTTATTTGATTAAAACATTGGCAAAGTTTCAAATAGGTCATAATACCCTTAATCAACTTCTACATTCACAAATCGGCTTTTCAAATGGAAATGGTCTTGGATATGGAAAACATTATCATGCTTCAAAGTTCAAATCCTATCCCTCTAACAGATTTAAAACATGTTCTTATTGCATGAAACATTGTCATATATCTAGATTTTGCTATGTTAAAAATTTTGGGATTTCAAGAGGTGAATTTTATTGGAAACCCAAAACACATGTTGTTCCTAACTTGAAAGGACCCAAATGGTTTTGGGGACCTAAATTTGTAAATTAAACTTTGTTTTGCAGATCTGTCATGGAGCAAAAAGAACTTTATGGTACCTAGATAGTGGATGCTCCAAACATATGACAGGAGATAAATCAAAGTTGATGAACTTCAAGGCATGTGAAGCTGGTACTGTCACTTTTGGGGACAATAGCAAGGGCAAAATCAAGGGATCTGGAGATATTGGCAACTGTTCTTCCTCACAGATTAAAGACGTACTTTTTGTTGAAGGACTAAAACACAATTTGCTAAGCATAAGTCAGCTATGTGACAAAGGTATGAGTGTCACTTTTGATGCAGAATTTTGTGTCATATTCAACTGTAAAACTGTAGATGTTGTGCACATTGGGAGAAGAGTAAACAATGTTTACATGCTGGATTTTAACTCCTCAAATCTCAAGAACATCTGCCTGTTAACCAAAGAAGATGATAACTGGTTATGGCATAGAAGGTGTGGTCATGTCAACATGCAGTTGCTGAACAAAATAAGCTGCAAAAGTCTTGTGAGAGGCCTTCCAAATGTGAAATTTGTGAAGGACAAGGTATGTGAATTATGCCAAAAAGGAAAGCAGTCCAAAAGCTCATTTGAGTCAAAGAACATCATTTCAACAAGGAGACCACTTGAACTTTTACATCTTGACTTGTTTGGTCCTTCAAGAACTGGAAGTATTAGAAACAACTCTTATGTTCTTGTTATTGTTGATGATTTCTCAAGGTATACCTGGACACTTTTTCTTTCTTCAAAAGATGAAACTTTTCATGCTTTCAAAAGATTTGCTAAGATCACTTCAAATGAAAAAGATTTGAAAATTGTTTCTTTAAGAAGTGATCATGGGACTGAGTTTCAGAATACGCATTTTGAAAAGTTTTGTTCTAAATATGGCATTTCTCACAACTTCTATGCACCTAGAACTCCACAGCAAAATGGAGTTGTTGAAAGGAAGAACAGGACTCTACAGGAATGTGCAAGGACAATCTTGAGTGAATCAAAGCTACCAAAATATTTTTGGGCAGATGCTATATCAACTGCTTGTTATGTACTCAATAGAGTTTTACTTAGACCAATACTAGACAAAACACCATATGAACTTTTGAATGATAAAATACCTAGTATTACATATTTTAAAGTCTTTGGATGCAGGTGCTTCATACTCAACAATGGAAAAACATCATTAGGTAAATTTGATGAAAAAGCTGATGATGGAATTTTCCTTGGTTATTCCTTGACTAGCAAAGCATACCGTGTATTCAACAAAAAGAACCTAACTGTGGAAGATTCTATTCATGTTGTTTTTGATGAAGTCTTATGCCAAAAAGAGAGAAAAGGTAACTCTCTTGCAGGGTCTGATGATGAGATGTCTGAGAAATCTGAGAAGAATGAAGATCATGCAGAAAAATCTGCTGAAACTGTCAGACAGGATGAACCAGTCGACTATAACCCTGGATCAGTCGACTATCCTGCAGCAGATAATGCATTACCCAAATCCTGGAGAACACAAAAAGGACTATCTCTGGACAAGATCATTGGGAATGTTGAAAAGGGAGTAACTACTTGTAACTCTTTACATGAATTCTGCAACCATATGGCATTTGTTTCTCAAATAGAACCAAAAAATATCAATGATGCTTTGCTTGACCATAATTGGATAACTGCTATGAATGATGAACTGAATCAGTTTGTTAGGAATGATGTTTGGAAACTAGTACCTAGGAACAATGCAATGAATGTGACAGGAACTAAATGGGTTTTCAAAAATAAGCTAGATGAAAATGGTATTATTACTAGAAACAAAGCTAGACTTGTAGCAAAAGGGTATAATCAGGAGGAAGGCATTGACTATGATGAGACTTATGCACCAGTTGCTAGATTAGAAGCCATTAGGTTATTGCTTGCATTCGCATGTCTTAATTGCTTTAAACTCTATCAAATGGATGTTAAAAGTGCTTTTCTTAATGGTTTTATAAATGAGGATGTATATGTTGAACAACCACCTGGTTTTATTGACTCTAAGCTTCCTAACCATGTGTACAAACTCAAAAAGGCTTTGTATGGTCTTAAGCAGGCACCAAGATAGTGGTATGAAAGACTTTCAACCTTTCTCATATCACAAGGCTTTAAAAGAGGAGCTGTGGATAAAACTCTATTTACCAGGAAATTTGTCAATGATCTTATGATTGTACAAATTTATGTTGATGACATAATTTTTGGTTCATCTAATCCCTTTTTGTGCCAAGAGTTTGTAGAATCTATGCAAGGTGAATTTGAAATGTCCATGATGGGAGAATTGAATTTCTTCCTAGGATTGCAGATCAAACAAATGGAAAATGGAACCTTCATTAGTCAAGCCAAATAGTGCAATGAATTGCTGAAAAAGTTCAACATGGAAAGCTGTAAAGAAGCAAATACACCAATGTCATCAAGCTGTTATCTTGATATTGATGAATCTGGAAAATCTGTAGATGCAACCATGTATAGAGGATTGATTGGATCTTTATTATACATCACAGCTAGCAGACCTGATATCATGTTTGTTGTTTGTCTATGTGTAAGATTCCAAGCTAATCCAAAGGAGTCACATCTCACAGCTACAAAACGAATTTTAAAATACCTCAAAGGAACTGTGAATGTGGGTTTGTGGTATTCAACTGGTAATGAGCTAAATCTTGTTGGATATACTGATTCTGATTTTGCAGGTTGCAAATTAGACAGGAAAAGCACCAGTGGAACATGTCACTTGTTTGGAAATTGTTTAATTTCGTGGACAAGTAAGAAACAAGCATGTGTTGCACTCTCAACAGCAGAAGCTGAATACATTGCTGCTGGTAGCTGTACTGCACAGATTCTATGGTTGAAACAACAGCTAAGTGATTTTAATGTGCATCTATCTGATATACCAATCTTGTGTGATAATACCAGTGCAATAAACCTAACTAAGAATCCAATACAGCACTCTAGGACTAAACACATTGAAATAAGGCATCATTTTATAAGAGATCACATAGAAAAGAAGGATTGTAGGATTGAATTCATCTCTACAAATGTTCAATTAGCTGATATATTCACTAAGCCTCTTGGTCGTCAAAGATTTTTCAAACTTAGAAATGAATTGGGTATCCTGAACATCAATCATATCTCTTAAAATTTTCTCTGCTGAGTTGATTAGTTTGTTAATTCTATGAAATAACCTGCTTATTTCATTTAACTGACAAATATATCTTACTGTTGCAGATTTCAGTGTGTTAATTTCATGAAACAGTCGATTTATTTCATTTAACTGACAGCAGTGTTTTACTGTTACAAAAATAATCTGCTTATTTTTAAAAATAACAGACTTATTTCATTAATTGCACCTGTTGTTGTTGAACAAACCCATTAATTGCTTTGACTAGCTGACTAATCTCTGTAATCACAATTAAATTCAATTGCAGTTCCAAGAAATCAGTGTTTAATCAAATCAATTTGAGTCATTTATGTAAAACGTATGGTTCTGTGCATTATATTTCAAAGCATGAACAGTTATAGGTGCATGTGTATTCGCTTTATTGGGTTTCAGAATTGGTTTTCCATTTTTCAAAGTATTCTCTGCATCTTCTGAAAACTGAGCACCTGTGGTTGAGTCTGAATCTGTTCAAAATATTTTGTTCATTAATTCACAGTTGAACATGCATACGGTTCTCTCTATATAGCCCAATACATCTGCACATTTACAAGACTTAAACTGCGTTCTCTCTATACTCTGTATTATTGCATATTGCTTTTCAGTTCAGATTCACAGTTTGCAATGTCGAACTATGAGCATGGTTCTAGTGATGATTCAGATGCTCCTATTGGAAATATGTTTCAAAGACTAAGGAGATCGCTGAGGAACAAAACATCATCATGAACAACAACTTCTCAATCTAGAAGAGGTAACAGGGGCTCAACATCTGGGACTCAAGCAGATCCCATTGAAATTCCTGAACAGACAGCCAGAGCCTTCGGAAAGGAGGTTTCCAAAAAGGTACAAAGTAAGGGTAAGACTCCCTCAACGAATGAACCCTCCACCGCCTCCTTCTCCTCCTGCAGAAGAACCCAATGAGGAGACTGAGTCAGATGAAGAAGAAGAAGAAAATAATAACGAGGTTGTTGTATCTGTTAAACACAGAATGATGATGAAACAAATTCTCACACCTAAGATCCTTAAATTCAGCTGGTTGGAAACTGAGAACTTGGCCTTTGTGAGAAACTCTCTCCATGCACAGGGTCTCCAGACATTTGTAGAACTTGAAGGTAATTTTTACATTGACCTTGTTAAAATTTTCTATGCTAACATGAAGGTAGAAGGCAATGCACTTGTGTCAAACATAAGAGGTAGGGAAATTCGAATTGATAATACCTTATGGAGGAGAGTTGCTGGTCTAAGAAATGATGGAGTTAAAATCAGCAAAGGTAATACTGGTTCAGTGCCAAACTTCAACAAAGAAGCCGTTTACAAAGACTGCTTACTCTATTATGATGAGGCCATGATCCTCAAGTATAATGTCGGTAGAATGAAGAGGGATGAGAGGCTTCTGGCTTTTCTTCTTGCGTGGCAGCTCACACTTAGGGGGAGCAATCACGCCCAGCTTATGGAAGAGGATTTGGCTCTGATACACTGCCTTAAAAATCGCATAAAAGTTAACTGGATTTATGTGATTAAAGGTCACATGTTCAAGGCCAAAAGGTTGAATGATCACAAGCTTCCGTATGCCATCCTAATCTCCAGATTTCTAGACTATTTCAGTTTTCCCACTGATGGAGAAACCACAAAGATTGTCAATCACAAACACATGTTTGACAATTACTATCTACGCAAGATGGGACTATCCAAGGCGAATGGCGAATGGAACTATGAAGCTGGTGCTTCTGCTTCTGGACATGGAGGAACTTTCACTGCAGGGACATCGTCAGCACAGCAACCAGATTATGCAGCATATCAAATGGTTCCCTACTCTGCACCACCTACATATCAGGGAGTACCATTGTCCGAATTTGAACGTATGCTTATATTTCGTCTTAATCAACTTACATCTATGCAGCACAATACGCATGAGACTATGGTGGCTAGGTTCACCAACATTGACGAAGAGATTGATTTAATTCAACGTCAACTTGCTAAGTTGCAAGTTACTGCTGAAACCTTTGTTGGCACAAATACTCACACCACTACTGCAGCTATGGAAGTGGATGAGAATGATGCTGAAGACGAGGATACTGAAGAAGATGATGGATGATTCCCTCTGCTGAAGTTTATGTTTTTCTACATTATTTTCCAGTTTTAAGAACAATTTCTGGGTCTGTAATAACTGTTATACCTCTTATTCTGGATAATTTGCACTTTTGAACACTATATAACTGCTATACCTGCTATTTGCTAATGTCAAAGGGGGAGATAATCTACCATCTCTTCTCTTTGTGTTTGTTTTGTTTTGCAGGTTGACATCATCAAATAGGGGGAGTTTGTTGATGATTTGTGATTTGATGATTTTTTTTAAAGGTTGTTAATTGTGTTTTATATTGTGCTGGATGCATGGTTGATGTTTGTATAATGATTTAGGTTTACTTGAGATGATAGATTATCTGTAAAGGATTAATCAATTGAATAATGATAAACTGTTGTTTTTGTTATTCATCAGTTACTCTACTAATTCTACTTCTCTAGTCGACTATTTTCATTAAATGTACCAGGTATACAGGTTTAATGAAAATAACACACTGGTCTGAGTCTTCAGTTGACTATTTTGTTCGTGGCACCAACCTTGTGCAGTAAAAGGCACAGAACGTGGTCTTAGGACTTTCAAAAGGTGAAGACCCATTGCACATCAGTTGTCCTATAAATACAACATTCGTGGATGCATCAACTTGCGAAAGAATTCAAGAGAAAACTCTCAAGAGCTACGACTTTCAAGAGCAAGAAGATATTCTGCAGAGTTTTCAATTACTGGTTTACTGTTTCAAGAAGATTTTTCTTTTCACTGTATTTTGTATTCTTTGATCTCGGGTTAGAGATTCGTAGGTGGGTTTTAGAACCCTGTGACTGTGATTGGGGTGATCACAGTGACTCAGTGTGAGTCAGTGGGTGGAGTTCTATTCTATAGTTTTTAGAATAGTTTCTTTGATTTTCTTATAGTGTTCAAGAAAAGGATTTGTTGTAAAGAATACGATTTTGATAGTGATTAGGATCTGCGGAGTTGCAGATTACACACTGGATGTAGTTCTAGCATAAAGAACGAACCAGTATAAACCTTGGTGTCATATTTTCTCTTCCTTCATCATCTGATATATTGTGCAGTAAGAACTAAGCTACTATTTCGCGAATATCAGTCGGCTAATTTTCTGTAAATTGAACCAGTAAATTTTCTGTTAAGAAAAAGATTTCATAAAAGCCTAATATCAATTCAACCCCCCCTTCTTGATATTATTCCGCTGCTAACATGAAGATTTAAAATGCTCTAATCGACATTAAAGACTTTTGTCATCTCACAAAGGAAGGTTGCTAGATGGAAAAGGAAAGGCATAAAGAGTGTTTAAAGCTTTCAAGAGAGAAGATTGATGAAGATTTTCTCAAGAGCTGAAGTTTCAAGTTTAGTAGGTTCTGTTTTGGGTGATGGATGAAAAAAGTAAGTCATAAATCCCATTCAAGACCTTCCTAAACCTGAGAGCAAGTTGTTTTCTCGCAAAAACATTTTTCTACGCTTTTAATCGATTATTTAACTTAAAATTTGAATCAAAATTGTTTAACGAACTAAATAATCGATTAAGTGTTTTTGATAATCGATTATATTGATTCTGGGTTAATATAATCGATTATGGCCTTAATCTAATCGATTATATCAGGCAAAATGAGTTTTCCAGTTTTTAACTATCATATAATCGATTAAGCCTTTTACATAATTGATTAAATGAGTCATTTTTGAGAATTCAATGCTAAATCAACCTAACAATGGAAACTTTGGAGCATTTTCGAATTATAAAATGAAAGAGAATGTCTTAGGTTCAACACATCTGATTAAACACTATATTTCAAAGTGTTCTTGCGCCTTAGTTTTTCAAAACCGCTTTCTTGCTCTCTCAAGGTTGATCAAAGTCTTTGGAAGTGGTGATCTTTGTGCTTAAGCTTTCTATCCAAAACTTTATCAGGTGTATTCTTTTTACTGTTTTTCCAAACAGGAAAATTCATCCCTTGGATTTGTTCTAAGGGAGGTGTGTTCATCTCTTGTGTGTCAAGAGAGGTGGGAATCATCCTCAGTGTGTCTGGGGAGGTGTTTCATCCTTAGTGTGTCTAAGGAGGTGTTTCATCCTTAGTGTGTCTAAGGAGGTGTTTCCTTTATCTTTATTTTTTATTGCATGAATTGGTGTTTGTAATTTCAATTAAAGATAGTGGGGTGATCATCACGCATTTGTGGGGATTGGGAACTGGAAGTAGGATTGGATTAATCCGAACCAGTATAAATCTCTGTGTTCTTTCTCTTTCCCTATCTCTTTTTATTGTGGATCATATTAACAATTGCAACTCAAACTGCGCTAATCAAAGGTTAAGGAAAATCTGCATCCTAGTTTTTGAAAATTATTCAAAATCTGGAAATTTATTTTAAAGGGAAAAAGTTTCTTAAAAATCCAATTCACTCCCCCCTCTTGGTTTTTACACTGCCGTCTATATTTAACATGGTTCTGGGACACCAATACTCTTCTAAAGGAATTGATGTTGACAGAGCTAAAGTTGAAGTTATTGAGAAGCTCCCACCACTAGTCAATATGAAAGGTATCAGAAGTTTTCTGGGCCATGCTGGATTCTACAGGAGGTTCATCGAGGACTTCTCAAAGATAGCAAAGCCACTCAGCAACCTACTCAATAAGGACACTTCTTTTTCTTTTGATGCCGATTGTTTGCATGCTTTTAATTTTTTAAAGCAAAAATTGATTTCAGCTCCTGTTATAGTTGCTCCTGATTGGAGTCTAGGTTTTGAATTAATGTGTGATGCAAGTGACTATGCCATAGGAGCAGTTTTAGGAGAAAGAAAATCTAAAATTTTTCATGCTATACATTATGCTATCAAGGTTCTTAATGAAACACAAGTTATGCCACAAGTGAAAAAGAATTGCTAGCCATAGTGTAAACACTGGAAAAGTTTAGAGCATATTTGATTGGCTCTCCTGTGACTGTTTATACTGATCATGATGTCATTAAATACTTGCTAACCAAATCAGATTCTAAAGCTAGACTGATTAGATGGATTTTATTGTTACAGGAATTTGATTTAATGATTAAGGATAAGAAAGGCTGTGAAAATCTAGTAGCTGATCATTTGTCAAGATTGGTCAATGATGAGGTGACAACTAAAGAAGCAGAATTGCAAGAGGAATTTCCTGATGAAAAGCTGTTGATGATTAGAGAAAGGCCATGGTTTGCTGACATTGCCAATTTCAAAGCTGCTGGGGTCGTTCCTGGTGATTTCAAGTGTCAGTAGAAGAAAAAGTTCCTGAGAAAGGCACAACAGTATGTGTGGGATGATCCTCATTTGTTCAAAATAGGAGCTGATCAATTATTGAGAAGGTGTGTGTCTACTGAGGAGTCAAAAAGCATTTTGTGGCATTGCCATAGTTCTCCTTATGGTGGTCATTTCAATGGAGAGAGGAATGCAGCAAAAGTTCTCCAATCTGGTTTTTACTGGCTCACTCTCTTCAAAGATGCACATGAATATGTCAAGCAGTGCAACAAATGCCAAAGAACAGGGGGAATATCAAGAAGACATGAAATGCCCCTGAACACCATTCTGGAGGTTGAGGTGTTTGACTGTTGGGGGATGGATTTCGTGGGACCACTGCCATCGTCACTTTCGAATGAGTACATCTTAGTCGCAGTGGACTATGTTTCAAAATGTGTTGAAGCCATTGCAGCTCAGAAAGCAGATGCCAAAACTGCTTCATTCTTAAGAAGAACATTTTCTGCAGATTTGGCACACCCAGAGTTTTAATCAGTGATGGAGGTTCTCACTTTTGCAATGCTCAATTGCAAAAATGTTTAGAGCACTATGAAGTGAAGCACAAAATTTCATCACCTTACCATCCACAGACCAATGGTCAAGCAGAGGTGTCAAACAGGGAACCGAAGCGCATTCTTGAAAAGACTGTGGCATCTTCAAGGAAAGATTGGTCCCTCAAATTGGATTATGCACTCTGGGCTTATAGGACTGCATTCAAGGCTCCAACAGGCTTATCCCCTTTTCCGCTAGTTTATGGAAAAGCATGCAACCTACTGGTGGAATTGGAACACAAGGCATACTGGGCCTTGAAGAGGTTGAACTTTGATCCTCAAGCTGCAGGAGAAAAGAGGAAAATACAGCTGCAAGAACTGGAAGAAATGAGACTCAATGCATATCAGTCTTCTAAACTCTACAAGGAGAAGATGAAGGCTTATCATGACAAGAAAATTCTCAAGAGAAATTTTTTCCCTGGCCAGTCAGTCTTGTTGTTTAATTCCAGGTTGAGGTTATTCCTTGGAAAACTCAAATCTAAATGGTCAGGCCCATTTCTTGTCAAGACTATTAAACCCTATGGAGCTGTGGAGCTTGAAGATCCTGAATAAAAAAGGAGCTGGGTTGTAAATGGGCAGAGGTTGAAGCCATATTTGGGTGGTGAAGTTGAAAGACTTGCCACCATTATTCAGCTGCAAGAGAGTTAAAGATAAAGGCGTCAAGCTATATGACGTTAAACGAGCGCTTCCTGGGAGGCAACCCAGTGTTTCTATCACCTTACATTTAGTTCTGTTGTTAGCATAGTTGTGAATAAATTGAAGTTTTGAGATAAGTTAACAATTTTAGCATTCACTTTCTTGATAGATACTACATACTTACTTGTGCATATTAAGACCTACACTTTTTCTTATATGCTATTTAGAAGTTTGATTGAACATAGGCTAAGTTGTTAAGCTTTTAATTGTGTTGGTTTTGAAAGAGTTGTGTGAGTAAGTTTTGAAAACCCATTTTGTTTTGGAAAGAATGGTTGTGGGAATAAGAGAGAATATGGTTTGAGGTGTTGAATGTCTTAAAATGGTTAGAAATGGCATGATCTTAGCACATGAGTTTGTTTGGGAACTTAGTGAGTTAAGCTAGAGCTTTGGGCAATTACAATGATGCACTTCTTGCCCAAGCCATCCACGCCTCGCCCAGGTGAGTTACGCAGAAGAAATTTTTTTTTGGAAACTGATATGATCGCCTAGGCGATGGCTACCTCGCCTTAGCGAGATTCCCTGGGAGTAAATTGTTGCTCTCTGGAATTGGCTCGCCTAGGCGATGGCTACCTCGCCTGAGCGAGAATCCCTAGAGGTTCTGGGTGCTCTTTGGTTTTGGCTCGCCTGGGCGAGATGTTTAAGTGAGGCCTGCCACATTAGCCTCGTCTGGGCGAGGAGTGGGTCGCCTGGGCGACTGTTCAAAAATTTGAAATTTAAAAGGGGGTTTTGAGACCCATTTCAGTTTTTCACTCTCTCATCCACCATTTTCTCTCCGATTCGAGTGCCCATTGCCTTCGCCTCTGCTCACGCATTCTTATTCTTTGTTTTGCTTGTATTATCTCATTTCGAGCTCTTGTTCTTGTCTTCACAAAGGTAAGTGAACTCATGCTCCTGTTTTAGTGGCTTTGCATTGGTGCGATGAGAGTGGATTCAATAATATGCTTGTTCTACTCATGTTTCTTGCTTGTTCTGTATAATTTAATATTGATTTGGTGCACGTACATCTTTCTCGCTTATACATTGAAAATTTGTGCTCATAGGCTAGGTTTTATGCAAAAACCCTAGGTTCCCATGTCAAATTAACCTAGCCCACCCCTAATTGCGTGCATAAATCTGAAATTTGCATAGGAAATGGTGTAATTATTTTTATGCTCATTCTGTTATTGAAAGTGAAAGTAATGGTTGATTTATGTTATTATTGTAGCATGGGACGCAGAAAAACTACAGCAGGGATAAACCCCAATCTGTGCAACAAAGGAAAACGCACCAGACTAGCATCAACATCCCCTGATCCTCCTTCTAGGAATATTTTCAGAGATAGGAGGAGGCAAGAGTGCTATGAAGAAATTAAGCATTGGTCATTCATCTCCGAGAGGAAGGTGGACCTCTCTTCAGGGCAGTGCGACCACTTCATGACAGGTTTGATGAGAAGGAATTGGCTGACCCTAGCCAATCCACTGCCCAAATATGACCCAGAAATAGTATTGGAGTTTTATGCAAATGCTTGGCCATTGGAGAATGGACTAAGTGATCAGAGGTCTCGGGTGAGAGGCAGGTGGGTTGCCCATAATAGAGAGGCAATTAATGATTTCTTAGGCAATCCCATGTAGCTAGGGGAGGATGAGCAGTGCGAGTACCAAAGGATGAGGAGTGCCTGCAACAGCTTCGATGAGGCACAAGTGGCTTAGACACTTTGCCTTCCTAACCGGTCATACCAGCTGGGGCAGGGTGGAAATCCCTGAGGATCAGGAGAAAAGATATGAAGACCGTCACCCAAGTGTGGATGACATTCCTGTTGGCAAACATTGTCCCCATAGGACATGTTTCTGATCTCAATGTGCCTAGATGCCACCTCCTTTATTGCTTGATGAATGAGGACATTTCTGTGGACGTAGCAAAAATTCTCTCCGAAGAGATCCACAAGTTTGTCAGATTGGAAGCCAACAGGAGTAACGAAAAGGTGAAAGGTTCTTTTGGGTTTCAAGCTCTTATCACTGCCCTCTGTGCAGCTCAAGGGGTGGAGGTCAACCCTACTGTGAGGATCAGGCCCACCATAGACAAAAGATTTATTGAGAAGAATTGCACACATCCTGATGAAGGACAACCCATGGAGCAGCCTCAGCAGCATTACTCCTCACCTCCAGCACAGGAAGCACATCCTGAACAGCAGCTGCATGAGCTACAACAAGGGTCAAATTAGTGGATGATGCAGGAGATGACACGTCTCCAGGAAGGTATGGAGCACACTCACCTGCAAAACACAGCTCTCTATAAAGGTATGTTGCATATGCACCAAGGGCTCTATCATCGAGTACCAGAAGGAGAGCATAACCCTTGGATGAGACCAGAACAGTTCCTCCCTTATGTATCATGGCCTGGGGACAGGTACTTTCCTGCAGGGGGAGTGGGTCTGGGCAGCAGTATGGAGCAAGTGGAGCATATGGACCAACTAGTCCATATGGTGGTGAGTATGCTACAGGTTCTCAGTTTAGAGAGGAAAATGTTGGGGATGGTGCAAGAGCCTCAAGGACAGCCATATAGGAGCTAGCTGAGGAAGATTTTGAGACAGATTGAGTTAGAGCATTGAGAGGAGATTGAGATTTTGACTCCTCATTTTGGGAAGATGATGCAAACTTATGGTTCTTGATGTTTTCATGAGAAACTTGATTTAATTTATGTTATTTTATTTCTTGCTATTTTTGTTCATTTTCATGTTTTATTGTTTTCAGTTGGAACTTATCTATGCCTGATGTATTTGAGTGTCTTGTTGATTTTGGTATTGTTAATTGTGTGATCATTGTGGTTGTTTTTTTTTGGGAAGTTAGCACATCGTTTTCAAAAATTTGTTCTTTGGCACTTAAATCTTTTGCTTGAAGGCCATTGGAAAAGTTTGTGGGAGTAGTTCAAGAGAATGAAAATGGAGGCTTGATTTAATTTGAATAGCTCAGTAGATGGAAATTTAGGTGAAACATGCAGGATTGTGTTTGAATCCTTAATCCAGTTGGATTTAGGATAAGGGTGCTTGATTTGAACAAATTAAATGGTTGTAACAATAATTGACAAAACAAAGGACTTAAGACAATAGCCATGTGAATGAGTGAATCCTTATACAGTTGAGAGTTTTCACCGTTGAATGTGCAGTTGTTGTTTCTTGATTTTCTGGTCTTTTTGCATCAAATAAGGAATCATGGAAGTGATTAAGGCATTTTGTGTGAATATCTTGTTAAGCCCAGTGCCAAACGGCTAACCTGTATATATTTTGACATTGTTTTTGGTAACCTAGTTGAGCTGATCATTTTATTGTACCCCAACTCTGAATGCATATTATTTTCCTACCTTGAGTCATGCTTAGGGAAAGGGAGCATAGGTACATATTACAACTTTATACTGGAAGGTGCTAGACAGGTTGTAAAGTGAGTGAAAGAATCAAATAATTCACTCTTTACATTTTTGATTTGAAAGTTTGGGTGTAAATTGAATGAATGAATCAAGTAGTCCACTCCTTTTCTCATTTCTATAAAAAAAAGTAAAGAAAAGAACAGAAAAGAAAGGGAAGAGGAAGAAAAAGGGGGATTACAATTACAGAAAATTGTAAGGTCCAACAATGGGGTAGATAGAGATTACAAATGAAGCTTTGAGTCAAGTGTAGATATGCTCTCTTTCTTTTAAGCATGCATTTGAAATCCTGAAAAACCAATTCTTTTTTTGGAACCCAGCCCCATTACAACCTTTGAAAAGACCTTATGATCCATGTTGACTTTGTGTTTGTGATGTGACTAGAAATGAAAAGAAACTTTGATTTGCTCAAACTCAGTGGATGTAGAGAGAAACACTCACCTGTGAGGTTTTAGAGAGAATTTCTTGTTACATTTTAGTTTCATTGCAGCTGTTTATTTGGGAGTTGATTGCACCTGAACCTTATCTTAATTGGGTGTTCGAAACATATTTAGTTCTGTTGTGATCCTTGATCCTTGTATGAAAGTTGTTTCGATTGAATCTTGTGAATGAACTGTTCATATTTGATTATCTCTTTGAACAAACTCTGTTTTCAGTAAGTTACTTTGCTTGAGGGCAAGCAAGATTCTAGGTTGGGGGGAGTTGATAAGTGTCATTAGTTAACCAATTCATATTCCCTTTTTGGTCACTTAAAGGTCTTAAATGCAAATTTTGAATTGATAATTACCCCAATTGTTAGAATTATTTAACTTAAGCTCTTAATGGTGAATCATTCTCTAAAAGATCATTTAATCCCAATTTTTGTTGAATTATAGGTGATCAACGAAGAAAGGAAAGAAGAAAACATTTATGAAGACTCCAAGAGAAGAATTCAAGCCTACATTCAAGTATTGATCGCCTAAGCTGAATCATCTCGCCTAAGCTGAATCATCTCACCTAAGCGAGGGAGGGAAGTGAGGCACTGGAGTAATTTCGCTTAAGCGAGACATCTTTTGCTTAAGCGAGATTCGGAAACTTGATGGTAGCCACTGGACCAGTCTTGCCCAAGCGAGACTTCTGTCGCTTGAGCGAGATCACTTGTTTCGCCTGGGCGAGCTTTGCTAGCTTGAGCGAAAAGTCACTAACCTAATTGCGCTTTAGGTTATATAATCCAAGAAGGGCGTTGTGATGAGGCAGTCAGCGAGAGCAGCAGCTAGAGTAGTCAGGAGGCTTGGGAAGAATTGCTGAGGCATTGAAGGTTATTGGGAGAAGACAAGGGCACTTCATTGGAGGAGTCTGAATCATTCTTTCTCTTTTTCTTTCATTGGTAATGGCTACCATGAGTAGCTAAACTCTTCCTTTGGGATTAGATGTAATCTGTAGAACTCGAATATGTTTCAGTGAGATATATATATATGTGATGTTCCTTTCTATACACTATTGGTGTTTCATCTTGTTTTTATCGTTTTGCGTGATTCTATTTGATCACTAGTTTTGCGTTCTAGGTTTCCAGATTTGACCGGGAGGTATTTTTGGAAACCGGATTTAGATGAAATTACTTGTCATATTGTGATTCTAGGAATAGATTACATTATCTCAATAGCTCAAAACACTTGAATTTAATGCGGGATGATTTATGGGTAATTAAGGAATTGATGCACATAAATTTATCTTTTGGATTATATTTTTAAGGAATCAAGATATATGATTTTAGAGTGTGACTTCAATATTGTGAAATTGAATATTGCATATTTATATTTAGTTGGAACATTGAAGAGGGAAATAGAGAAGATCGAATCCCAATATTTCCACATTTATACCACTTAGATTTAATTTTTGTTTTTATTTAAAATTACACAAACACAACACAAATATCCTATTTACAATGAAATATATTGATTGCTTTGTAAATATGCTTAATGAGTGAAATTATTACATTTTGAGTTAACAATTCCTCGTGGGAATGATACTTTTACTATATTCTATTATACTACAGTTGACATTTGGTACGCTGATAACTTGATTTCTATACTCATACCTTGTGGCTTATTGCACCTCCTTTATGTTTTGAATTTCGCTTTCTTGGAACTTTAAGTTGAATTTTATAGTTTTCATGAATGAAGGTAAATAAATAAATTCTATTTTCATTTTATAGTTGAAAAATAAATTTAAATGATTTAGTTTTAACTTGCTATTCCAATTCAAATTTCCTAGATGTCTATAGTGAGCTGAACCCTTTTGATGGTAGGATTGATCCTTGAATGGGGTGGAATGGGATGGAGACATGCACAGGCTATGAATTGCATTGAATTCAGTCCAATTAAAGCAAGAAAGGGGAATTAGCAATGTAGCCCAATTGTTGACCTCGTACAGTAGTGGTGAACAGTAAAAAAATATACATTCTTTGTAATTCACCAACACAGCAGTACAACACAGGCCATTGGTTGATAATGCGGGGCCCAACCAAGGCATTAGGGCAGCCTTTGTAGATATAAAAAGTTAACGTGAGCGGTCCAGAAAAGGGGAGCAGCACAGAACCCACAATAGCAGCACAGAAAAACAGAATAGCAGCAGGATAGCAACCCAGAAATTTACAACAGCAGCCCAGGGAATGGCATAACAGGGGCTGTTGCATTTCTTTTACCTCTTCAGTTTTCATTAGAAAGAAAGAAAAACTCACGTGAGCGGTGCAGGGGTGATTATCAGATAACAAAAGAAACTACTCTAGCTGTTTTTCTCTTTTTAGTTTTCGAATTAGTTGATGAGATTATGGATTTGTTTTGATTTGTGTTTTATTGTTTTATGAATGGTGAATGAACCACTTGAATTTCCTTCTTAATTGCATGCAAGTTAGATAGTTGCGTTTTGGTGCTCACTATTCCATTGCGTTTTGGTGCTCACTGTTCCATTGCATTTTGGTGTTTACTGTTTAATGGAAATTACACATTCACTATTCTGCACTCCGCACTTCACGTTTACTGCTAGTGATGTTTTATGTTCATAGTTTCCTTTGGTTTGTTGATTATTTCTATCCCCTGCTGTTCAGCTTAAAGTTCATATTGGGTTTCGTTCCATTTTCTGTTTTATTAATTTCGATCATGTCTGAATAATGTGTAGCACACAACAGTAGTTAAGCTGCTCTTGCATTTTGTTTTCTTCATTTGGAATTATCCCCCCTTTTATTTTATTAACATGAACCTCTTCAATTTGTATTTTGGCGTAACACTCCTTGGATTGACTCGAGTTGATTCCTATACTACACTAGTAGTGATTAGTCAAATAAAAATTCTTTGAAAAGTTTGCGGGACACAGGCTTTGTCAAATTGGCGTCGTTGCCGGGGAGTGTTGGTTTGCCATTAAATATATTGATCGGGTTCATTGTTGTTTGTCTTGTTTTTCTTTCTCTTCTAATTTTCTTTTCTTTTCTTAGCTGCAATGTGGTTTGGTTCCTCCACTGTGATGGTATTTCGTTGTGAATGATGACTGCGTTCAATGTATTTCCAGCTAACTATTTATGACCAGATCCAAAGCAGCAGATTTATACCCCCCAGATCCTGAGATTGAACAAACATACAGGAAGCTATTGAAATCACATAGTGCAGGATGTACTAAGCAGATAGAGATAGATTCTGAAACAGAAAGCTCCCATTCTGAATACGGGAGACGTGAAGACATGGCTGGTGAAAGAACTTTGAAAGAATTGGCCAATCCTGATATAGGCTACCAGCCCCTGTGCATTCAGTTACCACAGCTACCAGATGGTGCGGTAGGGTATGAATTGAAGTCTGGATTGATCCATTTACTGCCTAAATTTCATGGATTACCAGGAGAGGATCTGCACAAACATTTGATGGAATTTCATGTTGTTTGTTCCACTATGAAGCCAGTAGATACGCCTGAAGAGCTAATTAAAATGAAGGCTTTCCCCTTCTCCTTATGTGATGCTGCTAAGGATTGGCTGTACTTACAACCAACTCCAATCACCACGTGGACAGCTATGAAGAAGAGGTTCTTAGAAAAAAAATTTCCTGCATCCAAGATTGCATCAGTGAGAAAAGAGATAAGTGGAATACGACAAATACAAGGTGAATCATTATATGAATACTGAGAGAGATTCAACAAGCTGTGCTCATCATGTCCTAACCATCAAATCACTGAGCAACTCTTGATACAATATTTCTATGAAGGACTACAACCTATGGAAAGAAGCATGGTTGATGTAGCCAACGGGGGCGCGTTGATGGATAAAACTCCTACTACTGCTCGCTATTTAATATCCAACATGGCCGAAAATTCCCAGCAGTTTGGTGTAAGAAATACTAGCAGGTCAGTGCATGAATTGCAATCCAGTCCAGCAGATGCAGCTGAGAATATGAGGTTGGAAAATAAATTGAATGAGTTAACCTCTATGGTCCGACAATTAGCAGTGGGACAGATAGTTAGTGCAGGACAACATAAAATATGTGGAATCAGTGCTGCTGATCATTTTACAGATGTTTGCCCACAGTTGCAAGAGTCAAACAGCAGTGGGGTTTTTTAGTTGCAATCAAATTCCTACAGAAATCAATCCAACCAGTAGTACAATCCCTATGCTCAGACTTACAATCCAGGTTGGAGAGACCACCCCAATTTGAGATATGGTGCAGCTCAGTCACAGCAACCACGAGCCCCCTTTCCTCCACACCAGAATTTTCAGCAACCCCCAAACCAGTATCAGAACCAATTCCAGCAGAGGTATGTGCCTCCTCCATTGCGAAATAATCAAGCTAATCCAGCCTCACCCACACAGAATGTCAATCCAGCAATACAAGGCAATGCAAACTTGTCTACAGAAGATATGATCAAACAAATGGCTGACAGAATGGTTGCACAAATGGCTGCCCAGATTGAACAAAATATTACAGCCACGGTACAGGATCTCAAAATACAGTTGGGGCAACTTGCTACTGAAATGAATGAGATCAAGCAACAAGGATCAAGAAAATTACCTTCCCAATCTGTGCCGAATCAGCATGGAAATGTCAGTGCCATAACACTTCGAAGTGCAAAGGAACTGGTTGATGGAAATCAGAAGATGCAGAAATAGCAGATTGCAAGTCCAACAGTTCCACGTCCAGATCTATCTACAGGACAACAGCACCCAGTACAACCCACTGTTGGACTTGAAGACTTGGTTTCAAGTGGATTTGATGTCTCCAACCACCTTTGATGATGAAGATGATGGTGCTTGAAGAATGAAAATTATGTCTTATGTTTAGAGAGTCCTAGGTTGTGTGGTATGCTACATTTCAATTAATCTTGGACTTAATCTTGGGGCTTAAAATGATTCGAAATGTTTTAAAAAGGTTTAAAATGATTTCAAAGGTTTAACTAATTTTTAACTGGTTAAAAATCTGATTTCAACTAGTTAAACTGTTCTTCATTTTTCAAAGCTTTGTATTTGGGAAATTTTAGCTGACTGTTTTCAAAATTTAAACCAGTTAAAATCCTGGTAGCTTTGTTCGAGAATTCAGATTTCGGAATAGCTAGTTAAAACGGGTTTTCAACCGAGCGATTTCAAGTTCCAGGAAAAGGGTGCTCACTTGGAAAATTGGTTTTAATGAAAACAACCGGTTAAAATGCGATTTCAACTGACTATTCTCGTCAGAATCAGTTTTAACAGTTTTCTATATATAACTTGAAATTCAAAGAACTAAGTGACGAATCATTTTTAGAAGAACCCACTGAGCAAGAACATTTCTCTTACACTCTAAATCAATTTGCGAATCACTCCAAAAAGTCCAAGATCCAATTGATTGCGAATTGAATCAAGATTTGCATGCTCTGTTTTTTGTTCATAGCTCTTGCTCTGTTTTCGTTTCTGCACTGAATTTCCAAGTGAATTCAATCCAATTCTTTGTGTGTTTGTTAGCTGCGTGTTTGTCTCTTAATCAGGGTGATTAAGAGTTCTTGTAATAGGGTTTTACAGGTGTTTAGAAGTCTTGTAGGGTTCAACACTAGGTGCAACTTTCTGTTTTTCGTTTTGCATGTAGTGTTCATGTAAAAACTGGTTTTTAGTGAATTGATTGAATTTGTGTGGTTAGGAAACTGGATGTAGCCTTTGTTGAAAGGTGAACCAGTATAAATCTGCTGTGTTGTTCTCGTTTCCTTGATCTTTTACATTCGGCAATTGAATTCTAAATTGTAATTGAATTGGATATATGATCAATTGATTAAAAGCATTTCAAGAACCTATTAAAACTGGTTTTAATCTTCAATCCGAATCTGGTTTTTCATATTTGGGCATTGGGTTTCGAAAATCTTTGAAAGTTTAATTCACCCCCCCTCTTAAACTCAGCCATTTATTCCAACAATTGGTATTAGAGCTGGTTCTTGAAAAATATTCAAGTTTTCTAAAAAATTTCAAACATGGTTGAAGGAAAATTGCCTTTTGCAGAGGGTGCTTCTATAAACAGGCCACCTATGTTTTCTAGGGTAAACTATCCATTTTGGAAAGTGAGAATGAAGATTTTCATTGAATCAATTGATATAGGGATTTGGAATGCTATAGTCAATGGACCGTATATCCCTAAAGAAGAGAAACCATGGGAAAGTTTAAATGCTGATGAACAAAAGAAGTGCAATATGATTGTAAAGCAAAGAACATCATTACATCTGCACTTAATCTTGATGAATTCTTTCATGTTTCACAGTGTTCCAATGCTAAAGAAATGTGGGAAGCGTTGGAGGTTACTCATGAAGGAACAGTGATGTTAAAAGAGCTAGAAAGCATACTTTAATCCAAGAGTATGAGATGTTCAGAATGCTTCCAGGAGAAACTGTTTCGAGATGTGCAAAAGAGGTTTACACACATTATAAACCATCCGATCGGCCTTGGAAAAGTGTTTGAGAAAGAGGAGCTGAACATCAAAGTGTCTGAAATGTTTGGATCGAAGTTGGCAACCCAAAGTAACGACAATTTACGAATCCAAGGACTTGTCAATAATGAGTGTTGCTGCACTTTTTGGAAAGCTATGGGAACATGAGCTTGAGTTGAATAGACTTGCTGAACAAGAAGACAATGACAAGAAAAAGAAAGGGCTGGCCTTGAAGACTTTGGTTCACAAAGAGGAGAATAGTGAGGATGAAGGACATGGAGGAAGTGATGCAGAAAATCTGAACCTCTTAGTTAGAAAGTTCAACAAGTTCTTGAAATACAAGAACAAAGATTACAAGAACAACAGGTATAATAAAAAATCTGATTTAGCTTCTTCTAACTTTACTTGTTTTGGTTGTGGAAAACAGGGACATATTAAGGCTGAATGTCCATACTCACAAAACAAAGAGAGGAATGGAGAAAAGAAGCATGAAAAATCATTCAAAACCAAGAAGGCTTACACAGCATGGGATGAGAATGATATCTCCTCTAGTGATTCTTCAAGTGATGATGAAAGGGCCAATCTTTGCCTTATGGCTGATTGTGATACAGCAAGTAGTGTAAGTTCCTCAACTACTCAAAATGGTCTTCCTTATGATCAGCTGCTGCAAAATTTTTTGGAATTGCATGAAGAGGCCAATAAGGTTGCTTGTTCAAACAATAGACTTAGAGGTATGAACAATTGGCTAGAGAACAAGGTGAAAGAGCTAGAGAAAGAGCTGGAAAATTCAAAAACTGATTTTGAAAATCTGGAAATGATTTACAAGGCTTCAAGTTGCAATGATGAACATGCTGAAAAAATTTGCACAAACTGCAGAATTTTAGAAAATCAAATTGAGTATTTGAACAAATCTCTAGCTAAATTCACCATGGGAAGAGCCAACTTGGATATACTTTTAGATTTTAAAAATTGTGTAACGAATAGAGTTGGACTTGGATTTAAAAATGGTTTTCAAAAGAAACAAAAGCCTTATAGAAATTTCTTTTCACATAGAAAACCATCCAGCACTTCATCTATTACATGCTTTTATTGTATGAACAAGGGACATACTTCAAAATCATGCAAAATCAGAAAATTTGGTGTTCCTAGTGGTCAATATATTTGGAGGCCAAAATGTGGTAGAAAGGTTATTAACTTTGTTGGACCCAAATTGATGTGGGTACCAAATTCTCTTCATTGATTGTGTTTTGCAGGTGTTCTTGAAGGCCAAGGAATCATTGTGGTATCTAGACAGTGGCTATTCAAGGCACATGTGTGGTGACAAAAGGAAGTTTGTCAAACTCACCTTGAAAAATGGAGGTTTTGTCACATATGGAGATAATAATAAAGGGAAAATCCTTGGAAGTGGTGATGTTGGTAACATTTCTTCAATCCTCATTGAAAACGTGTTATATGTTGAAGGTTTGAAGCATAATCTGCATGTTAGGCAAGAGAATTGAGAACATTTATATGCTTGATCTTGATCATATGTGTGCAACTAATTTTACATGTCTCATGTCTAAGGAAAATAGTTCATGGCTTTGGCATAGGAGAGCTGCACATATTAACATGAATCATTTGGAAAAACTGTTTTCAAAAGAACTTGTTTTAGGGTTACCTAAACTGAAATTTGAGAAAGATAAAATCTGTCATGCATGCCAAAAGGGTAAACAAACCAAAGTTTCTTTTAATCTGAAAAATTATGTGTCTACAACAAAACCTTTGGAATTGCTGCATTTAGATTTGTTTGGTCCATCTAGAACAATGAGTATTGGTGGAAACTATTATGCTTTGGTTATTGTTGATGATTATTCTAGGTTTACTTGGACTTTGTTTCTGAAAAATAAAAATGATGCATTTCATGCTTTTAAGAAACTTGCCAAGGTTTTACAAAATGAAAACAACTGCAACATAAGTTCTCTTAGAAGTGATCATGGAGGGGAATTTGAAAATGAAAAGTTCAATCATTTTTGTGAAAAATATGGGATTAAGCATAACTTTTCAGCACCTAGGACTCCTCAACAAAATGGTGTTGTTGAGAGGAAAAATAGATCACTTGAGGAACTAGCTAGGACAATGCTTAATGAATCAAACATCCCTAAATATTTTTGGGCGGATGCAGTAAATACTGCATGTTACATAATAAATAGGGTTTTGATAAGACCTATTTTGAAGAAAACCCCTTATGAATTGTACAAAGGGAGAAAACCCAACATAGCACATCTTAGAGTGTTTGGCTGCAAGTGTTTTGTTTTAAATAATGGCAAAGAAAACCTTGGCAAATTTGATGCTAAAGCTGATGATGCATTGTTTTTAGTCTATTCTTTACATAGCAAAGCATATAGGATCTTCAACAAGAGATTAGCTATCATTGAGGAATCAATACATGTTGTTTTTGATGAGACTAATGTGCAAAATGAAGGTGCAGTGAGTGGTGCAGGTGTAGGTGAAGAGAACTTAATTGAAGGTGTATCAACTGGACATGTAGAAACTGATAAAGCTGCTACGAGCGGTATTTTAGCCGGTGAAAATCGGAAAGAACTAATCGAAATCCTGGCACCGAATTAAATTCTGCGAAAATGATCTACCAAAAGAATGGAGGGTGCCTCGCAATCTGTCCATTGGAAATGTGATAGGAGATGTTCAAAGAGGTGTTTCTACAAGAAGGTCTATGCATGATACATGTTTAACTGCTGCATTTGTTTCCCAAGTTGAGCCTAAATGTGTTGATGATGCTTTATTGGATGAAAACTGGATTTTGGCAATGCAAGATGAACTGAACCAATTTAAAAGGAATGAGGTTTGGGAACTAGTCCCTTGCACACCTAACATGAATATAATTAGCACAAAGTGGGTGTTTAAAACTAAAATGAATGATCAAGGAGTAATAACTAGAAACAAGGCTAGGCTTGTAGCTAAAGGGTATAACCAAGAGGAAGGAATAGATTATGAGGAAACATATGCTCCTGTTGCTAGGTTAGAAGCTGTTAGGTTATTACTTGCTTTCTCATGCATGATTGGATTCAAACTGCATCAAATGGATGTGAAAAGGGCTTTTTTGAATGGATATATAAATGAAGAAATTTATGTTTCACAACCATATGGATTTGTTGATCACAAATTTCCTAACCATGTATATAAGCTCAAGAAGTCTCTTTATGGACTCAAGCAAGCTCCAAGACAATGGTATGAAAGGTTAAGTAACTTTCTTATCTCTCAAAACTTTGAAAGGGGCCAAGTTGATAAAACTTTGTTCATTAGAAAGTCTTTGGACAACATTATACTGGTGCAGGTTTATGTGGATGATATAATCTTTGGATCCACTAATGAGAAGCTTTGTGAAGAATTTGTTGCAGCTATGCAGGGGGAGTTTGAGATGTCAATGATGGGTGATCTAAACTTCTTCTTAGGCTTACAAGTCAAGCAATTAGATCATGGAACATTCCTCAATCAGTCAAAATATTGCAAAGAGCTGTTAAAGAAATATGAGATGGACAGCTACAAAGAATCAAGCACACCCATGGCAACCAGCAGCTATCTTGATGCGGATGAAAGTGGTAAACCTTTTGATTCCACTAAGTATAGAGGTTTGATAGGTTCACTTTTATATCTAACTGCTAGTAGGCCAGATATAATGTTTAGTGTATGCATGTGTGCTAGGTTTCAATCTAATCCTAAAGAATCACATTTTGCAATTGCCAAAAGAATCTTGAAATATCTAAAAGGAACTATTAATGTTGGTTTGTGGTATCCTAAAGGTGCTTCTTTTAATCTAGTGGGCTATTCGGATGCAGACTTTGCTGGATGTAAACTTGATAGAAAAAGAACTAGTGGAACTTGTCATCTACTAGGAAGTAGTCTAGTATCATGGCATAGCAAAAAGCAAGCTAGTGTGGCTTTGTCTATCGTCGAAGCCGAGTATGTTGCAGTTGGGAGTCATTGTGCTCAAACTCTTTGGTTAAAACAGCAGCTTTTTGATTATTGTTTGAAACTAGATCACATTTCTATTAGGTGTGACAATACAAGTGCTATCAACTTAACAAAAAATCCTATTTTGCACTCTAGAACGAAACATATAGAAATAAGGAACCATTTCATTAGGGATCATGTTCAAAAAGGTGATTGCATAATTGAATTTGTTGACTCTAATAACCAACTTGCTGATATATTTACCAAACCACTCCCAAAAGATAGGTTTTTCCAATTAAGAAATGAGTTGGGTGTCCTTGATGTTTCAAATGTGATATAATTCGTGTATGTGATTCATTTCTGCTGTTATTCATGCTGTTTTGTGTGTTTGAATGTTTAAATCTGCATATTTCTTGATTAATTGCATTTAGATTTGCATATTGTATGTTTTTAGTGAAATCTGCAGTGATATTTCGAATTTTAGTTAGTTGTTTCGTGCTTTTAATCAGTTGTTTTGCCTAATTTGGGGGTGCAGTAGAAGTGCAATGATATTTGTTTCTGTTTTAGCCAGTTAAACTGTCGAATTAGTCAGTTAAATGCATTAAATCAGTATCAGGATTTCTATTTTAATCAGCTGTTTCTCATAAATCAACTGACTGAAATTGCCTGACACCATGTAAAGTTTAAAATTTGAACGAATTTGCTGTTAAACTGCATTGATTCACATTCAATTGGTGCATTTAAGTTGATTAATTGAGAATTGTGCATCTAAACATGATAAATAAAGCTGGTTAAAAGAATATTGACTGTTGTTTTGTCTTGTAGTGCTTTTGCTTTGCTTTTAGCTGGTTTCTCTCTCCAAATTCGAATTTCATTCAACCAACTGAATGCCCTGGTCAAGTCTGTGCATACTGCATTTCTCTATCCCATATATTCCAACTGAATGCATTTGATTGCTTGTTTGACTGAATAATGAATTAAGTTGTTTAAAATCTGAAAATCTGAACTGATAAATACATGTGCTGTGTATTGCTTCACTGTTATTCACCCTGCCTGTGCAAAATTCTGCATAAATACATTGCCTATACTCTGTTTCTCTACACTTTCTCTTTTCTGCAATGGCCTCTTCAAGCAACCCAAGGAAGAAATCCAAAACTGCTGGATCATCTAAACACAAAGAACCTGAAATTCCAGCACCTCCTTCTTATAGACATTGTTCTATTGAAGCTTGGTTTGATGATGATGATGGAGAGGATGATGATTAAACTGGTTCTGCAACTAATAGAGATGTTGTTGCTGTTAAATCCTATTGTTGATGCTGTTTACTGGTTTTGGAGTATTGGTGCTGTTACTGGTTTTTTGAAGTAAAGCTGCTGATGTGTTTGCTGGTTTTTTGGAATGCTGTTGCTGTTGTTGGTGCACTTGCTGTTATTGAAAATGCTGTTAATACTGCTGCTGTATTTGCTGGTGCACTTGCTGTTATTGAAAATGCTGTTAATACTGCTGCTGTATTTGCTGTTGTTTTGGAGTAAAACTGTTGTTGTTGCTGCATAATTGAAGCATTTGCTGTTTCTGAAGTGTTGTTGCTGGTGCATTGATTCCGTTGCTTGATACATTAATTTGGCTCGCTGCTACACGGATTCTGCATTGCTTGCTCTGCACTCATTCTCTTCGTCATTGTCTGTTTGCATTCATGTTTTTGCATTTCATTGTTGTTTGGTTGTGTGCTGTATGTGCTTATTTGTTGTTGTTTTTTTATTGGGTATAATGCCCATGTATGTTGAACAATCTTATTTTACTGCATATGCTATGTTATTTTTTTTGGTGCTATTTGATGATTCCAAAGGGGGAGAAATTGTTGAATGCATTTGAAGGCACATGAAGCGCAAGTGCAAGAGAAAGGGGGAGAATCTGATCTGCAACATCTGGAACGTCTGCTGCTGTGAAAGCGCTTCTGCTATACTTCTGCTATACTGTTGCTATTTTTAATGCTATATTGTTTTACCACACTGTTCTGCTATTTCTGCTGCTGTATTTTGTTTTGTGCAGGACTCTTACATTCTTCAAAGACAATGAATGCATCAAGTGGTTGTCATCATCAAATAGGGGGAGTTTGTTGGACTTGAAGACTTGGTTTCAAGTGGATTTGATGTCTCCAACCACCTTTGATGATGAAAATGATGGTGCTTGAAGAATGAAGATTATGTCTTATGTTTAGAGAGTCCTAGGTTGTGTGGTATGCTGCATTTCAATTAATCTTGGACTTAATCTTGGGGTTTAAAATGATTTGAAATGTTTTAAAAAGGTTTAAAATGATTTCAAAGGTTTAACTAATTTTTAACTGGTTAAAAATCTGATTTCAACTAGTTAAACTGTTCTTCATTTTTCAAAGCTTTGTATTTGGGAAATTTTAGCTGACTGTTTTCAAAATTTAAACCAGTTAAAATCCTGGTAGCTTTGTTCGAGAATTCAGATTTACGGAATAGCTAGTTAAAACGGGTTTTCAAGCGGCGATTTCAAGTTCCGAGAAAAGGGTGCTCACTTGGAAAATTGGTTTTAATGAAAACAACCAGGTTAAAATGCGATTTCAACCGACTATTCTCGTCGAGAATCGGTTTTAACAGTTTTCTATATATAACTTGAAATTCAAAGAACTAAGTGACGAATCATTTTTAGAAGAACCCACTGAGCAAGAACATTTCTCTTACACTCTAAATCAATTTGCGAATCACTCCAAAAGTCCAAGATCCAATTGATTGCGAATTGAATCAAGATTTGCATGCTCTGTTTTTGTTCATAGCTCTTGCTCTGTTTTCGTTTCTGCACTGAATTTCCAGGTGAATTCAATCCAATTCTTTGTGTGTTTGTTAGCTGCGTGTTTGTCTCTTAATCAGGGTGATTAAGAGTTCTTGTAATAGGGTTTTACAGGTGTTTAGAAGTCTTGTAGGGTTCAAGACTAGGTGCAGCTTTCTGTTTTTCGTTTTGCATGTAGTGTTCATGTAAAAACTGGTTTTTAGTGAATTGATTGAATTTGTGTGGTTAGGAAACTGGATGTAGCCTTTGTTGAAAGGTGAACCAGTATAAATCTTCTGTGTTGTTCTTGTTCCCTTGATCTTTTACATTCGGCAATTGAATTCTAAATTGTAATTGAATTGCATATATGATCAATTGATTAAAAGCATTTCAAGAACCTATTAAAACTGGTTTTAATCTTCAATCCGAATCTGGTTTTTCATATTTGGGCATTGGGTTTCAAAAATCTTTGAAAGTTTAATTCACCCCCCCTCTTAAACTCAGCCATTTATTCCAACACCAACTCCCTTACCTTTCCCTTCTAGAGCTGCTGCTGCCACTAGAAAAAGAGCAGAAGACAATGATGACTTGATGAACGTCTTTAAAAAAGTGGAGATCAACATTCCACTTTTGGATGCCATAAAAAAAATTCCCAAATATGCAAAATTCTTGAAGGAGCTATGCACTTACAAGAGAAATCTAAGGGAGAGGCACTTCCAGACAGTTTCAACTCTCTCTCAATCCAGATTGCCTCCAAAGTGTGAGGATCCAGGACACTTCACAATTCCCTGCACTATTGGAGAGTTGACCATAGCTGATGCCCTCCTAGATTTAGGAGCCTCTATTAATGTGATGCAATCCACAGTCTACAAGATGTTGCATCTTGGAGAACTAAAACCAACAAATGTGGTGATTCAACTTGCAAATAGAAGTGTGTCTCATCCCTTGGGCGTACTGGAAGACGTATTGGTCAAGGTAAATACATTGATTTTTCCAGCTGACTTTTACATTCTTGATATGTAGGATGAGAGTTCAATGCACAGATCTACCCTGATTTTAGGAAGACCTTTCTTGATGACTGCAAGAACAAAAGTTGATGTTTATTCTGGTACCATGACCATGGAATTTGGAGAAGATATGGTTAAATTTAACATCTTTGAAGCTATGAAGCAACAGGTGGAGAACCATTCCATCCTGTATGAGCATCCGGTTTTTGTCTGCAAAACCATCCAGCCACCAGAGGAAAATCATCCCTATGCAGCAGTAGAACTAGGAACAAATTTTGACTTTTGAGTTTTATACTGAATTTTCTGAATTCCTATACTTCCTTAGTGTAGATAACGAAACTTTCATAGATTGTGATTGCACTAATAATACTTGTATAGCATGTCATGAAATAAATGTCGTCACCAGTTCTTTGGCTAGTAATGTTGCAGGGACTGAGAGAGCAGATAGCTTGCTACACACACCAATTAAACAAACAAAAGATGCAGCAGACAAAAAATTCCGAGGCAAAGCGGTTTGAACTCAAACCTCTTCCGGACACTCTAAAATATGTATATCCGGATGAAGATCAGCAATGACCGAGTAATTGTTGCCTAGAACTTAACTGAGAACCAAGAAGGCCAACTGCTGCACCTCTTGAGGAAATACAGAAAGGCCATTGGATGGTCATTGGCAGACATTCCTGAGATTAGCCCATCTGTTTGTATGCACATAATATTGTTAGATGATGAATTGAAACCCGTGAGGCAGCCACAGAGAAGGCTAAATCCCACAATACTTGGTGTAGTGAAGGAAGAGATTACCAAGCTACTGAAGGCTGGAATCATCTATCCTATCTCGAACAGCACGTGGGTTTCACCAGTCCAGGTAGTCCCAAAGAAGTCAAAAGTCACAGTGATACAAAACAGAGAAAATGATTTGATACCAACTAGGATGACAAATCAATACAGAGTATGCATAGACTACAGGAAGCTAAATCAAGCTACCAGGAAAAGATCGTTTCCCTCTTCCATTCATTGATCAAGTACTTGAAAGACTGGCAGGTAAATCCCATTACTGTTTTCTTGATGGATTTTCTGGTTACATGCAAATACATATAGCTCCTGAGGACCAGCATAAAACAACTTTTACATGCCCCTTTGGAACTTTTGCTTATACACGAATGCCCTTCGGCTTGTGTAATGCACCTGTAACTTTCCAAAGGTGCATGTTGAGCATTTTTGCAGATTTAATTGAATGTTGTATGGAAGTTTTCATGGATGATTTTACAGTCTTTGGCTCTTCCTTTGTTGAATGTTTACATCATTTAGAGCGAGTTTTGAAGAGATGCATTGAAGCTAATCTTGTTTTGAATTTTGAAAAATGCCATTTTATGGTGAATGAAGGAGTAGTTTTAGGCCACCTCATCTCTGAAAAAGGAATTGAGGTTGATAAAGCAAAGATTGATGTAATTTCTTCTATGCCTAACCCCTCTTCTGTGAGGCAAATTTGCTCCTTTCTTGGTCATGCAGGCTTTTATAGGAACTTCATTAAAGATTTCAGCAAAATTGCTTTGCCACTATCTAACTTGTTGCAGAAAATGTACCATTTGAATTCTCTGAATCCTGCAAGAAGGCGTTTGAAGAGCTAAAGGAGAAACTCACCACAACACCTATTCTGCAGCCTCCAAACTGGGAATTTCCTTTTGAACTAATATGTGATGCTTCAGACTTTGCTTTAGGTGCTGTGTTGTCACAAAGGAGGGATAAATTTCCCTATGTAATTGCCTATGCGTCCAGAACTCTTGATGCAGCTCAAGGCAACTACACAACAACAGAAAAAGAGTTGCTGGCCATTGTTTTTGCCTTGGACAAGTTTTGGTCATACTTGGTAGGGTCCAGAATTACCATATACACAAATCATGCTGCTTTGAAATACTTGTTGAAGAAAGCTGATGCAAAGCCAAAACTGATCAGGTGGATGCTTCTTCTGCAAGAATTCGATTTAGACATCAAGGACCGCAGTGGATCATTGAATCAAGTTGTTGATCATCTGAGCAGAATTTCAGGGCAACATAATCCAATACCCATACGTGATGACTTCCCAGACATTTTCCTTTATGCCTTACATTCTTCTTCTCTTACTCCTTAGTATGCAGACTTGGTCAACTACCTAGCTTTAGGTATTCTGCCCCTACATGCATCTAAGCCTCAACATCACAAGTTGAAGGCAGATGCTAAATACTATGTCTGGGATGACCCATACTTGTGGAAGTTTGGCAGTGACCAAGTCATCAGAAGATGTGTTCCTGACAATGAATTTCAAGACATTCTTCAGCACTGTCATGACACTAGCTTTGGAGGACACACTGGGTGTTATAGAACTGCACGGAGAGTCCTAGACTGTGGATTCTACTGGCCTACACTTTTTAGAGATGCACTAAGATTTGTTGTTTCCTGTGAAAAATGCCAGCGAGTTCATGGCAACATAACAAAGAAGGATGAAATGCCTCAGCAACCTATTATCTTTTGTGAAGTCTTTGATGTATGGGGAATAGACTTTATGGGGCCTTTTCCAAACTCTGCTGGTTTCTCCTACATACTGCTTGCTATAGATTATGTATCTAGATGGGTGGAAGCCAAGGCCACACGCACCAATGATGCCAAAGTGGTGGTAGAATTTCTCAGAACTCACATTTTTTGCAGATTTGGAGTACCTAAAGCTATAATCAGTGATCAAGGCAGTCTTTTCTGCAACAGAATTATTGCAGCCTTATTCCACAGATATGGGGTCACTCATCGTACTTTCACACCTTATCACCCCCAAAGTAATGGGCAAGCTGAAGTATTCAATAGGGAGGTGAAGAATCTGCTTCAAAAATTGATCCACCCTCACAGAAAAAATTGGAGTCAACTGTTGGATGAGGCATTGTGGGCCCAAAGAACATCCTTCAGAACACCTTTAGGCATGTCACCTTTTAGGGTAGTTTTTGGTAAGGCTTGCCACCTCCCAGTCAAAATTGAACACAAAGCTTATTGGGCTGTGAAACAATGCAATTTAAATTTAAATGAAGCTGGCACAGAGAGAAAACTGATGGAAATTAGGCTGCAAGCCTATGAAAATTCATAATTGTACAAGGAAAAGGTGAAGAAATACCATGATATGAAAATTTCCAGCAAAGAGTTTTGTGAGGGGCAGAAAGTATTGTTGTTCAATTCCAAACTGAAATTGATTGCTGGAAAATTAAGATCCAAATGGGCTGGCCCCTACATTGTTACCAAGGTTTTTCCCCATGGAGCTGTGGAAATTTCTGATGAAGCTACTGGTAGAACATTCAAAGTTAATGGTCAACAACTGAAAATATTTCATGAAAGCCATCCAAAGCAGGATTCAACAGCTGCAACATCTATGCTTTTAAAGGAACCACTCATGGATGAAGAAGAGCTTCCATCAGCAGCCACATAGCAGGACCTACTGTTTATTTTCCCTTTCTCTTTCCTCTCACTCACATTGGGGACAATGTTTGTTTCAAGTGTGGGGAGGAGTGATTCTTGTTTTTTTTATTTTATTTTATTTGATCTGTTTTGTTTTGTTTTGCTAGTTCCATTGCTAGACATTATTGTTTTGAAGTTTTGCAGAACAAGTGCTAATCTGTTTTGAATATTGTCAATGACTCATCTATGGGCAGTTTTAATTTCCCCTGTCATGGTTAAAAGCCTTCCTTCTAATTAACATAGGCATGTGATGAATTCATTCGTTCTTTTTCAAAAGATTTTAGATGAGAATCAACTTGACATATAAACCCTGGTGAGATTTGAGCCTATATAGTTTTGTTGTGTGATACACCCATGATTGCAAGGCATTACAGGATTTGATCTAACTCTGCTGAACAACACTTGATTGATGATACTCTTGAAATGATTTAGGCCATTTTTCTATTACAGCTACTTAGCCAGACAACTTACCTTTCATCCAAATTTTTTGTTGCACCCAGTTTTGAGCCTTATGACCCTTTTTGCTTGTGAGTACCCATCAAACCTCGTCGACCTTTAACCAACCATTGAATCTGGAAAAACCAGTGCAAGAACCTGCTGAGAAGTTTAAAATAGTTTGAATTATAATAAAGGTTTGCAGTTCACTACAGTAAGAAAATAAAGTACAGCTGAGAAAAATAGGAACTAAAATATTGAGAGAATTTTGTTCAAAATGCACACAATTTGCATTGAACATCATAGAAAGAAAAAGAAAAAAAAATGTTACATATCAATCTTTGAAAATCTGTAGAGCTGCTATCTTTGGAATCTCATGCTTGTTCTTAAGCCCTTTAGCTCAAGATCTTTCCAGCATCAATGGTTTAGCCTAAATTCCTTTTCCACCTTACCCTCACCTCAGCCACATTGCAAGCCAATAAAAGTCCTTTTGATCTAGAGTTGAAATCAATTCAAGGAATGGAATGTAGAGATCTTTAAAATTCAAGGTAATGCATGTTTCCATGAGGTACTGAGTGAAATTTTGAGCCAACAAACAGGAGAGTGTGTGTAAACATTACCATGAGAGGCTTGTCACTTTGATTGTAATTCTGAGCCAGTTGAAATCACTGCTGATTTGTTACATGTCACATGTTATTTTAGGTTCAAGTTCTGATAAGCTGTGATGGATGGAAATTTTTCCTTGTTCATAGAGTTGTTGATAATTTTTCTTCATAACATTTTTCAGTACTTATGTTTTGCTCAGGAGTGCAAAAGTCTAAGTGTGGGGGTATTTGATAACTTGATTTCTATACTCATACCTTGTGGCTTATTGCACCTCCTTTAAGTTTTCAATTTCGCTTTCTTGGAACTTTAAGTTGAATTTTATAGTTTTCATGAATGAAGGTAAATAAATAAAATAGGGTGTTATATTTTCATTTTATAGCTGAAAAATAAATTTAAATGATTTAGTTTTAAATTGCTATTCCAATTCTAATTTTCTTAGATGTCTATAGTGAGCTGAACCCTTTTGATGGTAGGATTGATCCTTGAATGGGGTGGAATGGGACGGAGACATGCACAGGCTGTGAATTGCATTAAATTCAGTCCAATTAATGCAAGAAAGGGGAATTAGCAATGTAGCCCAATTGTTGACCTCGTACAGCAGTGGTGAACAGTAAAAAAATATACATTCTTTGTAATTCACCAACACAGCAGTACAACACAGCAGTACAACACAGGCCATTGGTTGATAATGCGGGGCCCAACCAAGGCATTAGGGCAGCCTTTGCAGATATAAAAAGTTAACATGAGCGGTGCAGAAAAGGGGAGCAGCACAGAACCCACAATAGCAGTACAGAACCCACAACAGCAGCACAGAAAAATAGAATAGTAGCAGGATAGCAACCCAGAAATTCACAACAGCAGCCCAGGGAATGGTGTGACAGGGGCTGCTGCATTTCTTTTACCTCTACAGTTTCTATTAGAAAGGAAAAAAAAACTCACGTGAGCGGTGCAGGGGTGATTATCAGATAACAAAAGAAACTACTCTAGCTGTTTTTCTCTTTTTAGTTTTCGAATTAGTTGATGAGATTATGGATTTGTTTTGATCTGCGTTTTACTGTTTTATGAATGGTGAAGGAACCACTTGAATTTCCTTCTTAATTGCGTGCAAGTTAGATAGCTGCGTTTTGGTGCTCACTGTTCCATTGCATTTTGGTGCTCACTATTCCATTGCATTTTGGTGTTTACTGTTTAATGGAAATTACACATTCACTGTTTTGCACTCCGCACTTCACGTTTACTGCTAGTGATGTTATGTTCATAGTTTCCTTTGGTTTGTTGATTATTTCTATCCCCTGTTGTTCAGCTTAAAGTTGATATTGGGTTTCATTCCATTTTCTGTTTTATTAATTTCGATCATGTATGAATAAAGAGCAGCACACAACAGTAGTTAAGCTGCTCTTGCATTTTGTTTTCTTCGTTTGGAATTACCGCCTTTTATTTTATTAACATGAACCTCTTCAATTTGTATTTTGGCGTAACACTCTTTGGATTGACTCGAGTTGATTCCTATACTACACTAGTAGTGATTAGTCAGTTCAAAATTCTTTGAAAAGTTTGCGCGACACAGGCTTTGTCATACGCTTGCCAATAAGTTTAACCGGGGGTTGAGTGAGGGATGGCACTCCATGGCGGGTGTTGGTAGCTAAGTCTGCAGTGCCATAACATCTACCTCTACTCTTCCCTCCAGCAACATCTTTCCAGCATTGAACCTTTGTTGCTCGATCTATTTCTTGAGGTTGGAAGTTGATCCTTCAGAACTTTGAGTTTGCATGGTCTTCAACCGCTCATGATAGGTTTCCTAATCAATTATCAATAGTTGAAAATATTATCAATTTGAATTATAAATATAAATTAAATAAAAAACTTTAAATGAATAACTTACATAGGTCTTTCGGGTATGACCATCTACCTGAGTACCATCTTGTTTTATATGAGTGGCAATGAATAACTCATCTGGTTGAACAGGTCGACCATATTTACGTTCTTGATAAAAGTTGTTTAGTTACAAACATTGTATCTTCCATTTCTAATTTTAGTAAAATGTAACAAAATATACAAAAGTCAAGAATAATACTTACTAAGCCCAATGCAATGTTGAGGTGTGATTTGCGGCCAGTAGAGTGCAATGCCTCACCTCGAGAGGAAGACCGACTGACTTTGTTTCGGGATGATACTTCTTTAAACTTTTCACTATCCCAATATTTATGAAGATCATTCCATGCTTGTTCACCAATCCAAGCAGGTCTACCCTCCCTTGTCCTAGCTTTAATCAACATATCAATAAGGCATTTTCTGACCTTTGAGTCATAAATTCTTCTAATTTGGCACTCATCATGAAGGGCCCAAGTAACTCTACCTCTGTAAAAAGAAAGAACAATTAATAGTTAAATGCACCTTAAATTCATTCCATCATTCATATTTATAGTTAAATGCACCTTAAATTCATTCCACCATTTAAGTTGATCTTCCGAGGTCATAGCCCCATAGTGATGGTAGGGACCCTTGAATTGGGACCTAATTGCATGCCCAATCGCATCAGTAGCATAACGTACATGTGCCAAACTGCAAAACATTCAAAATGAAGGTTAAACATTAAGTTTTGTACATAATAAAAACAACTTTGAATAAGTATATGGAACTTACCCTTTACCCATTAGTCGTATGATGATCTGCCCATTAGCATCACGACACACCTCCTCATCAGGGACATCATGGTCCGATGTAAAAGGAGTGACCTCTTGTACTAGTGGTGAGATGGGATGGACTACATCATCATGGGTGGTCTAGACTGGTGGATCAGGGCTGCACTGCACTGGCAAAGACATGGACTGTGCTGGGGGAGCTGCCATGGACTACACGGAGGAAGATGGAACTGGCAGAAATCTAAAACGATTCTGACTAGATAGAGTGGAGGAAAATGAGGTCCTGAAGGAAGATGGTGTACTGGAAGAAGGTGTTGGACTTGAAGACTTGGTTTCAAGTGGATTTGATGTCTCCAACCACCTTTGATGATGAAGATGATGGTGCTTGAAGAATGAAAATTATGTCTTATGTTTAGAGAGTCCTAGGTTGTGTGGTATGCTACATTTCAATTAATCTTGGACTTAATCTTGGGGTTTAAAATGATTTGAAATGTTTTAAAAAGGTTTAAAATGATTTCAAAGGTTTAACTAATTTTTAACTGGTTAAAAATCTGATTTCAACTAGTTAAACAGTTCTTCGTTTTTCAAGCTTTGTATTTGGGAAATTTTAACTGACTGTTTTCGAAATTTAAACCAGTTAAAATCCTGGTATCTTTGTTCAGGAATTCCAGTTTTCTGGAATAGCTAGTTAAAATGGGTTTTCAACTGACTGATTTCAAGTTTCAGAAAAAGGGTGCTCTCTGGAAAATTGGTTTTAATGAAAACAACCGGTTTAAATGCGATTTCAACCGACTATTCTCGTCAGAATCAGTTTTAAAAGTCTGCAACAGTTTTCTATAAATATCTTGAAATTCAAAGAACTCAGTTACGAATCATTTTTAGAAGAACCCACTGAGCAAGAACGTTTCTCTTACACTCTAAATCAATTTGCGAATCTCTCCAAGAAGTCCAAGATCCAATTGATAGCGAATTGAATCAAGAATAGTGTGCTCTATTTTTCGTTCACTGCTTTTGCTCTGTTTTCGTTTCTGCACTGAATTTCCAGGTGAATTCAATCCAATTCTTTGTGTGTGTGTTAGCTGCGTGTTCGTCTCTTAATCAGGGTGATTAAGGGTTCTTGTAAGAGGGTTTTACAAGTGTTTAGAGGTCTTGTAGGGTTCAAGACTAGGTGCAGCTTTCTGGTTTTTGTTTTTCATGTAGTGTTCATGTAAAAACTGAATTTTAGAGAATTGATTGGATTTGTGTGTTTAGGAAACTGGATGTAGCCTTTGTTGAAAGGTGAACCAGTATAAATCTGCTGTGTTGTTCTTCTTCCCTTGATCTTTTACATTCGGCAATTGAATTTTAAATTGTAATTGAATTGGATATATGATCAATTGATTAACAGCATTTCAAGAACCTATTAAAACTGGTTTTTCATATTTGGGTTTTGAATTTCGATAATCTTTGAGAGTTTAATTCACCCCCCCCTTAAACTCAACCATTTATTCCAACAATTGGTATCAAGAGCTGGTTCTTGAAAAATATTCAAGTTTTCTGAAAAATTTCAAACATGGTGAAGGAAAATTGCCTTTTGCGAGAGGGTGCTTCTATAAACAGGCCACCAATGTTTTACGGGTAAACTATCCATTTTGGAAAGTTTGAATGAAGATTTTCATTGAATCAATTGATATAGGGATTTGGAATGCTATAGTCAATGGACCGTATATCCCTAAAGAAGAGAAACCATGGGAAAATTTAAATGCTGATGAACAAAAGAAAGTGCAATATGATTGTAAAGCAAAGAACATCATAACTTCTGCACTTAATCTTGATGAATTTTTTCGTGTTTCACAGTGTTCCAATGCTAAAGAAATGTGGGAAGTGTTGGAGGTTACTCATGAAGGAACAGCTGATGTTAAAAGAGCTAGAAAGCATACTTTAATCCAAGAGTATGAGATGTTTAGCATGCTTCCAGGAGAAGCTGTTTCGAGATGTGCAAAAGAGGTTTACACACATTATAAACCATCCGATAGGCCTTGGAAAAGTGTTTGAGAAAGAGGAGCTGAACATCAAAGTGCTTGAAATGTTTGGATAGAAGTTGGCAACCCAAAGTAACAGCAATTTCTAAATCCAAGGACTTGTCAACAATGAGTGTTGCTGCACTTTTTGGAAAGCTAAGGGAACATGAGCTTGAGTTGAGTAGACTTGCTAAACAAGAAGACAATGACAAGAAAAAGAAAGGGCTGACCTTGAAGACTTTGGTTCACAAGGAGGAGAATAGTGAGGATGAAGGACATGGAGGAAGTGATGCAGAAAAACTGAACCTCTTAGTTAGAAAGTTCAACAAGTTCTTGAAATACAAGAACAAAGATTTCAAGAACAAGAGGTATAATAAAAAATCTGATTTAGCTTCTTCTAACTTTACTTGTTTTGGTTGTGGAAAACGAGGGACATATTAAAGTTGAATGTCCATACTCACTAAAACAAAGAGAGGAATGGAGAAAAGAAGCATGAAAAATCATTCAAAACCAAGAAGGCTTACATAGCATGGGATGAGAATGATATCTCCTCTAGTGATTCTTCAAGTGATGATGAAAGGGCCAATCTTTGCCTTATGGCTGATTGTGATACAACAAGTAGTGTAAGTTCCTCAACTACTCAAAATGGTCTTCCTTATGATCAGTTGTTGCAAAATTTTCTGGAATTGCATGAAGTGGCTAATAAGGTTGCTTGTTCAAACAATAGGCTTAAAGGAATGAACAATTGGCTAGAGAACAAGGTGAAAGAGCTAGAGAAAGAGCTGGAAAATTCAAAAACTGATTTTGAAAATCTGGAAATGATTTACAAAGCTTCAAGTTGCAATGATGAACATGCTGAAAAAATCTGCACAAACTGCAGAATTTTAGAAAATCAAATTGAGTATGTGAATAAATCTCTAGCTAGATTCACCATGGGAAGAGACAATTTGGATACCCTTTTAGGCTTTCAAAATTGTTTAACAAATAGAGCTGGACGTGGATTTAAAAATGGTTTTCAAAAGAAACAAAAGACTTATAGAAATTTCTTTTCATATAGAAAACTGTCCAGCACTTCATCTATTACATGCTTTTATTGTATGAACAAGGGACACACTTCAAAATCATGCAAAATCAGAAAATTTGGTGTTCCTAGTGGTCAATATATTTGGAAGCCAAAATGTGGTAGAAAGGTAATTAACTTTGTTGGACCCAAATGGATGTGGGTACCAAATTCTCTCCATTGATTGTGTTTTGCAGGTGTTATTTAAGGCCAAGGAATCATTGTGGTATCTAGACAGTGGTTGTTCAAGGCACATGTGTGGTGACAAAAGGAAGTTTGTCAAACTCAACTTGAAAAATGGAGGTTTTGTCACATATGGAGATAATAACAAGGGAAAAATCCTTGGAAGTGCTGATGTTGGTAACATTTCTTCAATCCTCATTGAAAACGTGTTATATGTTGAAGGTTTGAAGCATAATCTACTTAGTATTAGCCAGTTATGTGATAAAGGATTTAGAATCACTTTTGAAACAAATCATTGCAAGATCATTGAGAAAAATTCTGATAAAATCTGCATGTTAGGCAAAAGAATTGAGAACATTTATATGCTTGATCTTGATCATATGTGTGCAACTAATTTTACATGTCTCATGTCTAAGGAAGATAGTTCATGGCTTTGGCATAGGAGAGCTGCACATATTAACATGAATCATTTGGAAAAACTGGTTTCAAAAGAACTTGTTTTAGGGTTACCAAAACTGAAATTTGAGAAAGGTAAAATTTGTTATGCATGTCAAAAGGGTAAACAAACCAAAGTTTCTTTTAATCTGAAAAATTATGTGTCTACAACAAAACCTTTGGAATTGCTGCATTTAGATTTGTTTGGTCCATCTAGAACAATGAGTATTGGTGGAAACTATTATGCTTTGGTGATTGTTGATGACTATTCTAGGTTTACTTGGACTTTGTTTACGAAAAATAAAAATGATGCATTTCATGCTTTTAAGAAACTTGCCAAGGTTTTACAAAATGAAAACAGCTGCAGCATAAGTGCTCTTAGAAGTGATCATGGAGGGGAATTTGAAAATGAAAAGTTCAATCATTTTTGTGAAAAATATGGGATTAAGCATAACTTTTCAGCACCTAGGACTCCTCAACAAAATGGTGTTGTTGAGAGGAAAAATAGATCACTTGAGGAACTAGTAAGGACAATGCTTAATGAATCAAACATTCCTAAATATTTTTGGGCGGATGCAGTAAATACTGCATGTTACATAATAAATAGGGTTTTGATAAGACCTATTTTGAAGAAAACCCCTTATGAATTGTACAAAGGGAGAAAACCCAACATAGCACATCTTAGAGTGTTTGGCTGCAAGTGTTTTGTTTTAAATAATGGCAAAGAAAAACTTGGCAAATTTGATGCTAAAGCTGATGATGCATTTTTTTAGGCTATTCTTCACATAGCAAAGCATATAGGATCTACAACAAAAGACTAGCTATTATTGAGGAATCAATTCATGTTGTTTTTATAAGACTAATGTGAAAAATGAAGGTGCGAGTGAGTGGTGCAGGTGCAGGTGAAGAGAACTTAATTGAAGGTGTATCAAGCTGGACATGTAGAAGCCGATAAAGGCTGCTGCGAGTGAAATTTTAAGCTGGTGAAAATCGGAAAGAACCGACTGAAATCCTGGCACCAGAATTAAATTTTGCAGAAAATGATCTACCTAAAGAATGGAGGGTGCCTCGCAATCTATCCATTGAAAATGTGATAGGTGATGTTCAGAGAGGTGTTTCTACAAGAAGGTCTATGGATGATACATGTTTAACTACTGCATTTGTCTCCCAAGTTGAGCCTAAATGTGTTGATGATGCTTTATTAGATGAAAACTGGATTTTGGCAATGCAAGATGAACTGAACCAATTTAAAAGGAATGAGGTTTGGGAACTAGTCCCTTGCACACCTAATATGAATATAATTGGCACAAAGTGGGTGTTTAAAAATAAAAGGAATGATCAAGGTGTAATAACTAGAAATAAAGCAAGGCTTGTAGCTAAAGGGTATAACCAAGAGGAAGGAATAGATTACGTGGAAACGTATGCTCCTGTTGCTAGGTTAGAAGCTGTTAGGTTATTGCTTGCTTTCTCATGCATGATTGGATTCAAACTTCATCAAATGGATGTGAAAAGTGCATTTTTGAATGGATATATAAATGAAGAAATTTATGTTTCACAACCATCTGGATTTGTTGATCACAAATTGCCTAACCATGTATATAAGCTCAAAAGGCTCTTTATGGACTCAAGCAAGCTCCAAGACAATGGTATGAAAGGTTGAGTAACTTTCTTATCTCTCAAAACTTTGAAAGGGGCCAAGTTGATAAAACTTTGTTCATTAGGAAGTCTTTGGACAACATAATACTTGTGCGAGGTTTATGTGGATGATATAATCTTTGGATCCACTAATGAGAAGCTTTGTGAAGAATTTGTGGCGGCTATGCAGGGGGAGTTTGAGATGTCAATGATGGGTGATCTAAACTTCTTCTTAGGCTTACAAGTCAAGCAATTGGATCATGGAACATTCCTCAATCAATCAAAATATTGCAAAGAGGTATTAAAGAAATATGAGATGGACAAGCTGCAAAGAATCAAGCACACCCATGGCTACCGCGACTACCTTGATGCGGATGAAAGTGGTAAACCATTTGATTCCACTAAATATAGAGGTTTGATTGGCTCACTTTTATACCTAACTGCTAGTAGGCCAGATATAATGTTTAGTGTATGCATGTGTGCTAGATTTCAATCTAATCCTAAAGAATCACATTTTGCAATTGCCAAAAGAATCTTGAAATATCTAAAAGGAACTATTAATGTTGGTTTATGGTATCCTAAAGGTGCTTCTTTTAATCTAGTGGGCTATTCGGATGCAGACTTTGCTGGATGTAAACTTGATAGAAAAAACACTAGTGGAACTTGTCATCTACTAGGAAGTAGTCTAGTATCATGGCATAGCAAAAGCAAGCTAGTGTGGCTTTGTCTACTTGTTGAAGCTGAGTATGTTGCAGTTGGGAGCTATTGTGCTCAAACTCTTTGGTTAAAACAACAGCTTTTTGATTATGGTTTGAAACTAGATCACATTCCTATTAGGTGTGACAATACAAGTGCTATCAACTTAACAAAATTTCCTATTTTGCACTCTAGAACAAAGCATATAGAAATAAGGCACCATTTCATTAGGGATCATGTTCAAAAAGGGGATTGCAAAATTGAATTTGTTGACTCACATAACCAACTTGCTAATATTTTTACCAAACCACTTCCTAAAGATAGGTTTTTCAATTGAGAAATGAATTGGGTGTTCTTGATGTTTCAAATGTGATATAATTCATGTGTTTGATTCATTCCTGCTGTTATTCATACTGTTTTGTGTGTTTGAGTGCTTAATTCTGCATAATTGTTGATTAGATGCAGTTAGATTTGCATATTATATGATATTAGTAAAATCTGCAGTAATATTCAGAATTTTAGTTAGTTGTTTCGTGCTTTTAATCAGTTGTTTTGCCTAATTTGGGGCTGCAGTGGAAGTGCGATGATATCTGTTTCTGTTTTAGCTAGTTAAATTGTCGATTTAGTCAGTTAAATTCATTAATCTGCATTAAATCAATATCAGGATTTATGTTTTAATCAGTTGTTTCTCACAAATCAACCGGTCGAAATTGCGCGAACAATGTAAAACTTAAAATTAGCACGAATTTCTTGTTAAAGCTGCATTGATTCACATTCAATTGGTGCATTTAAGTTGATTAATTGAGAATTGTGCATCTGTTACATGATGAATAAAGCTGGTTTAGAGAATCTTGACTGTTGTTTTGTTCTGTAGTGCTTTTGCTTTGTTTTAACTGGTTTCTCTCTCCAAATTCGAATTTCATTCAACCAACTGAATGCCTTGGTCAAGTCTGTGCATACTGCATTTCTCTGTCCCATATATTCCAACTGAATGCATTTGATTGCTTGTTTGACTGAATAATGAATTAATTTGTTTAAAATCTGAAAATCTGAACTGATAAATACATGTGTTGTGTATTGCTTCACTGTTATTCACCCTGCCTGTGCAAAATTCTGCATAATACACTGCCTATACTCTGTTTTTCTGCACTTTCTCTTTTCTGCAATTGCTTCTTCAAGCAACCCAAGGAAGAAATCCAAAACTGCTGGAAAATCTAAAGATAAGGAACCTGAAATTCCAGCATCTCATTCTTATAGACATGGGTCTATTGAAGCTTGGTTTGATGATGATGATTAAACTGGTTCTGCAACTAATAGAGAGATATTGTTGCTGCTAAATCCTGTTGTCGATCTTTGTTTTACTTGGTTTTGGAATACTCGATGTTGTTTACTCGGTTTTGGAGTACTCGGTCTGTATTCTTGGTTTTTTAAGTAAAGCTGCTGCTTGTTGTTTGCTCGTTTATTTACGTTTGGTTAATGTCTTTGTTAGTTTGCGTTGCTGTTGTTGTTTTTAATTGGGAAATATTCCCATGTATCTTGAACGATTTTAAATTTGCTGCATATGCTATGTTATATTTCTGGTTTGTGCTATTTGATGATTCCAAAGGGGGAGAAATTGTTGAATGCATTGAAGGCACACACATCATGGAGCATAGATGAACGGGGGAGATTGCTTTTGCTATGCACTGCTGCTGCTGCTCTGTTTCTGCTATATTTTTTATCTACCACACTGTTCTGCTGTATATTGCTACTGTATGCTATATTTCTGCTACTGTATTTGTTGTATTTTGTTTTGTGCAGGACTCTTACATTCTTCAAAGACAATGAATGCATCAAGTGGTTGTCATCATCAAATAGGGAGAGTTTGTTGGACTTGAAGACTTGGTTTCAAGTGGATTTGATGTCTCCAACCACCTTTGATGATGAAGATGATGGTGCTTTAAGAATGGAGATTGTGTCTTAGGTTTAGAGAGTCTTAGGTTGTGTGGTAAGATGCATTTCAATTAATCTTGGACTTAACCTTGGGGTTTAAAATGTTTTGAAATGTTTTAAAAAGGTTTTAAATTGTTTTCAAAGGTTTAACTATTTTTTAACTGGTTAAAAATCTGATTTCAACTAGTTAAACAGTTCTTCGTTTTTCAAGCTTTGTATTTGGGAAATTTTAACTGACTGTTTTCGAAATTTAAACCAGTTAAAATCCTGGTATCTTTGTTCAGGAATTCCAGTTTTCTGGAATAGCTAGTTAAAACGGGTTTTCAACTGACTGATTTCAAGTTTCAGAAAAAGGGTGCTCTCTGGAAAATTTGTTTTAATGAAAACAACCGGTTTAAATGCGATTTCAACCGACTATTCTCGTCAGAATCAGTTTTAAAAGTCTGCAACAGTTTTCTATAAATATCTTGAAATTCAAAGAACTCAGTGATGAATCATTTTTAGAAGAACCCACTGAGCAAGAACGTTTCTCTTACACTCTAAATCAATTTGCGAATCTCTCCAAGAAGTCCAAGATCCAATTGATAGCGAATTGAATCAAGAATAGTGTGCTCTGTTTTTCGTTCACTGCTTTTGCTCTGTTTTCGTTTCTGCACTGAATTTCCAGGTGAATTCAATCCAATCACTACTACAGTATTAGGAATTAACGTCGCCATTTTACGTCGGTTAAACTACGAACGTCGTAGAAGGGTTTGAAAAGGTCTTTAACGTCGGTTATTTGGAACAACCGACGTGGAATGTGGTGGACTTCACATTCCACGTCGGTTGCTATCGAGCCGAGCGTGGAATGTCTCCGATCTTCTACGTCGGTTACGATAGCAACCGGCGTGGAATGTGAAGTCCCACATTCCACGTCGGTTCTTCCAAATAACCGACGTTAAAGACTCCTTTATAAACACTCCCGCGCCCTCTTCTTCCTCACTTTTCGTTCTTCGCGTTTTCGTCCCAGCTGTTTCCACTGCCGCCGCCGCATGCAACGCTCCTTCCTTCCGAAGACAGTCCCTTCCGTCGCTGCCGCGAACAGCCCTTGCCACCGGCGGTCGCGAATCCTTGAAGCTAGCTTCATTGCGCCGCGAACGCACTCGGTTTCTCCTACTTCTGTGTCTTGCGCCGCTGCACGCCACTCGCGTCATTGTCGAGCCGCTGCCGCCGCCGCGTCATTGTCGAGCCGCTGCCGCTTGCCCCTGCCGCACTGCCACTTCGCCACTACCGTCACCGCCACCGTTGTCGCCGCTGCCGCTGTCAGGTTAGTGGGTTTTTTAAATGTTTTTATTATTTTTTTGTTTTGTAGATAGTGTTTGTATGATTAGGTTATTGAAATGCCTGTAGATGATTGTTCTGATGATCTGGCTGTGCCCATGGGGCTTTATTTGATATTGTTTATGTATTTGATGTTGTGTAAAAATTTGGATTTAGTCGAATAACGGAGGAAACTCTGCTAGAAATTTCGTTAGAATGAGTTTGTCTCTAGTAAACTGTACTAAATAATGTTATAGTGTTTGTATGATTAGGTTATTAAATGTCGTAGATGATTGTTCTGATGATCTGGCTGTGCCCATGGGGCTTTTTTTGATGTTGTTTATGTATTTGATTTTGTATAAAAATTTGGATTTAGTCAAATAACAGAGGAAACTCTGCTGAAATTTCGTTAGAATGAGTTTGTCTCTCTTATAGAGCAAAGTCTACTAAATGATAATTTTATTATAGTAATCAATGATATTAAATTCATTGATGACCCATAAGGTTTTTATTAACTCTTAATTGTAGTGTAAAATCCAGAAAATGAATCGAAGTTGGATGAATGCAAGTCGTATATCGGAAGAGTATGAGAATGGAGTTGAACAATTTTTGAGTTTCTTTGAGCGAAATGGTCTAAAGATGAATGGAAAATTTTATTGTCCACTGTGTTAAGTGTGTTAATGGAAGAGTTCAAGCCAGTAGATATAATACGAGAACATCTAATCTGTGAGGGTATCATGAAAAATTATACTACATGGATATGGCACGGTGAACTTATTGATATTCCAATAGTATCACAACCTGTGGAGGAGGAGGATGTGTGTATGGAAGATCGAATAGAGGATATGCTTCGTGATGTGGGTCGGGAGAGCTTTCTTCAAGCACATGCACTGTATATGATAAATTAAAGACCGATTCGAGAGACGGCTTTGTATCCTGGGTGTACAACTTTCACTCGATTGTCTTACGTATTAAGATTGGTGAATTTGAAGGCAAAGTTTGGTTGGAGTGATAAAAGTTTCAATGAATTGTTAGAACTTTTGAAAGAGATGCTTCCGGATGAAAACACATTGCCTAACTAGTATGTATGAAGCAAAGAAGATACTTTGTCCAATGGGTTTAGAATATAAAAAGATACACGCTTGTCCTAATGACTGTATTTTATACAGAAAAGAGTTTGAATGTCTTGACAAGTGTCCAAAATGTGGTGTATCACGTTACAAAGTCAAGGATGGTGATGGTGATGGTGAAGATAGTCATAAAAGGGTTCTCTGCAAAGGTTATATGGTATCTTCCAATAATTCCAAGGATTAAGCGATTGTTTGCTAATGAAGAAGATTCAAAAAATCTCACATGGCATTCGGTTGCAAAGAAGCGAGATGGACAACTTCGACATCAGGTGATTCTCCACGAGTGGAAGAAAATTGACCGTCTATTTCCAAGTTTTGGTAGTGATGCAAGAAACCTTAGACTTGGACTAGCTACGAGATGGAATGAATCCTTTTGGTAACTTAAGCACTAACCACGGTTCATGGCCGGTTTTATTGGTGATCTACAATCTTCCACATTGGTTGTGCATGAAGCGGAAATATGTTATGCTATCTATGATGATTGCGAGGTCCAAGACAGACCAGGAAATGACATAGATGTTTATTTAAGTCCTTTGATAGATGACTTAAGATTGTTGTGGGAGGAAGGAGTAGAGGTGTTTGATGCAAATCGACGAGGAGAATTTCAAGTTACATGCAATGATATTTTGTACCATAAATGACTTTCCGGCATATGGTAACTTGAGTGAATACTGATGTCAAGGGTCATCATGCGTGTCCTATTTGTCAAGAAGATACAAGTTATACTGCAATTGAAACATGGGAAGAAGACAATTTATAATAAACACGAGAAAATTCCTTCCAGTTAACCACCCATACAGAAGATTGAAGAAAGCTTTTAACGGTTGCCGGGAGGATGAAATTGCTAAGTCACTAGTTAGCGGTGAGGAAGTTTATGATCGGGTGAAAAACATACATGTTGAATTTGGAAAGACCCAAAAGAAATCTCTTGACGAAGCAAGTGGAAGAAGAGATCAATCTTTTGAACTTCCATATTGGTGTCATCTAGATGTACGTCATTGTATTGATGTGATGCATGTTGAGAAGAATGTGTGTGATAGTCTAATTGGCACACTTTTGAACATCAAAGGTAAGACAAAGGATGGAGTGAATACTCGTCAAGATCTTTGTGAATTGGGAATACGTCGGAATTGCATCCAAGATCCGAAGGCAAGAGAACATATCTTCCACCGACATGTCACACTTTATCCAAAAAGAAGACTAGTCTTTGTCGGTGCCTTGGAGTATTAAAGTTCCACAAGGATACTCTTCAAATATTAAGAGTCTTGTGTCAATGAAAGATCTTAAACTAGTTGGGTTAAAGTCACATGAGTATCACGTTTTGATGCAACAACTCTTACCTGTAGCTATACGTGGCATACTCAGAAGAATGTGAGAAATGCAATTATGCGTCTATGTTTTTCTTCAACTCTATATGCGTGAAGGTAATTGATGAAAAATCATTAGATCAATTGGAAAATGAGGCAGCAATTATACTATGTCAATTGGAGATGTATTTTCCTCCATCATTTTGATATTATGGTTCACTTAATTGTTCATCTTGTAAGAGAGATACGGTTATGTGGCCCGATTTTTGCGGTGGATGTACCCAATTGAGCGATACATGAAGATCTTCAAAGGGTATACTAAGAATCCATACGGACCAGAAGGTTCTATAGTTGAAAGGTATATTGCGAGAAGAAGCTACGAGTTTTGTTCAGAATACTTGGCAAAAGCACAAGCCGTGGGTGTTCCTACAAGTCGACATGATGATAGGATAAATGGAAAGGGTACTCGTGGTATAAAAGTTCAAGCAAAGGATATTGCTTGAGTTGAGTCGAGGCACACTTGTATATTTTGAATAATACGGATGAAGTTCTTCCTTACATATCTGCTCATCAATCAATGTTGAGGACCCGAAAACCCCAAAATGGGTGAGCGGTTGTTAGTGAAGGAGCATAACAACAAGTTTATCGGTTGGTTTAGAAGCCAAATTTTTCGAGATCGGCATGCATCGATACATTGAAATAGCTAGCTCATGGACCAAAACATAACGTCATCACTTGGAGTGGAGTGCGACATTAATAGATATTCCTTCTACACAAAGTCACAAGATGACAATAGCACGAGTTCAAAATAGTGGAGTATCTATTGAGGCCACATCCATGCACTTTTCTAGTTCAAAGGATAAAAACCCCATCATGGCATCCATAAGTTACTTTGGAGTGATTGAGGAAATTTGGGAGGTTGACTACAGTAAATTTCGAGTTCCTCTATTTAAATGTGTTTGGGTCGATAGCTAATACTAGGTGTTCAATTTGTGAAATGGGTTTTACTATGATAGACCTTAAGAAGCTAGGTCATAAGGAAGAACCATTCATCATGGCATATCGAGGCAAAACAAGTTTTTATGTGGCCAGGCCCATGTAATGATAGGTGGTGCGTGGTCCTTCAAGGCAAAGGGATTGATGTCAACCATGAAAATGAAGGCGAGTCGGATGATTTCATTGTCATTCCCAATTCACCACGGCGCCTAGTAGTATTGAAGATGTACAAGAGGATGTGGTCCATGCAACTCGTAATGATCATGATGAAGGGATATGGGAAAATTTAGTTGTCTAAGTATGTTTCTACTTAAAATTCTTTATGTATTTGTTTTATGTTTGTGTATTTAAGATTTATAAATTATATTGTTTTATATTTTCTTTACAGACACATGGCATCTCCTTCACCATCACCTCCTTCCTCACCTCCCTCATCTCCTCCACCACCTCGTCCACCAAAGAAGACCAGACAAGCAACACGATTACTGAGCTTGACAGCCAGACACATGACAGGAGAGAAGCTCGGTGTGTGCGTTGATCCACCTGCTTGGGAAGGTGTACGGCTCGCATCATGCCCGATTCAGCGACTACTTGGATGCAGTGGCACGAGAGAAGGTAATTCTAAGTTTATATTTGAAGTTTTTACATATTTACATATAATTCTTCTTTTCATCTAACTAATGATTATGTTTTAGATATCCATTTTGCATCAGGCTCGGGATAATGTTGACGACACGGTGAAGAATCTGATTTGGCGGGACATTACGGTAAGTTTAAATTTATTCAATTGTCTTTTCTTGAATATTGGTTTTTAATTTTGATGCTAATTATGTTTTATTTTTACAGAAGTATTTTGATATTGAAAACTCTAAGGCAGTTAAGAAGAAGATTATGTCCAGCATTGCAAAAATGTGGAGGCGGTTCAAGTCCACATTGACTACGAAATGGGTGTATCTTTGAGGATGTCGTTAGCGAGGACTTACTCCTTGCCAGCGATATGGCATATCGAGGAGGAGTGGAGGAAATTTGTAGAGATTAGGACTGGCTCGAGTGGGAGGTATAAATTAATTTAAATTTATTAACTTATTGTATTATATTCTAATATCAATTATTTTTCGGGAGAAAAGATTAAAGGCGAAGGAGGTTCAAAAGAAGAATTTGACCCCCACTGCTTGTCTCGTGGGAGTATGATCTCTTGGCGAGAGAATGATGTACGAGAAGGCTGCACTCGAGAGAACAAGAAGCGGCCGGTTACGGTATAAGCCGGGATGATCTCCCCCACCATCTCCTCCTAAACGTCATCAAACTTGGAAGAGAGCTCGTCAAAAGCCTTAGGTGGGATGACATACGAGGAGGCTCAATATATAGCGAGATAGGATTGTAAGTTACTATTCTTTTTAACCCTAATATGATTAATTTGTTACACTTGTATATTATATATATATAATGTGTTAAATTTATTGTAGGATTCCTTGGAGGAAGCGGTGTACACGAGGAACTTTCGTTCCATGTGGTCGTCGAGATATCTTGACCACTTTGCTATTGGTAAAGATGAACACCCGGCCGTGTTCGGGGTGTGGGGACCGATGTGGGTATTCGACATTATTTTGGGGCACCGGTGAAGAATACCCGAGCTCAACAATTAATGAAGAAGAGTTGGAGAAGAAGCTCACGGCGAAGGCGACTACCGGTCATCGCGGCACGAGGTTCGGGAGCGGCTACTTAGCATGTTTCCGGACTTGGCGGTTAGGATGGCATCTTCCCACCAACACGCTCAACCATCTCCTCCATCTGTTGGCACAATGGGAAGTACTTCCGGTAATCCTGCTCCTATTCTAGCTTCTCACATTCTTCTTCTTTGCTGCACTTTACTGCAGATAGGTAAAATCGTTATTTATTTTTGATATATGTCTTCATTACAAATTTCTTCATATCATGCATCCACAGGTACATATTTTGGGATGAAACAATGTGCCTTATTGGTGGAGGATGACTTGCTTGAACCAAGATTGGTGGCCCTTGGTTCGATTCGGCAAGAGGCTTCTACCATCCACGGTGTGCCTTTGGCACTGGTTATTGAGAGTGGTGGTAGAAGAGATTCGAGATGCTTGATGCTCGAGTCCACTGTGCCTCTCGATGAGGTACAAGTGGTGGGACGAGGCCGCTTCACACGTTCATTGCTTGGCCCCAACATTTAGTGAGACAAGTTTCTAAAAGGTATGTAATTTTTATGTTAATGACTTACGAAAATGTTATTTACGTATTAAGTAGTATTGTTTTAAACATGTAGGATGTTCGGAAGCCTACAAGTCGTGCTTGCTTCGAACATACTAAAGGAAAAGAAGCGGCTATCCAGAAAAATCCAATTGTTGAGTTGATCGGTGCCTCTGCGAGAATATTATGCGAACTCCTTTGAGATTATTTGGGATGCCTACGAGATTTGGGATAAATAATGCAAGCTTCCTCTCTACATTTCATATTCTAACATCTCAGAGGTCACGTGTGGTGATAGGGATCTCAACATCTCTATTTTACAACTTTGGACAATGTAAGTACATATTTATTATTATAATTTCAATTTCATTATTTAATATATAACATATTATTTTTCATTTTTAGGATGATGGATGAATTGGGCGAGGAGCGAGGAGCTTCGGATGTGTATGGATTTTTGAGCCTCGGTCAATCCAAGCTGCTGGAAATAGACGGGAGGAAGTCAAAGATATATCCAAAATTGGATCCTCACCTCTAAAAGGCGAGATATATCTTGGAGCATATTTATTCCGAGTAAGTCAATATAAGTTCATTATTGTTTTTATTGTGATTGAATTATATTCTAAACATTTTATTTTTCAAGGCATCATTGGCAACTCTTCCTCATCGATCGTCCGAGAGAAGGCCAGTATACTTGGTTTTGTTCTTTGAATAAAAAACCGAGATCTTGATTTAAAGAATATTTTGAATAGGTAAGTATTTTAAACTTTGTGTTTTCAAATATAATTAATGTTCATGTATTGACTAATAACTTCTCGGCGAGTGCTATTAAGGTGTGCGGTACCATTGATGGAATGCACATCGGCAAAGCCACTAACCCACATTGGGAAATCCTACATGTAAGGTTACTTTTAATTCTCTAATGAATATTCAATATGTATTTTTCATAACTAATGACTTCTTCAATTCATTATAGGTTAATAGACAAGCGGGTAGCTATGAATGTGGCTACTACGTAATGTCTTGGATGTGGCTTATAGTTTTTGGGAATATCGAGAGATACTTGGAGACGAGGTTAGTCCTCCAAAACCCTATTCCTCCAAAGCTGTATTGGTAAAGTTTCCTACTTGTGATACCTAACATACTTTCATTTTGTTCAGGTATTCACGATACCCAACCCTTGCCCAAAGAGTCTATCGACCAAGTTCGACAAAAGTGGGCACGAAGTTTTTAGAAATTAGAAATAGGGAACAATAGGAGTTCTTTTATTGTAATTTCATTTATACAATTGTAAATAGATCAAATTCAAATAATTATTGAATATATATAATTCATTTCAAATGTAGTAATTTGAAGCTGTTTTACGGTTTTACGGATTTGATATGCGGGTAGTACAATTTAGGGAAAATGAGAAAATTAGAAGCTGCATTGCGGTTGGGAGGGGACTTTCAACGTCGGTTCATTTTGAGCCGAGCGTTGAAAATAGACTTTCAACGTCGGTTCAATAAATAACCGACGTTGAAAGTCTCACAGACTATCAACGTCGGTTATTTATTGAACCGACGTTGAAAGTCTATTTTCAACGTCGGTTCAAAATGAACCGACGTTGAAAATATTACTTTTAACGTCTCCTCTTTCAACGTCGGTTTTGGTACCGTCGTCAAATCATCCCCAGAACCGACGTGGAATTAGGTTTCTGTAGCAGTGAATTCTTTGTGTGTGTGTTAGCTGCGTGTTCGTCTCTTAATCAGGGTGATTAAGGGTTCTTGTAATAGGGTTTTACAAGTGTTTAGAGGTCTTGTAGGGTTCAAGACTAGGTGCAGCTTTCTGGTTTTTGTTTTTCATGTAGTGTTCATGTAAAAACTGAGTTTAAAATTATTTTGGGCTTGGAATTAATTCATGGACTTCAAGAGGAGCTGCCACATCACAACTTGGACCAGATTTGTTTCTTTGGATTTTGGGCCCAATGGGGTCTAGGGTTTCGTGCCCATGCAATGCAGCTACAAGTAGGGCAGCTGAGGGAGAGTGGAAGACACAGACAGACACAGCACGGAGCAAGACAGCAGCAGTAGTAGGAATTAGGGTTTCTTTTACGTTTTGCCTTGCGGCGGCATATATTTTTAGGTTTACGTTTTGTCTTTGGTTTTTCAAAGCAGAATTCATTTACTGTTCCATTGTTTTACAATTCCAGTTTTCCGGTTTCAGTTTTCAATTTCGTTTTCTGTCAATTTCGTTTTCTGTCAATTTCGTTTTCTGTCATTTACGTTTTCTATTTCATTTTACGTTTTCGTTTTCATTTTCGTTTTCAATTTCAGTTTACGTTTTCTGCAATGCATTTTCTGTTTTCTGAATTAATGGAAGGCTAAAACCCCAGTTAATGGGGCTCTTGGGCATGTTGCACTCACTGATGGAGGTTTCTGTGCGTTTTATGGTTTCGTACGTTTGATTCTCCATTGTGAAGTCTCTGTTCTGGAGGATGCTTAATCCCTTGGAAGGAGACCTTACAAGGTTCACGTTTGCTTAATTCGTGTAGGGAAGTCTTGGGTTAACTTTCGCTTAGTTGGTTAATCTAGACCGAACAAGGATTAAACGGACTGATAATCTGTTGTAAGCCAAGGATGTCAGAGATGCATTGTGTTCAAGAGTCTTGCCTATTTTAATTATTGCAATCAATTTATTATTTGTCTACTATATTTTAATTAACTGTTATCTGTCCAAACCCCCCCCATTGCATGATTCAATCTTTTGACAGTGAAAATTGGTCCTTGAGAGACGACCTAGGAGTCACTTCTTCTAGTACTACATTTAATTGTTTTTTTATTTGACCGAGTACGACATAGATCAAATTTGGCGCCGTTGCCGGGGATCAACGTTTCTGTCCAAAGGTTGTGTTTTTTTGTGTTTTGTGTTGCTGCGTGTTTCAGTGTTGTGTTGAATTCGTATTTTTTTGTTTTGTTTTGCAGCAACGTGTTTGGTTATCTAATTGTTTCGTAGTTTTTTTTTTTGTATGGTGTTATTACGTGTTCCATTGCAGGTGTAGTAAAAGAAACAAGGGAATTTCGAATTGAGGAGTTGCAGCTGCAGAATAGTGCCTGAACAGTAACCCGATTTTTCCAATTTTTGTTTTAGTAGCTAGACTTGTTATTTTTGTTTGAATTTTTGTGTGCACATTTCTTTTGACCCATATTTTATTTGAAAAATCCCAGAAGCACATATAGTGGTCCAGATTTTTGATAACCGAAAATTGATTTTCAGAAAACTTCAAACAGTCATAACTTTTGCCTCGGTTATCAGAATTGGACATATTATATATGCATTTGGGGTAGAAAAATGAGATCTACATGATGGCCAATCCGCAAAGCGGATTGGGGTAAGTAAATCTCCCAAAAAAGCCGTTTACTATTTTATTTTTATTTTTGAAGTTTTATTGCTCCTATTTTTCATACTTTCTGGTAGTGGTTCAAATAGTTATCCTTTGAATTTTGCTTTTAAATTTGGTGTACTGTCTTTTCATGATTTTAGGGTGTTACTCACAAAATTTTAGCTCATTTGGACTTCGTTTGAGTATAGTTCCAGTGTTACCTCTATGTATGCTTATGTGTGATAGTGCATGACTAGAGCCAATCCAGGATAGTTACAACCCTTTGATCCTGAAATAGATAGGACCTTTCATACATTAGTTAGGCACTCTAGGAATTTGTCTTTACATTCTATATCATTAGATACCATTAGTTTAAGTAGTTCTGAGCATTCTCCCTCTGTGTCTGAAAACTTTAATTCTGTGCATTTTGATTCTGATTCTGATTCTTCTGACTTTTACACTGAGAACAATATGGCTCAACCTCCACCTCGTGAGAGGACTCTTAGGGAGCTGGCGGCACCTGATTTCACTTACGAAAGCTTGTGCATTCAGTATCCTGAGGATGTTTCATATGTTCTAAAGACTGGATTAATACATTTGCTACCCAGGTTCCATGGTCTTGCAGGAGAATGTCCACACAAACATCTGAAGGAGTTCCATATAGTCTGTTCCTCAATGAAGCCACAAGATGTTTTACAAGATCACATCTTTTTGAAGGCATTTCCACACTCTCTGGAAGGTGTTGCTAAAGACTGGTTGTACTGCCTTGCGCCCAGATCCATCACTAGTTGGGACGACCTTAGAGAGAGTTCTGAATAAATTCTTCCTCGCTTCCGAACAACGACAATCGGAAAAGATATTTCGAGAATCAGACGGATGAGTGGAGAGACCTTGTACGAGTACTTGGGAGAGATTTAAAAATTATGTGCAAGTTGTCCCCACCATCAGATTTACGAACAGCTCTTATTGCGGTATTTTTATGAAGGCCTTAATAGTATGGAGAGGAGTATGATTGACGCTGCCAGTGGAAGAGCTCTTGGTGACATGACCCCTGCGAGAGGCTAGAAACTTAATTGAAAAAATGGCCTCCAATTCTTAGCAATTCAGTGGTAGAAACGATGCTATTGTTCTCAGGGGAATTCATGATGTGCCTGCTGCTGATTCTTCTTCATCTGCAGATAGGAAGCTTGAGGGAAAGCTTGATGCCTTGGTCAATTTGGTCACTCATCTTTCCATGAACCAGAAATCTACATCTACATCTGTGGCAAGGGTTTGCGGCATTTGCACATCAATTGACCATTATACGGATCGGTGTCCATCGGTGCAGCTGACCTTCCGATGTTCATGCTCCTCAAGCCTATGTCGCCAACATCTACAATAATAGACAGCCGCAGCAGAATTATGATCTGTCCAGCAATAGATATAACCCAGGATGGAGGAATCATCCTAATCTTAGATGGTCTCCGCAGCAGCAGCAGCAACAACAACAACAACATTCTGCACCACCATTTCAGAGTTCTGCTGGTCCCGGTCCAAGCAGACCTTATGTGCCTCCACCAGTACAACAGCAATATCACAGGCAGCAGAATGAAGTTCCTACACCACCACCAGCTCCTCAATCGTCTACTTCTGAACCTTCATTGGAGGAGTTAGTGAGGCAGATGACTCTCCAAAATATGCAATTTGGGCAAGAGACTAGAGCTTCCATCCAGAGCTTGACCAACCGGATGGGGCGAGATGGCTACTCAAGCTTAATCGAGCACGATCACAAAATTCGAGATAGATTGCCTTCTCAAGCGTGCGAGAATCCGAAAAATGTTAGTGCGATCACATTGAGGTCGGGCAAGCAGATTCACATACCCGCTGCGAGTACCTTCATTAGTTTACGCACTTGAGCCTGTTTCGCACTTTGAGCCAAGTAATGAGCAACCGGTTGGTGCCGGAATTTTCATGCGAGTGGACCTTCTTCCAGGCACTGAGTTCGATTTGCAGCGACCACCTCCTATCCCTCTTCCTTTCCCTCCAAAATTGATTCCAAGCAAAAAGATGGAAGAACTGGATAAGGAGATATTGGAGACCTTCGGAAAGTAGAGGTGAACATACCTACGCTTGATGCCATCAAGCAAATCCGAGATATACAAAATTCCTGAAGGAGTCTGTGCACTCATAAGAGAGAAAATGAAGGGCAATGAGAGAATCGGCATGGGCGAAATGTATACTGCTTTGATAGGTAAATCATGTTCCGCACATTCCTGAAAAATGTAAGGACCCAGGTACTTTTTGCATACCTTGTGTTATAGGGAATAATAAATTTGAAAATGCCATGCTTGATTTGGGTGCTTCTATAAATGTCATGCCTCTGTCTATATTTAAATCTCTGTCTCTTGGACCTCTGCAACCTACGGGTGTGGTGATTCAGATTGGCAAATAGAAGTGTTGCCCACCCCACGAGGTTTCATTGAGGATGTGTTAGTTCGGGTTGGTGAACTGATTTTTCCTGCTGATTTCTATGTGCTTGACATGGAGGACGGATTCTCCCATGGATCTGTGCCAATCATTTTTGGCAGACCATTTTTGAAAACAGCCTGAACTAAGATTGATGTGTATGCTGGTACATTGTCCATGGAATTTGGTGATAGTATTATCCATTTTAATATTCTTGATGCCATGAGACATCCATCGAAGATCATTACGTTTTTCGTCTTTGAGATACTTGATCTTTGTTGTTGATGAGTATGTTTCGATTTTCATTCTTTGCATGATAAGAAACATTATTTTCTATCCGATCTATATACTTCTCTCAATAGCATTGAATCGAATATGTTTCGAATCGGTTTACGAGTTCGGCTTTACGAGTGTTGAGCTGCTGTTACGATGTGTTGGAGTTCTTTAGAGTCAGAATGCGCTAACCATGTTGCGGGAAGTACACATGAATCTGACTTGCGGGTTGAGGTACATCGTTGTGGAACCCTTAGTTCCTTCTCTTGCTCGACCATCTCCCATTCTAGACTTGAAACCTTTGCCGGAAAACCTCAAGTATGCCTACTTGGAGGATGATCGGAAGCTGCCGGTGATCATTTCCACCTCCCTTGATCGTTGTTCAAGAGGCGAGGTTGTTGCATGTTCTTAAAAAGCATAAGAAAGCCATCGGTTGGACCACGGCGGACATTCCTGGTATCAGCCCATCCACATGTATGCACAGGATACTCTTAGAGGACGGAGCTAAGCTAGTGAGGCAGCCGCAGAGGCGACTCAACCTCGTCATTTTGGACGTAGTAAAGAAGGAGGTGACCAAGCTTCTTGGTGGGATCATTTATCCTATATCAGATAGTCAGTGGGTGAGTTCGGTCCAGGTGGTCCCTAAGAAGACAGGCCTCACTGTTGTGAAAAATGAGAAGAATGAGCTCATTCCCACTAGAGTGCAAAAGCAGGTTGGAGAGTGCGCATTGACTACCGAAGGTTGAATCAAGCAACACGGAAAGATCATTTTCCGCTGCCCTTCATTGATCGGATGCTTGAGCGTCCGGCGGGTAAATCTCACTCTTGCTTTCTTGATGGTTTTTACGGTTATTTTCAAATCCATATTGCTCACGAGGATCAAGAGAAAACCACATTCACCTGCCCCTTTGGCACTTTTGCCTATAGGAGGATGCCCTTTGGCTTATGCAATGCCCCGGCACATTCAGCGGTGCATGCTTAGTATTTTTCGATTTTCTTGAAAATTGCATAGAGGTGTTTATGGATGATTTCACTTTGTTTACGGATCCTCTTTTGATGCATGCTTAGATAATTTGGATAGAGTGCTTAATAGATGCATTGAAACTGATCTTGTTCTGAATTTTGAAAAATGTCACTTCATGGTAGAACAGGGTATAGTTTTAGGGCATATTATTTCTAGTAAGGGCATAGAAGTAGATCCTGCAAAAATATCTGTTATTTCACAATTGCCTTACCCCTCTTGCGTGCGAGAGGTGCGATCTTTCTTGGCCATGCGAGGTTTCTATAGACGCTTCATCAAAGATTTCGATAAGAAGGCCACTTCCACTGTCCAATCTGCTCCGGAAGGATGTTGACTTTGTTTTTGATGACGAGTGTAAACAGGCTTATGACTGCCTCAAGGAAGCATTGACCACCACTCCAATCATTCAGGCACCGGATTGGACACTCCCATTCGAGCTGATGTGTGATGCATCCAATTATGCATTGGGAGCTGTCCTGGCACAGAGGGTTGACAAGTTGCCTCGGGTGATATATTATGCTTCCAGGACTTTGGATGCTTGCTCAAGCAAACTACACCACTACGAGAAAAGAGTTGCTTGCTATTGTTTTCGCTCTTGATAAATTTAGATCATATTTGCTTGGTTCTCGTGTTATTGTTTATACTGACCATGCAGCTCTTAAGTACCTGCTAAAAAAGGCTGAGTCAAAGCCCAGATTGATCAGGTGGATGCTCTGGCTCCAAGAATTTGATCTGGATATCCGTGACGAGAGTGGAGCACGAGAATTTGGTAGCGAGACCATCTCGGCGAGGATTGAAAGAGGCGAGGATAATGCTTGACGTCTTGCCCATCCAGGATAATTTTCCTGATGAAAATTTGCTCACTTTCTCTTCTGTTTCTTCTGTTTCTACCACCCCTTGGTTTGCAAATATTGTTAATTTTTAGTTGCTATGTTTTTCCTCCCTTAGCATCTCGAGCTCAAATTGATAAAATTAAGAGTGATGCTAAGCATTATATTGGGATGACCCCTATTTGTGGAAGTTATGCAGCGACCAGGTAATCAGGAGATGTATTCCAGATCATGAGATTGACTCGGTCCTGCAGTTTTGTCACTCTTCTGCACCAGGTGGCCATCTAGGCATTCGAAGGACAGCTCGCAAAGTGCTCGATTGTGGTTTATACTTGGCCCACCATCTTCGAGAGATGCGTGGAAGATTTGTAGCACTTGTGAGCGGTGTCGGCGAGCGGGAGGATCCCTTACATGGAGACAGCGGATGCCTCGGCAACCCATGTTGTTACGTGAGGTGTTTGATGTGCAGGGTATTGATTTCATGGGTCCACTTTCCTATTTCTTTTGGTTTTTCCTACATTCTTTTAGTTGTTGATTATGTTTCAAAATGGGTGGAAGCCAAAGCCACCAGGACTAATGATGCTCGGGTTGTTGTGGATTTTGTTAGATCTCACCTATTTTGCAGGTTTGGAGTACCCAGAGCTATTGTTAGTGATCAAGGCACCCATTTCTATAACAGATCTATGCAGGCTTTGCTCAAGAAGTATGGGGTGGTGCATAGAATTTCTACACCCTACCACCCCCAAACCAACGGCAAGCCAGAAATTTCAAACAGGGAGATCAAGAGAATCTTAGAGAAGATTGTCCAGCCCAACGAAAAGACTGGAGTAACGAGGTTGGATGATGCACTTTGGGCGCATAGGACTGCCTACAAAGCACCCATAGGGATGTCCCCTTATCGGGTTGTCTTTGGTAAGGCATGTCATTTACTGTTGAGATTGAGCATCGGGCCTACTTGAGGCTGTGAAGACTTGCAATTTCTCCATAGATCAGTCTGGTGAGGAAAGGCGGTTGCAACTAAATGAGCTTGATGAGATCCGCTTAGAAGCCTACGAGAATTCAAAATTCTACAAGGAAAAAACCAAGAAGTTCCATGACGACTTGATAGCTAGAAAGGATTTCATGGTTGGCGAGAAAGTTACATTATACAATTCTCGACTAGGACTCATGGGTGGTAAGTTACGATCAAAGTGGATTGGACCTTTTGTTGTTACTAATGTTTATCCTTATGGTACAGTTGAGATCAAAAGTGAATCCACAGATAAGAGCTTTAAGGTCAACGGGCACCGTCTGAAGCCCTTCCTCAGCAATCCTTCTTTGTTGGATGCTGTTGTGGAGGAGATGTCTCTGCTTGACCCTGCTTCTCTCCCACCATGACTTAGGGAGTTTTCTTTTTCCTTCTCCTCTTTACTTTTTATTGCACTTGTCCGGATCTATTGATTGTTCGATTTCTCGATCTTACTGTTTGTGCCACATTGGGACAATGTGTAGTTTAAGTGTGGGGGGGAGACTGTTCTTTGTTTAAGTCTTTCTTGTTGTTTATTTTTGTTAGTTTGAGTCTTTGTCGTGTTTACAGTTTCGCATATTTCCTTTTGATTTCTGGGTTTTGTTTAGGTTGTAGGCTCTTACTTCACTCTTGGATATGAGTTGCTTGATATTGTATGGATTGAAATCCTTATTTTTCTCTGCTTGGAACGATGATTATGAGGCTTGAGAGGTTGATTTAATTGTGACAGAAGTTATACCATGTGTGAGGATTTGAGCCACTATCTATTCTTTCTTGTGTGTTATGCCTCTTGATTGCTTGCACAGTTGCCTTGTCTTGACTCTGTTTGATACTTCTTGATTCACATGCATGTTTGGATATGATTAAGGCATTTGTTCTCATAAGCCCCTGGCCAAATAAGCTTACCCTGAATTAATTCCTTTGTTAACCCTTGTTGAGCCTGCATTCCCTTTCTTTGTTTGAAGCTCATTACAAGCCTTAAGTGAAAAACCTATGATTACCTTAACCTTAGGGAATTTTTGGAGCTTTGGAATCGTTTTGGGAATAAGTTCTTGAATAAGTGTGGGGGTGTCTCATTGGTTATTTTATTTTGGCTAGTTGGTTCTTTCTGCTGTACATATCTCAACGTTTCATGATATATTGCTTATTCAAAAAAAAAAAAAAAAAAAAAAAAGAAAAAGAAAAAGAAAAAGTGGTTTTGTTTGAGGCAAAGGAAAAGGAATGGTGTTAGAGGTTTATTAGAGGTTTTTGGGTTTGCTCTTATGCTTATTTCTCACTTATTCCCCATTGCTCCTCTAGTTCCTCTGGTTTGTAGCTACTTATCCTATATTTTATCCTCTACCCTGTCCTTGACCACATTACAACCCTGGAAAGACCTTATGATCCTTATGTGCATGTTTATTAGGTGTTGATTTTAGAGGCTTGCCAAGTCTATCTGCTGCTTGTTTTTCATGAGTGCTTTGAGAGTATACTGATTACCTAGACACTTGAGAGATACTGGTGATATGAGTGCATCTTGTGAGATTCTGTTGTTTTTAATTCACCTCTTGATGTTGGTTGATTGTCTTACCATGTTTTGACTTGTTTGGATGATTTCCATAAGTATCTAGTTTCTCTGATTCTTTGTGTGTTGGATGTTGTTTACTCCCTTTCTGTTCCCAGGATTCATTAAGGAGTGCGTAAATCTGTTTGTTTTCTTGTGTGTCTTCTTGTTTCTATTTCTTCCTGTTGCGTCGCTCTCTTTGATATATTTGGAGTTGTTCCTTGCTTTGAATTTTGATTTTGCCCAGGAGTGCAAAAGAATAAGTGTGGGGGAATTTGATGAGTCATTATTTTCCCTTATTTTCTTACCTTTCTGTACTTTTTTTCATCTCTAATTTGTTCTTAATTGTTTATATTTTGTACTAATTTCTATTAGGGCTATATTTGGACCAGAAATTCATATTTTAATTAATTTGAATTTTCTAAGTTTAATTATTCCAATTTTTATTTTCAGGGCAGTTTAAAATTATTTTGGGCTTGGAATTAATTCATGGACTTCAAGAGGAGCTGCCACATCACAACTTGGACCAGATTTGTTTCTTTGGATTTTGGGCCCAATGGGGTCTAGGGTTTCGTGCCCATGCAATTCAGCTACAAGTAGGGCAGCTGAGGGAGAGCGGAAGACACAGACAGACACAGCACGGAGCAAGACGACAACAGTAGTAGGAATTAGGGTTTCTTTTACGTTTTGCCTTGCGGCGACAGATATTTTTAGATTTACGTTTTGTCTTTGGTTTTTCAAAGCAAAATTCGTTTATTGTTCCATTGTTTTACAATTCCAGTTTTCCGGTTTCAGTTTTCAATTTTGTTTTCTGTCAATTTCGTTTTCTGTCAATTTCGTTTTCTGTCAATTTCGTTTTCTGTCAATTTCGTTTTCTGTCATTTACGTTTTCTGTCATTTACGTTTTCTATTTCATTTTACGTTTTCGTTTTCAATTTCAATTTCAATTTCCGTTTACGTTTTCTGCAATGCATTTTATATTTTCTGAATTAATGGAAGGCTAAAACCCCAGGGTGGGGCTCTTGGGCATGTTGCATTCACTGATGGAGGTTTCTATGCGTTTTATGGTTTCGTACGTTTGATTCTCCATTGTGAAGTCTCTGTTCTGGAGGATGCTTAATCCCTTGGAAGGAGACCTTACAAGGTTCACGTTTGCTTAATTCGTGTAGGGAAGTCTTGGGTTAACTTTCGCTTAGTTGGTTAATCTAGACCGAACAAGGATTAAACGGACTGATAATCTGTTGTAAGTCAAGGATGTCAGAGATGCATTGTGTTCAAGAGTCTCGCCTATTTTAATTATTGCAATCAATTTGTTATTTGTCTGCTATATTTTAATTAACTGTTATCTGTCCAAACCCCCCCCATTGCATGATTCAATCTTTTGACAGTGAAAATTGGTCCTTGAGAGACGACCTAGGAGTCACTTCTTCTAGTACTACATTTAATTGTTTTTTTTATTTGATCGAGTACGACATCGATCAGTCATCATCTTGATATGCATATTCATCTTGGATATTGTGAACTTCAACATGACCTCAGAGTTTTGTTATGATCAGCACGCACAACCACGTAATTTCTTACATATATTTGGATATGGGACATAATAAACTTGTCTTGCCTTCTGTGGAAGGATGAATGGATCATCGGGAATGTATCTTGTAGTCATCTTGATTTCTATGATTTTATATTCTGCATGAACTCTTGTACCAGTATTAATTGTTGGATCGAACCATTGACAATAGAAAAGGGGAATCTTCTTATTCGTTCCGAGATATTCCAATTCATAAATATGTTCGATCATGCCAAAAAAGTCATCTTCTCCTCCTTCGGCCACACCTTTTACATGCACCCCAGAATTTGTGGTTTTCTTACTATCACTCCATCTCTTTGTATGAAACTTATACCCATTGACAAATTACATGTTCCATGAGGTCACTGTGAATTAGGTCCCCAGGCTAATGCCTTCATGTTTGGGTCGATCACCCCATTGCTCTCATCATGAACCTATGTATTAGTCATATGCATAAATTAGTTGTAAATTGATTATATTAATGAAATTGAACTAGGTAGAATGACATAACACTTACATAGTTCTTAAACTCATATAAATAGGGGTACAATAGAAAGGGGAATTTTTTTTGAGAAAGAAGGAGAAAAACCTAGAGTAGAGAGGGGGGATTTTTTTGAGAAAGAAGGAGAAAAATCTAGAATTAAGAGACGGAGATAAGAGTTTTCTTAATGGAGAGAACTTGAAAGAAAGAGAGAACACAATATTTTTTCTTCCTTCTGAGGAGAACGTAAGACTCATAAAGAAAGAAGATAGGAGAATATTGAAACACTAAGAGAAGCCTTGTTGAAGATTTGTCAAGAAAGGAAGTCCTTATAGGTATTTTTCTCATTTCATATATTTAACATATTATATATACATATATCCAAATGTTATTATGGGTGCAAACGAGTACTTGTTTTTGCAATAATTATATTTCCATTAATGAGTAGATTGCATTAAATAAGAGTTATCTTCCTAACTTTTAGTATATTAATTGTTGGTTTGGATTCAAAATTCTTGTTGGTTAGTACAATATATGATGATAAGTCTAATTCTTTCCTTCCTAATTTTGCATTTATTACTTAAGGATGTTGGAATAAATGGCTGAGTTTAAGAGGGGGGGGTGAATTAAACTTTCAAAGATTTTCTAAACCCAATGCCCAATTATGAAAAACCAGATTCGAATTGAAGATTTAAACCAGTTTTTATAGGTTCTTGAAATGCTCTTAATCAATTGATCATATACCAAATTCAATTTCAATTCAAACTTCAATTACCGAATGGAAAGAGTTAAAGGGAAGAAGAACAACACAGCAGATTTATACTGGTTCACCTTTCAACAAAGGCTACATCCAGTTTCCTAAACAAACAAATTCAATCAATTCACTAAAAACCAGTTTTTACATGAACACTACATGCAAAACCGAAACCAGAAAGCTGCACCAAGTCTTGAACCCTACAAGACTTCTAAACACCTGTAAAACCCTATTACAAGATCTCTTAATCACCCTGATTAAGATACGAACATGCAGCTAACCAACACACACAAAAAGATTGAATAAACCTCGGAGTTCTTCAATGCGTAAACGAAAAACAGAGCATCAGCGAAGAACGAAAAACAGAGCATGCACTTCTTGATTTGATTCGCACTCAATTGAATCTTGATCGTCTTGGAGTGATTAGCAAAATGTTTTAGAGTGTAATAGGAACGTTCTTGCCCAATGGGTTCTTTAGAAAATGTTTCGTCACTTAGTTCTTTGAGTTTCAAGATATATATAGAAAACTGTTAAAACTGATTTTGCAGGAAATAGTCGATTGAAATCGCGTTTAGCCTGGTTGTTTTCATTAAAACCAATTTTCCAGTGAGCACCTTTTTACTCGAACATGAAATCGACCGCTTGAAATCTCGTTTTAACTAGCTATTCCGAAAACTGAATTCTCGAAACAAACCTACCAGGATTTTAACCGGTTTAAATTTCAAAACAATCAACTGAAATTTCCCAAATACAAAGCTTTGAAAAACGAAGAACAGATTAACTAGTTGAAATCAGATTTTTAACCAGCTTAAAAATCAGTTAAACCTTTGAAATCATTTTAAAACCGTTTTAAAACATTTCAAAACATTTTAAACTCCAAGACTAAGACCAAGATAGATTGAAATGCATCTTACCACACAACCTAAGACTCTCTAATCCTAAGACAAATTCTTCATTCTTCAAGCACCAACATCTTCATCATTAAAGGTGGTTGGAGACATCAAATCCACTTGAAACCAAGTCTTCAAGTCCAACAAACTCCCCCTATTTGATGATGACAACCACTTGATGCATTCATTGTCTTTGAAGAATGTAGGAGTCCTGCACAAAACAAAATACAGCAGCAAATAGCAGAACAGTGTGGTAAAAACAATATAGCAGAAAAATAGCAGCAGAAACAGAGCAGCAGCAGCAGCAGATTCAGATTCTCCCCCTTTCACTAGATTCTCCCCCTTTCACTTGCACTTGCTCTTCATGTGCCTTCAAATGCATTCAACAATTTCTCCCCCTTTGGAATCATCAAATAGCACAAGGGAATAGAAATAAAATAGCATAGGCAGCAAATTTAAAATTGTTCAAGATACATGGGAATTTAACCCAATAAAAAAAAACAGCAACAAATAAGCACATACAGCACACAACCAAACAGCAATGAAATGCAAAAACATGAATGCAAACAGCAACAGCAGCATGGTTTTGCAGCAGCATTAGTAGAATCTGTGTAGCAGCAGTTGAATTAATGCACCAGCAACAGCAAATGCACCAGCAGCAACAACAGCAAAAACCAGCATTACAAAAATAACAGCACACAGCAACAGCACTTCAGTTACAGCAGATCCACCAGCAGTAATGCAGCAGCAGCAACAAAATTAATGCACCAGCAGCTGTACTTCAGTAACAGCAACAGCAAATGCTTCAGTTATGCAGCAACAGCAATAGTTTTACAAAAAAAAAAACCAGCAAATACAGCTTTTCTTCCAAAACACCAGCAAATACAGCAGCAATATTAACAGCATTTTCAATAACAGCAAGTGCACCAGCAACAGCAACAGCTACAACATTCCAAATATCCAGCAAACACAGCAGCAGCTTAACAAAAAAAAAATAGTAACAGCACCAGTACTCTAAAACCAGTAAACAGCATCAGCAACAGGATTTAACAGCAACAACATCTCTCTATTAGTTGCAGAACCAGTTTAATCATCATCCTCTCCATCATCATCATCAAACCAAGCTTCAATAGAACAATGTCTATAAGAAGGAGGTGCTGGAATTTCAGGTTCTTTGTGTTTAGATGACCCAGCAGTTTTGGATTTCTTCCTTGGATTGCTTGAGGAGGCCATTGCAGAAAAGAGAAAGTGTAGAGAAACAAAGTATAGAGAATGGATTATGCAGATTTTACACGGGCAAGGTGAATAACAATGAAGCAATGCACAGCACATGTATTTAACATTTCAGATTTTCAAATTTTTAACAAATTAATGTTTTATTCAGTCAAAGAGGGAATCAATTGCATTCAGTTGCAATATATTGGACAGAGATATGCAGCAGGCACAGTATTGACCAAAGAATTCAGTTGGTTGAATGCAACACGTATCCGGAGAGAGAAACTAGCTAAAAAGTAAAGCAAAGGCACTACAAGACAAAACAACAGATCAAGATTCTTTGAATCAGCCTTTATCTATCATGTTTAAATGCACAATTCTCAATTAATCAACTTAAATGCATCAATTAAATGTGAATCAATGCAGTTTAACAGAAAATTCGTTCAAATTTTAAGCTTTGCATGATGACAGGCAATTTCAGTCAGTTGATTTATGAAAAACAGCTGATTAAAACATAAATCCCGACATCGATTTAATGCGGATAAATGATTTTAATCGATCGAATCGATGGATTAATCGACTAAAATAGAGACGGATATTATCGCACATCCACTGCAGCCTCAAATTATGCAAAACAACCGATTAAAAGCCCGAAACAACTAACTAAAATCTCGAATAACATTGCAGATTTCACTTATAACATACAATATGCAAATTTAACTGTAATTAATCAAGAATTATGCAGATTTAAGCATTCAAACACACAAAAACAGCATGATTAACAGCAGAAATGAATCATATACAGGAATTACATCACATTTGAAACATCAAGGACACCCAACTCATTTCTTAATTGGAAAAATCTATCCTTTGGGAGTGGTTTGGTAAATATATCGCAAGTTGGTTATTAGAGTCAACAAATTCAATTATGCAATCACCTTTTGAACATGATCCCTAATGAAATGGTGCCTTATTTCTATATGTTTCGTTCTAGAGTGCAAAATAGGATTTTTGTTAAGTTGATAGCACTTGTATTGTCACACCTAATAGGAATGTGATCTAGTTTCAAACCATAATCAAAAAGTCGTTGTTTTAACCAAAGAGTTTGAGCACAACAGACTCCCAACTGCAACATACTCAGCCTTCAGCAGAAGACAAAGCCACACTAGCTTGCTTTTTGCTATGCCATGATACTAGACTACTTCCTAGTAGATGACAAGTTCCACTAGTGCTTTTTCTATCAAGTTTACATCCAAAGCAAAGTCTCGCATCCGAATAGCCCACTAGATTAAAAGAAGCACCTTTAGGATACCACAAACCAACATTAATAGTTCCTTTTAGATATTTCAAAATTCTTTTGGCAATTGCGAAATGTGATTCTTTGGGATTAGATTGAAACCTAGCACACATGCATACACTAAACATTATATCTGGCCTACTAGCAGTTAGATATAAAAGTGAACCTATCAAACCTCTATACTTAGTGGAATCAAAAGGTTTACCACTTTCATCCGCATCAAGATAGCTACTGGTAGCCATGGGTGTGCTTGATTCTTTGCAATCGTCCATCTCATATTTCTTTAACGACTCTTTGCAATATTTTGACTGATTGAGGAATGTTCCATGATCTAATTGCTTGACTTGTAAGCCTAAGAAGAAGTTTAGATCACCCATCATTGACATTTCAAACTCCCCCTGCATAGCTGCAACAAATTCTTCACAAAGCTTCTCATTAGTGGATCCAAAGATTATATCATCCACATAAACCTCGCACCAAGTATAATGCTGTCCAAAGACTTTCTAATGAACAAAGTTTTATCAACTTGGCCCCTTTCATAGTTTTCGAGAGATAAGAAAGTTACTTAACCTTTCATACCATTGTCTTGGAGCTTGCTTGAGTCCATAAAGAGCCTTTTTGAGCTTATATACATGGTTAGGCAATTTGTGATCAACAAATCCAGATGGTTGTGAAACATAAATTTCTTCATTTATATATCCATTCAAAATGCACTTTTCACATCCATTTGATGCAGCTTTGAATCTAATCATGCATGAGAAAGCAAGTAATAACCTAACAGCTTCTAACCTAGCAACAGGAGCATATGTTTCCTCATAATCTATTCCTTCCTCTTGGTTATACCCTTTAGCTACAAGCCTAGCCTTGTTTCTAGTTATTACTCCTTGATCATTCATTTTATTTTTAAACACCCACTTTGTGCCAATTATATTCATGTTAGATGTGCAAGGGACTAGTTCCCAAACCTCATTCCTTTTAAATTGGTTCAGTTCATCTTGCATTGCCAAAATCCAGTTTTCATCCAATAAAGCATCATCAACACATTTAGGTTCAACTTGGGAAACAAATGCAGCAGTTAAACATGTATCATGCATAGACCTTCTTGTAGAAACACCTCTCTGAACATCTCCTATCACATTTCCAATGGACAGATTACGAGGCACCCTCCATTTTTAGGTAGATCATTTTCTGCGAATTTAATTCGGTGCCAGGATTTCGATCAGCTTCTTTCGATTTTCACCACCTGAAATACCACCTGCAGCAGCTTTTTCAGTTTCTACATGATTAGTTGATACACCTTCAATTAAGTTCTCTTCACCTGCACCTGCACCACTCACTGCACCTTCATTTTGTACATTAGTCTCATAAAAAACAACATGTATTGATTCCTCAATGATAGCTAATCTCTTGTTGAAGATCCTATATGCTTTGCTATGAAAAGAATAGCCTAAAAACAATGCATCATCAGCTTTAGCATCAAATTTGCCAAGTTTTTCTTTGCCATTATTTAAAACAAAACACTTGCAGCCAAACACTCTAAGATGTGCTATGTTGGGTTTTCTCCTTTGTACAATTCATAAGGGGTTTTCTTCAAAATAGGTCTTATCAAAACCCTATTTATTATGTAACATGCAAGATTTACTGCATCCGCCCAAAAATATTTAGGGATGTTTGATTCATTAAGCATTGTCCTAGCTAGTTCCTCAAGTGATCTATTTTTCCTCTCAACAACACCATTTTGTTGAGGAGTCCTAGGTGCTGAAAAGTTATGCTTAATCCCATATTTTTCACAAAAATGATTGAACTTTTCATTTTCAAATTCCCCTCCATGATCACTTCTAAGAGCACTTATGCTGCAGCTGTTTTCATTTTGTAAAACCTTGGCAAGTTTCTTAAAAGCATGAAATGCATCACTTTTATTTTTCAAAAACAAAGTCCAAGTAAACCTAGAATAGTCATCAACAATAACCAAAGCATAATAGTTTCCACCAATACTCATTGTTCTAGATGGACCAAACAAATCCAAATGCAGCAGCTCCAAAGGTTTTGTTGTTGACACATAATTTTTCAGATTAAAAGAAACTTTGGTTTGTTTACCCTTTTGGCATGCATGACGATTTTATCTTTCTCAAATTTCAGTTTAGGTAACCCTAAAACAAGTTCTTTTGAAAACAGTTTTTCCAAATGGTTCATGTTAATATGTGCAGCTCTCCTATGCCAAAGCCATGAACTATCTTCCTTAGACATGAGACATGTAAAATTAGTTGCACACATATGATCAAGATCAAGCATATAAATGTTTTCAATTCTCTTGCCTAACATGCAGATTTTATCAGAATTTTTCTCAAGGATCTTGCAATGATTTGATTCAAAAGTGATTCTAAAACCTTTATCACATAGCTGGCTAATACTAAGAAGATTATGCTTCAAACCTTCAACATATAACACGCTTTCAATGAGGATTGAAGAAATGTTACCAACATCACCACTTCCAAGGATTTTCCCTTTATTATTATCTCCATATGTGACAAAACCTCCATTTTTCAAGGTGAGTTTGACAAACTTCCTTTTGTCACCACACATGTGCCTTGAACAGCCACTGTCTAGATACCACAATGATTCCTTGGCCTTCAAGAACACCTGCAAAACACAATCAATGGAGAGAATTTGGTACCCACATCAATTTGGGTCCAACAAAGTTAATAACCTTTCTACCACATTTTGGCTTCCAAATAAATTGACCACTAGGAACACCAAATTTTCTCGATTTTGCATGATTTTGAAGTATGTCCCTTGTTCATACAATAGAAGCAAGTAATGGATGAAGTGTCTGGATGGTTTTCTATGTGAAAAGAAATTTCTATAAGCCTTTTGTTTCTTTTGAAAACCATTTTTAAATCCAAGTCCAACTTTTATTCGTTACACAATTTTTAAATTCTAAAAGTGTATCCAAGTTGGCTCTTCCCATGGTGAATTTAGCTAGAGATTTGTTCAAATACTCAATTTGATTTTCTAAAGTTCTCGTAGCTTGTGCAGATTTTTCCAAAGATGTTCATCATTGCAACTTGAAACCTTGTAAATCATTTCCAGATTTTCAAAATCAGCTTTTGAATTTTCCAGCTCTTTCTCTAGCTCTTTCACCTTGTTCTCTAGCCAATTGTTCATACCTTTAAGCCTATTGTTAGAACAAGCAACCTTATTAGCCTCTTCATGCAATTCCGTAAAATTTTGCAGCAGACTGATCATAAGGAAGACCATTTTGAGTAGTGGAGGAACTTACACTACTTGCTGTATCACAATCAGCCATAAGACAAAGATTGGCTCTTTCATCATTACTTGAAGAATCACTAGAGGATATATCATTCTCATCCCATGCTATGTAAGCCTTCTTGGTTTTGAATGATCTTTCATGCTTCTTTTCTCCATTTCTCTCTTTGTTTTGTGAGGAAGGACATTCAGCCTTAATATGTCCCTGTTTTCCACAACCAAAACAAGTAAAGTTAGAAGAAGCTAAATCAGATTTTTTATTATACCTCTTGTTCTTGTAGTCTTTGTTCTTGTATTTCAAGAACTTGTTGAACTTTCTAACTAAGAGGTTCAGATTTTCTGCATCACTTCCTCCATGTCCTTCATCCTCACTATTCTCCTCTTTGTGAACCAAAGTCTTCAAGGCAAGCCCTTTCTTTTTCTTGTCATTGTCTTCTTGTTCAAGCAAGTCTATTCAACTCAAGCTCATGTTCCCTTAGCTTTCCAAAAGTGCAGCAACACTCATTGTTGACAAGTCCTTGATTCAGAAATTGCTGTAACTTTGGGTTGCCAACTTCGATCCAAACATTTCAAGCACTTTGATGTTCAGCTCCTCTTTCTCAAACACTTTTCCAAGGCCTATCGATGGTTTATAATGTGTGTAAACCTCTTTGCACATCTGAAACAGCTTCTCCAGGAAGCATTCGAACATCTCATACTCTTGGATTAAAGTATGCTTTCTTGCTCTTTTAACATCAGCTGTTCCTTCATGAGTAACCTCCAACACTTCCCACATCTCTTTAGCATTGGAACACCGTGAAACACGAAAGAATTCATCAAGATTAAGTGCAGATGTAATGATGTTCTTTGCTTTACAATCATATTGCACTTTCTTTTGTTCATCAACATTTAAACTTTCCCATGGTTTCTCTTCTTTAGGGATATACTGGTCCATTGACTATAGCATTCCAAATCCCTATATCAATTGATTCAATGAAAATCTTCATTCTCACTTTCCAAAATGGATAGTTTACCCCGTAAAACATAGGTGGCCTGCTTATAGAAGCACCCTCCGCAAAAGGCAATTTTCCTTCACCATGTTTGAAATTTTTCGTAAAACTTGAATATTTTTCAAGAACCAGCTCTTGATACCAATTGTTGGAATAAATGGCTGAGTTTAAGAGGGGGGGTGAATTAAACTTTCAAAGATTTTCTAAACCCAATGCCCAATTATGAAAAACCAGATTCGAATTGAAGATTTAAACCAGTTTTTATAGGTTCTTGAAATGCTCTTAATCAATTGATCATATACCAAATTCAATTTCAATTCAAACTTCAATTACCGAATGGAAAGAGTTAAAGGGAAGAAGAACAACACAGCAGATTTATACTGGTTCACCTTTCAACAAAGGCTACATCCAGCTTCCTAAACAAACAAATTCAATCAATTCACTAAAAACCAGCTTTTACATGAACACTACATGCAAAACCGAAACCAGAAAGCTGCACCAAGTCTTGAACCCTACAAGACTTCTAAACACCTGTAAAACCCTATTACAAGATCTCTTAATCACCCCGATTAAGATACGAACATGCAGCCTAACCAACACACACAAAAAGATTGAATAAACCTGGAGTTCTTCAATGCGTAAACGAAAAACAGAGCATCAAGCAAGAATGAAAAACAGAGCATGCACTTCTTGATTTGATTCGCACTCAATTGAATCTTGATCGTCTTGGAGTGATTAGCAAAATGTTTTAGAGTGTAATAGGAACGTTCTTGCCCAATGGGTTCTTTAGAAAATGTTTCGTCACTTAGTTCTTTGAGTTTCAAGATATATATAGAAAACTGTTAAAACTGATTCTGCAGGAAATAGTCGGTTGAAATCGCGTTTTAGCCGGTTGTTTTCATTAAAACCAATTTTCCAGTGAGCACCTTTTTTACTGGAACATGAAATCAGTCAGTTGAAATCTCGTTTTAACTAGCTATTCCAGAAAACTGGAATTCCTGAAACAAACCTACCAGGATTTTAACTGGTTTAAATTTCGAAAACAGTCAGCCGAAATTTCCCAAATACAAAGCTTTGAAAAACGAAGAACAGATTAACTAGTTGAAATCAGATTTTTAACTAGTTAAAAATCAGTTAAACCTTTGAAATCATTTTAAAACATGAAGGAACAGAGGATGTAAAAAGATCAAGGAAAAATACCTCGATTCAGGAGTACGAAATGTTCCGGATGAGCAAAGGGGAAACCATATATGACGTCCAAAAGAGATTTACTCACATTGTAAATCACCTCAAGGCATTAGGTAAGAAATTTGATACTGAAGAGTTAAATGTGAAAATCTTGAAATCTTTGGACAGGACATGGCAACCTAAAGTGACGGCCATCACGGAATCAAAGAATCTATCAAATATGAATATGACAACTCTCTTCAAAAAGCTTAGAGAACATGAAATGGAGCTTGGATGTTTTAAAGGAGAAGAAGAAGACATCAATAGGAAAGGTGTAGCTCTTAAAGCCGAATCCCACAAAGATGAGAGTAGTGATACAGACGATGATCTTGAATGCAGTGACATCAACATGTTTGTCAAAAAGTACAAAAAGTTCATCAATAACAAGAACAAAGGGAATTTTAAGAAAGGTAAGAAAACTGAAAATTTAAATTCTCTTGATAATTTTAAATGCTATGGTTGTGGAAAAAGGGGACACTTGAAGTCGGATTGCCCCAACATCAAGAAGGATGAAGAAAAGGTCAAGAAATACAAAAAGTCTTTTGATAAGAAGAAAAAGAAGGCATACATTGCTTGGGAAGATAATGACGTGAGTTCTTCTAGTGCAAGTGAGTCAGAAGAAGAAGCAAACATTTGTCTCATGGCGGATGATGATGATGCCGAATCCACATGTAGCAAGGTAAGTGATTTTGGTCTTCCAGATAATTATGATGAGTTGCTTGAAGAGTTTTTAGAATTGTGTGAAAAATCTGAAAAACTTACTTCTTTTCATAATAAATTAAAAAGTGACTACAAAAGTCTTGAAAAGAAAAATTCTGATTTGGAAGAAGAAAAAAAGGTTTTAAAAGAGGATTTGGAAAAAGCAAAAATTCCTTGCAAATGCAAAACCAAAATTCCTATTTGTGAAAATTGTAGTGTTCTTGCTAACAAGGTTTCTTATCTTGAAACATCTATTTCGAAAATTACAATGGGAAATAATAATCTAAATAATGTTTTGAATGTGCAAAAAGGTTTATATGGAAAAGCAGGACTTGGTTTCGATTTCAAATATAATAAACCTACAAAAACTGTTTTTGTAAAAGGAGAATCATCAAATTCAAGCAAGATTTTCGAAATACCTAATTCTTTTAATAAACCAAATGATCCTAAAAAGAAGTTTTACAAAAATGCATATATTTCAAGAAAAACAAATGTTCCTACATGTTTTTATTGTATGCATAAAGGCCATTCGGTAAATAAATGCAATATTAAACGTTTTAGTGTTCCTAATGGGAAATATAAATGGGTTCCCAAAGGAAAATCTGTTTCTAACCCATGAGGACCCTAATAAGTGACTTTAGGGGACCTAAATATTTTTGTTTGTAATGCAGGTTGGTCCCAAATCCAAAAAGTCACTATGGTACCTTGATAGTGGTTGTTCAAGACACATGACGGGTGATAAAAGCAAATTAAAAAGCTTCAAAAAGAAAGAACAAGGTTTTGTAACCTATGGTGACAACTACAAGGGAAAAATCATTGGTAGTGGAATGATTGGAGACTCCCTAAAGATTCATGATGTTCTTCTTGTTGACGGGTTGAAGCACAATTTGCTAAGCATTAGTCAACTTTGTGATAAAGGTTTAAAGGTAACGTTTGATAGTGATCTTTGCAAAATTCATCACAAGGACTCAAATGAAATCGCCCTCATTGGTAAGAGACATAATAATATTTATTTAATTGACATTGATTGTGCATCTACATCTAGTAATTTGTCTTGTTTAGTTGCGAAAGAAGAGGATCCATGGTTATGGCATAGAAGAGCTGCTCACATTCATATGCCTCATCTAAGTAAACTCATATCTAAAGAGTTAGTAATTGGTTTGCCAAAACTGGTTTTTGAAAAGAACAAAATATGTGCAGCTTGTCAAAAAGGGAAGCAAACTAAAAATTCTTTTAAATCTAAAAATGTTGTTTCCACTTCAAAACCTTTAGAATTACTGCACATGGATTTATTTGGCCCCTCTAGAACAAAAAGTTTTGGTGGCAATTATTATGCTCTTGTGATTGTTGATGATTACTCTAGATTTACTTGGACTCTCTTTCTTTCATCTAAAAGTGATGCTTTCAAAGAATTTAGAAAATTTGCCAAGGTTATTCAAAATGAAAAAGATTTGAAAATCAAGTTTTTAAGAAGTGATCATGGCGGTGAATTTCAAAATGTTTCTTTTGAAAATTTTTGTGAAGAAAATGGAATTTCTCATAATTTTTCAGCACCAAGAACACCTCAACAAAATGGTGTAGTTGAAAGGAAAAATAGATCTTTGGAAGAACTTGCAAGAACTATGTTGAATGAAAACAATTTACCTAAATATTTTTGGGCTGATGCCGTAAGCACCGCTTGTTATGTTTTAAATAGAGTTTTAATAAGACCTATTTTGAAATTAACTCCTTATGAGCTTTTCAAAGGAAGAAAACCAAATATTTCTCATTTCAGAATTTTTGGATGCAAATGTTTTGTTTTGAATAACGGAAAAGATAGCCTTGGGAAATTTGATGCTAAATCCGATGAAGCTACATTTTTAGGTTATTCTTTGCATAGTAAAGCATATAGAGTTTTTAATAAAAGGACTTTAAATGTTGAAGAATCTACACATGTTGTCTTTGATGAATATCTAGACCTCGAGGAAACCCCTCTTGAGTCAAAAAGATTCTTTGTAGATGATGAAGGAATACATCAAGAAGAAACTCCTTTAGAAGAAGTTGTTGAAGAAATCAAATTGGATGAAAATCCTCCTCATGATGAAAGTCTACCAAAAGAATGGAGACCACCTAGAAACATGTCTTTGGACAATGTCATTGGAGACATCTCAAAAGGTGTAAGAGCAAGGAGGAATATGAATAATTTCTGCATGAATGTTGCTTTTGTTTCACAGGTTGAACCAAAGAATGTAGAAGAAGCATTGACAGATGAACATTGGTGTATAGCAATGCAAGAAGAGCTAAATCAGTTTGAAAGAAATCAGGTATGGGATTTAATTCCTAAAACTAACAAAATGCAGGTTATAGGTACAAGATGGGTTTTTAGGAATAAACTTGATGAAGATGGAAATATCACCAAGAACAAAGCAAGGCTGGTTGCAAAAGGATATAGACAAGAAGAAGGCATAGATTATGATGAAACCTATGCTCCAGTAGCAAGACTTGAAGCTATCCGCTTGTTGCTAGCATATGCCTCCATTATGGGATTCAAATTATTTCAAATGGATGTAAAAAGTGCTTTTCTAAATGGATACATCAAGGAAGAAGTCTATGTAGAACAACCTCCAGGCTTTGAAGATTTCAAAAATCCTAATCATGTCTACAAGTTGAAGAAAGCCTTGTATGGACTCAAACAAGCCCCCAAGATCTTGGTATGAAAGGTTAAGTAATTTCTTACTTGAAAACAATTTTAGAAGAGGTAAAGTTGATTCAACTCTTTTTATTAAGAAATCAAAGAAACATATTCTTATTGTTCAAGTTTATGTTGATGATATCATTTTTGGATCAACTAATGATGATCTTTGCCAAGAGTTTGCTAGAAAAATGCAGGGAGAGTTTGAAATGTCCATGATGGGAGAATTAAATTTCTTTCTTGGTTTGCAAATCAAACAATTGGAGAAAGGCATTTTTATATGTCAAACAAAGTACTGCAACGAACTCTTGAAGAAATTTGAGATGGAAAGTTCCAAGGAAGCAGCAACTCCCATGGCCACATCTTGCTATCTAGACCAAGATTTAAACGGTAAGGCGGTAGATCAAACACGGTATCGAGGTATGATCGGATCATTACTTTATCTTACTGTTAGTAGACCTGATATAATGCAAAGTGTGTGTGTTTGTGCTAGGTTTCAATCCAACCCTAGAGAGTCACACCTAAAAGCCGTTAAGAGAATCCTTAAGTACCTTAGAGGAACAAAATCCTTTGGTTTATGGTACCCTTCAGGAGCCTCACCTAGTATTATAGGTTTTTCAGACTCAGATTATGGTGGCTGTAGAATTGATAGGAAGAGTACTAGTGGTACATGTCATCTTTTAGGATGTTCTTTAGTTTCATGGCATTCTAAGAAACAGGCTAGTGTTGCTCTTTCAACCACGGAGGCTGAGTATATAGCAGCAGGGAGTTGTTGTGCTCAAATACTGTGGATGAAGCTTAGAAGACTTTGATATCTTTTTAGATCATACCCCTCTTAAGTGTGATAACACTAGTGCCATTAATCTGACTAGGAACCCTATCATGCATTCTAAGACAAAGCATATAGAAATAAGACATCATTTCATTAGAGATCATATAGCTAAAGGTGAACGCATTATAGAATATATAGATACCAAACATCAACTAGCTGATATCTTCACCAAACCTTTGCCTAGAGATAGATTTTATGAGCTTAGAAGAGATCTAGGAATTGTTTGTGATAAATTTGTTGTTTGAATGATGTTTGTTGTTGATTTTGATGTTAATTCAGCGTTTTACAAAAATTTATGTATTTAATCGATTAGGTTTCGGGTGTTAATCGATTAAACGCGCTGTTTGTGAAAATGTTTTATAACATAATCGATTTAAGTTTATGACATAATCGATTAAATTGCTGTGAAGCAATTTAATCGATTAAGGAATGCACATAATCGATTAAATTTTTGGGTTTTCGTTTTCTGGAAAATTTCGAAGGCAAATAATCGATTAAATGCACCGTTCTGTGTTTTTCTGCAAAATGCTTTTCGAACGTTGGCCTTTAATTCTCGTGTTTTGTTTTATTCCAATGGCTATATTCGATTCTAACGGAGATATTTTCATTAAATCAACGTTTTATGACCGGATTTCCTTCCTATAAATAGCTGGATTGAGAATCAAAGTGTCTCACTCACTCTCTCTCACTCTTGCTGTTTTCTGCTATCTCTTTCTCTTGCGCGAATTAATTCTCTGTATTCTCTCTGTTACTATATTATTTCGTTGTGCACTTTCTTTGTCTATTATACAATCATTATGGCTGATCAAAGAAGAAGAAAGATGCCATCAAGGAGAAGAGGCAAGGAGCCAATGACCTCTCAACAAGAAAGGAGACCTCCAACTCTTGCTGGTTGGATTTCTGATGAAGATATGCAAATTGGGTTTGTCAACAAGTGGAAGGATAGGAAAATTCTTACTCCCAAATATCTATCTTGTGAATTTTTCAGATCTCACTATTTTACTTTTCAGGAATTTTTAGTAGCAAGTGGGCTGCAACATTTTGTGGAGATGGAAGGTGCATTCTATCCAGATTTGGTTAGAGTGTTTTATATGAACCTAACCTCAAGGACAGCCAGTCCTAGCTCAAAGGTGAAGGGTGTGCGGATACATCTTGATGAAGAAGTATGGAATAATGTGGCTGGACTATCAACTCAATGCATCAACATCACCTATGGCTTTGAGGATTTCAACAAATTGGTGGAATTCAGAAAATTCTGCAAAGATCCAAATTTACAAGTGGAGAACTTGTACAAAGTTGGTAATGTTAAACTCAATAAGCGTATGTTGCACTATGTTATTGTGTGGGTTTTAGTTGCTAGAGGCACTAATCATGCCCAACTTACTAAGGAAGACATTCTCTTAATGTATGGATTCCTTAATAATGTTAGCATAGATTGGCCTTCAATTATTCTTGATAATATGTTTAAAGCCACTAGGCTTTCCTCTTTTGCTTTACCCTATGCTGTGTTTATCTCCAAGATTTTAGAATATAAGGGTGTAGACCTTGAAGGGGAGAACAAGCAGATTTTGCTAAGCAATAGCAAAATTGGGAAGAATGTTCTAAGGCATATGGGCCTTATAGAACAAGGCAACAGGTTTAGACAAAGAGAAGATGAAGCTGCTGCAATGGAGGAGGATGATGAAGAACCACCACCTCAACCTCAACCTCAACCAGGGTCAATGGAGGATCATATTCTTTCAAGAATGGATACAATGATGAATCTTCACACAACTCAATATGAAGATCTTTGTCACAAACTTTCAAGACTCAACAGGAGAGTGTATAGAGTTGAAAGAAAGATGGAAATTGAAGAAATATCTCCTGACGAAGATAATACAACATCCTCAAGAGGCAAACAACCAGCAAATGATGAGGAAGATGAAGAAGATAGTGAAGAAACAGAATAGGCTACAAGTTCATTTTTTCCTTAGCTTGTTTCTTAATTATTTTCAGCTGCTGTATTTGTTTTTCTCTCTATAATTTCTGTGTAATTAATTTTCTTCTACTGTAATTATCTCTGAAAATGTAATCTTTTTGAAAATGATAAAAATAAAGGGGGAGAAAAATATTTGTTTTGATTGATAATCTGTCATGTTTTCTAGCTTTTAAGAAAATTAATTTCAGGGGGAGCTTTAGGAAATATTTCAAATAAGTGCCTAATATAGCTTAAACATTAAAGAGCAAAGTTTAAGGGGGAGCTTTTAGAAATAATTTCCAATCATTAATTTCCTTGAAATCTCTTTTTCAAAATTCAAATTGAAACTTAAATGCTATGTGACTGCCTATTTTATTTCCTTTGTGGACTAATTTTTATGATGGAGATATCCATACATTAATCTCAAGATTTTCAGGATATCAATCACAAGTCACTATGTTTCTTTTTATCATCATCAAAAAGGGGGAGATTGTTGGCATATTTCAAGACCTAGAGTTTATGAAGATCTCCAGAATTTTATGAAGACCTAAAGTTTTGATGATGAAGATTTAAAGTGATTCACTCAACATTAAAGACTTGTGCCATCTCACAAAGGAAGGATGCTTGGTAGAAAAGGAAAGGCATAAAGAGCATTCAAAGCTTTCAAGAGAGAAGATTGATGAAGATTTTCTCAAGTGCTAAAGGATCAAGAGTAGAAGGTTCTGTTTTGGGTGTTGGATAAAAAGAGTAAGTCATAAATCCCATTCAAGACCTTCCCAAACAAGAGAGCAAGGTGTTTTCTCACAAAAACATTTTTCTACGCTTTTAATCGATTACCATACGTAGATAATCGATTATTTAACTTAAAATTTGAATTAAAAATGTTTAACGTGCAAAATAATCGATTATGGCCTTAATCTAATCGATTATATCAGACGATTTTAGTTTTCCAGTTTTTTAAACATGATATAATCGATTAAGCTTTTTATATAATAGATTAAATGAGTCGTTTTTGCGAAATCAATTCTAAATCAACCTAAGAATGGAAACTTTGGAGCATTTTCGAATTATAAAATGAAAGAGAATGTCTTAGGTTAAACACATCTGATTAAACACAAAGTATTCAATGTGTTTCTGCGCCTTAGCTTTTTCAAAGCCGCTTTCCTGCTCTCTTCAGTTTGATCAAGTCTTTGGAAGTGGTGATCATTGTGCTTAAGCTTTCTATTCAACACTTATCAGGTGTATTCTTTTACTATTTTTCATAAACAGGAAAATTCATCCCTTGGATCGGTTCTAAGGGAGGTGTTTCATCTCTTGTGTGTCAAGAGAGGTGTGTTTCATCCTTAATGTGTCTGAGGAGGTGTTTCCTTTATCTTTATTTGTTATTGCATGAATTGGTGTTTGTAATTTCTTTTAAAGATAGTGGGGAAAATCATCACACATTTGTGGTGGTTGGGAACTGGACGTAGGATTGACTTAATCCGAACCAGTATAAATCTCTGTGTTCTTTCTCTTTCTCTATCTCTTTTAATTGTGGATCATTATAACAATTGCAAATTCAAATAGCGTTAATCAAAGGATAAGAAAAATCCACATCCGAGTTTTTGAAAGAATTTCAAAATCTGAAAATTTATTTAAAAGAGAAAATTTAATTAAAAATCCAATTCACCCCCCCTCTTGGTTTTTACACTGTCATCTTTATTTAACAACTTTTACTGATGATGAGATCCCAGCCGAGGGGAGAGGACACAATAAGGCTCTTCATGTATCTGTCAAATGTCTCGATCATTTTATAGCACGAGTGCTCATACATAATGGTTTCTCCTTGAATGTGATGCCAAAAACCACTTTGAAAAAGTTACCTTGTGATGGAGCCCATATGAGACCAAGTGCTATGGTTGTGATAGCTTTCGATGGTAGTTGAAGAGAGGGGGTCGGAGAAATTGAACTCCTAGTGCAGATAGGCCCATGCATTTTTCAAATAGTGTTTCAAGTAATGGATATCATGCCTGCTTATAGTTGCTTGTTGGGTCGTCCCTGGATCCGTTTCTGCGGGGGTGGTCCCTTCCACTCTGCACCAGAAGCTGAAATTTGTGATGGGGGGATAAGTTGATCATAGTATCTGGGGAAGAAGATTTGATAGTCACTACAAAAAATCGCGTTAAATGCGGCTGTTATAATATGGCGGTTCTCATAAACTGTCGTAATTTACTTCATAATATGGTGTTTTTATAACTGCCATAATTTGCATTTAAACTATGGCTTTTACAACTGCCATAATTTCCTACGTGTTTTTGTTCCCTCCATTTCATCTTAAAATAAAATAAAAAATATTTTAAAACTTATTTTGAAAACCCTTAATCTTAATCCCTCCATACTAGCAGCTTCCATTCTCAGTCTCCATTTTCCATTTTCAATATTCTCGGTCTCCATTTTCCATCTTCGTACCTCTCAATCTCACGTGTTCCCTCTCAACCTCATGTGCTCCCTCTCAATCTCACGTGCTCCGCCTTATTCCTAATCTCTAACCCTAATCTCATTCTCGCGTGCTCCACTCCCATTCAAAATCACAAACCTTAATCACACTCCGCCATATTTGCATGCAGACATAGCCTTCCTTATCGCATTGGAATTATTGCTGCAACTTATAACCGGGTTAGTGAAACATATTAACCTTTTCTTGTTCTTTACCTGAAGTTGGTATTATTATTACATTTTAATTTCGAATTTTGATAGAGAGAGTAGTGATGTTATTTACTGATATTTGGGATTTTGGTGCTGTTGTGAAAGATTGCGGTTTTTGATACTGATATTTACTGATATTTACTGAATCGAAGGTTGTTTTGTCTCTTTGCCACCGAGATTCTTGTTCTAGGGTTTCTAAGACAGTGACCAGAGTGAGTGGCGAAGGGGAGTCATGGAGTGAGTGAACAACATGTTGTCTGTAATTTTTGGAGTGAGTGAGTGAACAACATGGAGTGAGCCAAACGTGTATCTCACGATATTTATGGTTCTGTAATTTTTGCAACAACTTCTTCTGGATTAGGTTCTCGGAGACAGAGCAAAACAGAGACTCTAGGTTTTCATTTATTGTCAATATTAAAATAATATATCTTCATGTTTTGATAACCCCTTATGATAATTTTGTTCCTTTATAAGAAATTATGATAAATTGTTTGTTGTTTGGCTGTATTCAATTTTATGCAGCACTGGCACATGCATGAACATGACGGTTTTCTTATGAAGATCGCCATCTTTACACTCTCTTCTGTGAACATACACAATAGAAAAAAGAAATCAACTAATATTTCTCATATATATATATACCTATCTAAGTACACACATATATATATATATTTGTGGGAAACCAAATATTAAGGGAATATATACGGGTACTTTTTTAATGTTAAACAACTGCAGTTTCATTTCAGTTCCATTGAAGTGAAACTTTAGACTTTTCGCAATTCTTGTTGGCAATATGAGTGGGGAAGTTTAAAAGTAGTATGGAGGTGGAGGAGAGGGGGAGGATGGTGGAGGAGACTTGTAATAGTATGGGGGTGGACGGGATTGATCTGGGGGAGGGGGAGATTTGTAGTAGTAAGGAGGTGGAGGTGGAGGTGAAGGAGAAGGAGGAGGAGGAGACTTGTAGTAGTAAGGTGGTGGAGGTGAAGGAGAAGGAGGAGGAGGAGACTTGTAGTAGTAAGGTAGTGGAGGTGAAGGAGAAGGAGGAGGAGGAGACTTGTAGTAGTATGGTGGTGGAGGTGAAGAAGAGGGTGGTGGAGGAGATTTGTAGACATATGGTGGTGGAGGTGAGGGGGAGGGTGGTGGGGGAGACTTGTATTGATAGTATGGATCCTTATGCTGATAGGGAGGTGGAGGTGACGGGGAAGGAGGGGGTGGAGAGGTGTAGACATATGGTGGTGGAGGTGAAGAGTAGGTGTAAGCATCAGCAGCCACAGATTCTACATTGAAGGAAAGAAGAACAATGGCCAATGCAATGGCCATTTGAGGCCTAAGTCGACCCTTACTAGGGCCATAGCTACCGGCGGTCATGAGTAAAAGGAGTACCCTCCAACCAATGTTTGGGATGAGATACGATTTAGTGATGATTAAGAAAGGTACATGAAATGCATATTTATAGTGGAATGCATCATACAGAGAGGAGGTGTAATGAGGAACTAATGATCATATGCCCAGTTGATACCGTTTTATAATTTTAATGCTTAAATGAAGCTTCCCCAGCTGGCCTTGTGACTTTTTAACTGCAATATCTTAATTCAATTTTCTTATTTTTCTCCATATGGCTCCATTCCAACTAACTCATTTTTTTTTAGAAAAATTGAAACTCCAACAACTCATTTAACTATTAAATCACCCTCTTCATCTACTCTATAGAATAATAAGCAAAAGGTTCCCAAATAATGTTGTTCTCTTATCATTCTCCCAGCTACTCGGTTGCCTCTCTTGACTGAAACAAAATTCAAAATGCCTTTTCATCCTTTTCCTTTTCTTTTCTACTTGTTTTCTACTGCTTTTGTTCGGAGGTAAGGTAGTAAAGTGAAAAGTGTATTTGGCATGCATCACAGAAAATCCATGAGCGTCTTGTGATGATCATTTGATCTGCTGAAGAAGTTGAAGGTAGCAGCCATATATAGCAACCTTCATTTCCATATAGACATACTAGTATTATTTGGTCCAAAAGATTCAAATAGTTTATTTGTGCAGTGTATAGTAGTTGATAATTGAGTGTTGGCTTTGTAGAAAAAGGTGTTGGCATATTTCAAGACCAAGAGTTAATGAAGTTCTCCAGATCTTTTATGAAGTCTTATAGTTTTCATGATGAAGATTTAGAGTAATTTAATCAACATTAAAGACTTGTGCCATCTCACAAAGGAAGGCTGCTTGGTAGAAAAGGAAAGGCATAAAGAGCATTCAAAGCTTTCAAGAGAGAAGATTGATGAAGATTTTCTCAAGAGCAGAAGGTTCAAGAGTAGAAGGTTCTGTTTTGGGTGTTGGATAAAAAGAGTAAGTCATAAATCCCATTCAAGACCTTCCCAAACAAGAGAGCAAGGTGTTTTCTCGCAAAAACGTTTATTTACGCTTTTAATCGATTATGATACGTAGATAATCGATTATTTAACTTAAAATTTGAATTAAAATGTTTAACGAACTAAATAATCGATTAAGTGTTTTTGATAATCGATTATATTGATTCTGGGTTAATATAATCGATTATGGCCTTAATCTAATCGATTATATCAGACGAGATTAGTTTTCCAGTTTTTAAAAATGATATAATCGATTAAGCTTTAATATAATCGATTAAATGAGTCATTTTTGTGAAATCAATACCAAATCAACCTAAGAATGGAAACCTTGGAGCATTTTCGAATTATAAAATTAAAGAGAATGTCTTAGGTTAAACACATCTGATTAAACACAAAATATTCAAAGTGTTTCTGCGCCTTAGCTTTTCAAAACCGCTTTCCTGCTCTCTTCAGTTTGATCAAGTCTTTGGAAGTGGTGATCATTGTGCTTAAGCTTTCTATCCAGCACTATTACCAGGTGTATTCTTTTACTGTTTTTTTTAAACGGGAAAATTCATCCCTTGGATCTGTTCTAAGGGAGGTGTGTTCATCTCTTGTGTGTCAAGAGAGGTGGGAATCATCCTCAGTGTGTCTGAGGAGGTGTTTCATCCTTAGTGTGTCTAAGGAGGTGTTTCCTTTATCTTTATTTGTTATTGCATGAATTGGTGTTTGTAATTTATATTAAAGATAGTGGGGTGATCATCACGTGTTTGTGGTGATTGGGAACTGGACGTAGGATTGGCTAAATCCGAACCAGTATAAATCTCTGTGTTTTTTCTCTTTCCCTATCTCTTTATTTTATTGTGGATCATATTAACAATTGCAATTCAAACTGCGCTCATCAAAGGTTAAGGAAAATCTGCATCCTCGTTTTAGAACATTTATTTAAAAACTGGAAAATTATTTTAAAGGGAAAAAGTTTCTTTAAAATCCAATTCACCCCCCTTTCTTGATTTTTACACTGTCGTTTATTTCTAACAGAACTTGTCATCTATTAGGAAGTAGTCTAGTATCATGGTATAACAAAAAGCAAGCTAGTGTGGCTTTGTCTACTGCTGAAGCTGAATATGTTGCAGTTGGGAGCTGATGTGCTCAAACTTTGTGGTTAAAACAACAGCTTTTTGATTATGGCTTGAAACTAGATCACATTCCTATTAGGTGTGACAACACAAGTGCTATCAATTTAACCAAAAATCCTATTTTGCATTCTGGAACAAAGCACATAGAAATAAGACACCATTTCATTAGAGATCATGTTCAAAAAGGTGACTGCATAATTGAATTTGTTGATTCACATAACCAACTTGCTGATATTTTTACCAAACCACTCTCTAAAGATAGATTTTTTCAGTTAAGAAATGAATTGGGTGTTCTTGATATCTCAAATGTGATTTAATTCATGTGTGTGACTCATTCTTGTTATTGTACATGCTGTTTTTGTGTGTTTGATTGTTTAATTTTACATGTTTGTTAATTGATTGTAGTTATACTTGCGGTTTATATGATATAGAATGAAATCTGCAATGACATTCAGTTTTTTAGTTAGTGATTTCGTGTTTTAATTAGCTTATTTCACTTAATTTGGGGCTGCAGTGGAGTTGTAGTGATTTCTGTCTCTGATTTAGTCAGTTCATTGTTGATTTAGTCATTTAATTTCATTAATTGGTATTAAATCAGTATTAGACTATCTGTTTTAATCAGCTATTTCGCACAAATCAACCAACTGAAATTGTCTGGAACAATACAAAATTAAATACCAGAACTAATTAGGTGATAAATTGCATTGATTTACATTCAATTGATGAATTTAAGTTGATTGATTGATAGTTGTGCATCAGTTACACTTAAAATACAGTTGGTTAAAGAATCTTGACTCTTGTTTTGTCATTTAGTGTTTTTGTCTTTCTTTTAACTGATTTCTCTCTCCAAATTCAAAATTCACTTAACTGATTGAATGCTTTGGATAAAACAAAACCTGCTCCATATCTCTGCTACATATATTGCCTCGGATTGCTTGTTTGACTACACAATGCATTGAATCCTTTCTAAAAGTTGTTGATTAAAATTGTTTAAATACATATGCTGAATTACATTGCCATACATATTACTTGTGTGTGAAATCTCTGCATATACTGTCTTTGCTCTGTTCTCTGTATTTTTTCTCTGCCATGGCTTCCTCAAGCAATCCTGGAAAGAAATGAAAAACAGCTGGGTCTGCAAGCAAATCCTCAAGGCATAAAGAACCTAAAATTCCAGCACCTCCTTCATATAGACATGGTTCTATTGAAGCTTGGTTTGATGGAGATGATGAAAGAATTGAGAAGTTTCAGTCTCATACCAATAAAAAGGCAATGAATCCACCAAAGATTCTGAGTTTTCAGTGGCTGGAGGATGAAGGAATTGCTGATATAATCACCATGCTGCAGTTTCAAGAGTTGCAGAAATTCCTTGACCTGAATGGGTTCATCTATCCAGACTTAGTGAAGGTTTTCTACACAAACCTTAAGCATGATGGTTCTGTTCTCACCTCCAAAGTAAAAGGAAAGGATATTATTATAAGCAATACAGTTTGGACAAGGGTGGCTGGACTCAAATCTGATGGAGTCATTTTAAGTAAGGGATATTCTGGCTCTTTGGAAGATTTCAACAAAATTCAGACCTACAGGAAATGTTTGCCTGATCCTCAAGGTTCAATTAGGGGATTTCATGTTGGAGGTCTAACTTTGACAGCTAGGATTCTCACCTTCATAATCACCTGGATGCTCACACCAAGGGGAAGTAACCATGCTACCTTAAATGAAGGTGATCTTGTTCTGATTTTTAGCTTGATGAAATCTGTTAAAATTAATTGGATTCAGGTTTTGAAGGATCACATGATGAAGTCAAAGAGGCTAACTGATTATCGCCTTCCCTATGCATTGTTAATTTCAAAATTTCTTGAGTTTTCTCGTGTGGATATAAGAGGAGAACAGAAAATCAATATTGGAAGATCTCATCAGCTGGATAATAGTTTCTTGTTCAAGTTTGGCTTTAATAAAAAGGATGGTGAATGGATTGTTGGACAAGGCTCTGGATATGCTGGAACAAGTGTTGCTGGTGCTGCTGCTAATGATGCTACTAATGCTGGTGCTAGTGCTGAAGAATCTTCAATGATGGGAGACATTGTGCCTTATGTTTCTCGTGTTGATTGTGGCACTCCATTATCTCTATTTGAGCAAACTGTGCTACAACGGTTTGATTCTATCCAATCTCACCAAATGTATCATCACTCATATTGCATTGAACATTTTGGGCACATTCATCAAAGTATTGAGGACCTGCATGCCCAACTAGCTCAAATTCATGTCGGCTATAGTACTGTGGTTGATGATGATGATGGAGAGGATGATAATTAAACTGGATCTGCAACTATTAAAGAGAAGTTATTGCTGCTAAATCAGTTGTTGCTGCTGCTGCTGTTTTTTACTGGTTTTGGAGCAATCATGTTGTTGTTTTTACTGTTATTTGAAGTAAAGTTGTTGCCGTGTTTGCGGCTTTTTGGAATGTTGTTGCTGTTGCTGCATTACTGCTAAATGCACTTGCTGTTACTGAAGTGATGATGATGTTTATGTTGCTACTACACTAATTTTATTGCTGCTACACTGATTCTGTTGCTGCTACACAAATTCTGTTGCTACTGCACTAATCCTGCTATTGTTGCTGTTTTTGCTGTTTTTGGAGTTATGCTGGCTTTGTTGTTGCATATGTTGCTGGATTCATGTTATTCATTTCATTGTTGTTTGTTTTTGTGATGTCTGTGCTTATTTGTTGCTGGTTTTTTTAATTGGGTCTCATACCCATGTCTGTTGAACATTTCTAATTTACTGCATATGCTATATTTGAATCTTTTCTTCCTTATGCTATTTGATGATTACAAAGGGGGAGAAATAATGAGGCACACCATGTAAAAGGGAAGAAATATTGAGACACATGTAAAAGGGAGAATATTTGAAAGGGGGAGAATATGTAATTGGGGAGAAATTGTTTCTGATGCTGTATTTTTCTGCTCGGTGCTTATTTTCAGGACTTCTACATTCTTCAAAGACAATGGATGCTTCAAGTGGTTGTCATCATCAAATAGGGGGAGTTTGTTGGACTTGAAGACTTGGTTTCAAGTTAATTTGATGTCTCCAACCACTTTGATGATGAAGATGATGGTGCTTGAAGAATGAAGATTTTATCTTAGGATTAAAGTGTCTTAGGATGTGGGGTAAGATGCATTTCATTTAATCTTGGACTTAATCTTGTGTTTTAAAATGGTTTGAAATGTTTTGAAATGTTTTTAAAAGTCTTAACTGTTTTTCAACTCATTAAAAATGTGTTTTCAATTAGTTAAAATGTTCTTAGTTTGATGGCTAAGTCATTCTTAAACATTTTCACCAATTGGTGTTTTAAAGCTTTGTTTTGGCTGATTTCAGCTAGCTATTTTTCTTAATTTAAATCAATTACAATTCTGGAGCTATTTTTAAGAAATCCAAGCTCTCTGGAAAATCTGGTTAATTTGCGTTTTCAACTAACTGTTTTCAATTTTTAGAATAGGGGTGCTCTGAAAAATTCATTTTAATGAAAACAACTAGCTAAATCGCGTTTCAACTGACTGATTTGATCAGAAACAGCTTTAAATGACTGGACCAGTTCTGTTTTAAATACTTTGAGTTTTAAAGAACTGGGCAACGAATCAATTACAGAGAAACTCATTGTTCAAGGAGACTTTTCAAGTGTTCTAAATCAATTTGCGAAATCAATCAAGGAGTCCAAGATCAAATTGAATTGAGAATCTTTCATAGAAAGTCATCCCCTATTTTTTGCTCTGTTTCAGTTTCTGGAATTGATTTTCAGGTGAATTCGTTCCAAATTCTTGTGTAATCTTGTACTGGGTTCGTTTCTTCTTAATCAGGGTGATTAAGGTGTTCTTTTAATAGGGTTTTACAAGGGTATACAGATCTTGTAGGGTTCAAGATCAAGTGTATTGTTCTGGTTTTAGTTTTTCATGTAGGGTTCATGTAAAAACTAAAATTTAGTGAATTGCTTTGATTTGTGTGTTTAGGAAACTGGATGTAGCCTCCATTGGAAGGTGAACCAATATAAATCTCTTGTGTTGATCTTCTTTCCCTGCTTCTTTTAATTCTGTGATTGATAATTAAATTGCTAATTGAATTGGATATATGATACATTGGTATAAGTATTTCAAGAATCTTTAAAGAATTGATTTTCATCTTCATTTAAAATCTGTTTTTCAGAAATTGGCCTTGGATTTCGAAAATCTTTTAAGAGTTTAATTCACCCCCCTCTTAAACTTAGCCATTTATTCAAAATAACTTTCACCAGTAAAGAGTGGTGGTCTATCAATAGATGCACCTTCAATAAAAGATTGATTTTTTGTTGCCATAAGGATCTTTGATTTTGAATAACTTTCAAAAACCAGCTTTGAGGCCAATTGTTAGAAATAGCAACAGTGTAAAAATCAAGAGGGGGGTGAATTGGATTTTTAAAACAACTTTTTCCCTTTTAAAATAATTTTCCAGATTTTAAATAATACTTCTAAAAACAAGATTCGGATTTTCCTTAACCTTTGATAAGAGCAGTTTGAATAACAATTGTTAATATGATCCCCAAAAAATAAAGAGATAGGGAAAGAGAGATAGAACACAGAGATTTATAGTGGTTCAGATTTAGCCAATCCTACGTCCAGTTCCCAATCACTACAAACACGTGATGATCACCCCCACTATCTTTAAATGCAATTACAAACACCAATCAGTGAAACAATGTAAAAGTAATTAAAGATAAACAACAACACCTCCTTAAACACACTAAGGATGATCCCCACCTCTCTTGACACACAAGAGATGAACACACCTCCCTTTAGAACAGATCCAAGGGATGAATTACAACAATCAATAAAGAGTAAAGAAACACCTGATGAGTGCTGGATATGAAAGCTTAAGCACAATATAATCACCACTTCCATGAACTAAGTTCAACCTTGAGAGAACAAGAAAGCGGTTTTGAAAAACTTTAGTGCAAGAACACTGTATTTTTGTGTTTGATTAGATGTGTTTAACCTAAGATGTTGCCTTTCATTTTATAATTTGAAATCAGCTCAAAGTTTCCATTCTTAGGTTGATTCAGCATTGAATTCGCAAAAACGTCGTATTTAATCGATTATATAAAAGGTGTAATTGATTATATCAGAGTAAAACTGGAAAACATATTTTTCTTGATATAATCAATTAGATTAAAGCCATAATCGATTATATGAAACCCAGAAAAAACATAATCGATTATAAAAAACACTTAATCGATTATTTTGTTCGTTAAACACTTTTAATTCAAATTATAATCGATTCTATTTCGATTCCTATCGATTAAAAGCATAGAAAAAGGTTTTTGCGAAAATATGACTTGGTCTCAAGTTTGAAATAGCCTTCAATGGGATTTATGACTTACTCTTTTTATCCATCACCCAAAACTGAAACTTCTAAACTTGTATCTTCAACACTTAAGAGAATCTTCAACAATCTTCTTCCTTGAAAGCATTTATTCTCCTTTATATCTTGTCTTTATTTTCATTTATATTTTGTCTTTATTTTCATGATGCAACCTTTCTTTATGACATAAAATCAAGTCTTTAATGTTACAATAAAACTTTATATCTTCATCATCAAAACTCCAATCTTCATGACTTATTGAGACTAAAACTTCATCAAAACTTTCTGAGTAACTTTTTACTTATACTTAAAATATGTCAACAATTTTTACTATTTTTTATAGTAATTTGATTTTAAAGACTTTTAGATATTTATCATAAACTTATACATGTGAAAAAAAATAATTTGTGAATAATAATATAATTTTTCCGTAAATATAAATTTAATGGAAAAATGTGTATATCTTTGTCTACTCCCAATGGTGAAAATCTAAACTTTCTACTTCATGTAATGATTGGAGGGTAAAGCATGTCTCTTTCAAAATAATAATTCAGTATGGGAAGCCAAGACACGGAAAAGAAAGAAACACATGGGGTTGCTTTACCCATAAAATAGTATTAACAATTTTTCATAAATTTAAAAATCTGTGTTATTGTTTTCCTTACTTTGTTCAGTTACATACTATTGTAATTAACTAATTTTAAAAGAGAATTTTTATATTTTAATTTACTTTTGCTTCAAAGAGTTTTAAACGTCTTACGTTGCCGACAAGGGAACATATAACTTGCTAAAAAAGTGACAGAAAAGTACTATTTCAGTAAAAAAAAGAACTCATGAATTTATTAAGAATGTAAGATTCCTTTTCAGGGTAATATAAATTCAAAACTTGAACTCGAAAACCACCTGAAAATTTTGAATAATAAAAAAGCATACTTATTTTATTAAAAAAAACACACAAACAAACTAATCCCACAATAAGAAAAGTTTATACCATACTTTAACCAGTAATAATCCTTTCAACTATTATAAAGTTATTAAAGTTATACTTTAACTCGTAAATATATATAACATAAACAACATTTTAATTGTGTCCTTATTTAATTATATAAAATGTTTAAATTAAAATATTATTTTAGCAAGTGGGATTGAATCTTGTTTTGTGTACGTTGTTAGGTCTTGATTAGGAGATGAAGTTAAAATAAAAAACATGTAAGATAGAAGACTCAATAGTGTAAAAAGGATGACATTATTGAGCTTTGTGACAGATAAAGATTATTGGTAGCAAAAAACAATCACTATAGGAAGAGTGTTTTTGCATGCAGAGTAGTACTGTCACAGTGAAGCACGAGGTTGGAGCTTAGATGGCCTCATGGAGAACGAAGCTTGCAAGGTCGAAACCATCAGTGTCAGGGCTATTAGGGAGCTCGGAAGCAAAAGACCAAGAGAACACGTCGTTGGTTTGAATGTAGTTACTTGTGTTTCCGGTGGTGGCAGAGAACCCAACGCTCACCCATTCGGGAAGAACCTTAGTGACATCCACTCTTTCAGAGAGGATGAAGCTCGTTTGCTGAGAAGGGTGGACCAAAGAAGCCACCAAAAGGGAGGTGGTGTCGTCATAGGTAATGAGAACCCTAGCGTTTTGACCGTTAGCCCAATTCCACGACGTCGTTTTGATAGACTTGATGGAGTTCACGTCGATGCCAATGTGGTAGGTTTCGGGGTCCCAGGCATTGCGATGGGTGTCAAACTCGACAGCAAGAGTCTGGACGGAGCTGTTGTAGTCAGTGGTGTCGAAGAGACCTAGAAATCCGTGCGCGGTTCTGGGCTGAGCCCCGACGGGTACCAAAGCAAAGGCGAGGCCATCGGCAGTAGTTGCCTTGTTGGGAGCGTTAATGTTGAATGTGAAGGAGGTGGCCCAGCTGGCGACGCTGCCAGTGGATTTGTCCCAGACACGGATGGGGGTGGTATAGAAAGCGCGTCCAATAGAGAACGCCAAGGGAACGCCCTTGGCACTAACGTTGGTGAGTCGTAACGTGCCGCTGGAGACTTTGGCGTCACGTTGGAGGATGAGGTTCTGTTCGTCGAACCTTTTCATGGTGAAGGAGACCAAGTTGTTCGCGTTTGCGTGGCTGAGAAGTACCACGAAGAGACAGAGGACAATAGAAAAGTTGAAGGAAGCCATGGTTTTGATGTTTGGCTCAAGTTTGATTGATGGGTGATGCATGAGAAGGAGTTTTGTTTAGTATTTATACTACGATCACTGCTACAGCAACCACTTTCCACATCGATTTTGAGGATCATTTCACGTCGGCCCAAAAACCGACGTTGAAAGAGGCGACGTTAAAAGTAATATTTTTAACGTCGGTTCAAATTGAACCGACGTTGAAAATCACAAGACCTTCCACGTCGGTTAAGGCAAGAACCAACATTGGAAGTGTCCCAGACTTACAACATCGGTTCTTGCCTTAACCGACGTGGAAGGTCATGTGATTTTCAACGTCGGTTCAAATTAAACCGACGTTGAAAGTTTCCTCTACAACTGCAATGCAGTTTCTAATTTTTTCATTTTCCCTAAATTTTAGTACCTGCATATCAAGCAAACCAGCAAACCAGCAAACTAGCAAAAAATTTCATAAATTTCAAATAGCTAAATTTCAAATGAATTATATATATTGAATAATTATTTAAATTTGTTCTATTTACAATTGTATAAATAAAATTACAATAAAAGTACTCCTATTGTTCCCTATTTCTAATTTCTAAAAACTTCTGTGCCCACTTTTCTCGGACTTGGTCGATAGACTCTGTGGGCAAGGGTTGGGTATCATTGAATACCTGGAACAAAATGAAAGTATATTAGGTATGACAAGTAGGAAACTTTACCAAAATGAAAGTATGTTAGGAAACTTTATCAATACAGCTTTGGAGGAATAGGGTTTTGGAGGACTAACTCTGTCTCCAAGTATCTCCGATATTCCCAAAAACTATAAGCCACATCCAATACATTACGTAGTAGCCACATTCGTAGCTACCCGTTTGTCTATTAACCTATAATGAATTGAACAAGTCATTAGTTGTGAAAAATACATATTCAATATTCATTAGAGAATTAAAAGTAACCTTACATGTAGGATTTCCCAAGTGTGGGTTAGTGGCTTTGCTGATGTGCATTCCATCAATGGTACTGCACACCTTAATAGCACTGTTGAGAAGTTATTAGTCAATATATGAACATTACTTATATTTGAAAACACAAACTTTAAAATACTTACCTATTCAAAATGTTCTTTAAATCGATGATCCGGTTTTTATTCAAAGAACAAAACCAGTATACGACCTTCTCCGGACGATCGATGAGGAAGAGTTGCCAATGATGCCTTGAAAAATAAAATGTTTAGAATATAATTCAATCACAATAAAAACAATAATAAACTTATATTGACTTACTGGAATAAATATGCTCCAAGATATATCTGCCTTTTAGAGGTGAGGATCCAATTTTGGATATATCTTTGGACTTCCTCCTTCTATTTCCAGCTGCTTGGATTGACTGAGGCTCAAAAAATCCATAGACATCCGAAGCTCCTTGCTCCTCACCAATTCATCCATCATCCTAAAAATGAAAAATAATAACATGTTATATATTAAATAATGAAATTGAAATTATAATAATAAATATGTACTTACATTGTCCAAAGTTGTAAAATAGAGATGTTGAGATCCCTGTTACCCAATGTGACCTCTGAGATGTCAGAATATGAAATGTAGAGAGGGAAGCTTGCATTATCTATCCCAAATCTCCTAGCATCCCAACGAATCTCAAAGGAGTTGGCATAATATTCTGCAGAGGCATGGATCAACTCAACAATTGGATTTTTTGGGAGAGCTGCTTGTTTTCCTTTACTATGTTCAGAAGCAGCACGACTTTTAGGCTTCCGAACATCCTACATGTTTAAAACAATACTACTTAATACGTGAAATAACATTTTCGTAAGTCATTAACATAAAAATTACATACCTTTTAGAAACTTGTCTCACTAAATGTTGGGGCCAAGCAATGAATGTGTGAAGGGCTCGTACCACCACCTGTACCTCATCGAGAGGCACAGGGACTCGAGCATCAAGCATCTCGAATCTCTTCTACCACCACTCTCAAATAACCAGGTGGCAAAGGCACAATGTGGATGGTAGAAGCCCCTTCTTGAACTGAACCAAGGGCCACCAATCTTGGTTCAAGCAACCCATCCTCCACCAATAAGGTGCATTGTTTCATCCCAAAAGATGGACCTGTGGATGCATGATATATTTCAATTAAAATTTTTAATGAAGACATATATGAAAAATAAATAACGATTTTACCGATCGGTGCAGGTGGAGGTGCAGCAGCAGCAACAGGAGAAGCTAGAATAGGAGCAGGATTACTGGAAGTACTTCCCATTGTGCCAACAGATGGAGGAGATGGATGAGCGTGTTGGTGGGAAGATGCCATCCTAACTGCCAAGTCTGGAAACATGCTAAGTAGCTGCTCCTGAACCTGTGCTGCGATGACCGGTGTCAACTTCGCTGTGAGCTTCTTCTCCAACTCTTCTTCATTAATTGTTGAGCTCTGGGTATTCTTGACTGGTGCCCCAAAATAATGTCAAATACCCACACCGGTCCCCACACCCCAAACACGGTCGGGTGTTCATCTTTACCAATAGCAGTGGTCAAGATATCTCGACGACCACATGGAACGAAAGTTCCTCGTGTACACTGCTTCCTCCAAGGAATCCTACAATAAATTTAACACATTATATATATAAATATACAAGTGTAACAAATTAATCATATTAGGGTTAAAAAGAATAGTAACTTACAATCTTATCTGCTGTATGTTGAGCCTCCTCAGATGTCATCCCACCGGAAGGCTTTTGACGAGCTCTCATCCAAGTTTGATGACATTTAGGAGGAGATGGTGGGGGGAGATCATCCTGGCTTATACCAGAACTGGCTACTTCTTTTTCTCTGAGTGCAGCCTTCTCGTACATCATTCTCTCAGACAAGAGATCATACCCCCCACGAGATAGACGGTGGGGGGTCAAATTCTTCTTCTAAATCTCCTTGGCCTTTAATCTTTTCTCCTGCAAAATAATTGATATTAGAATATAATACAATAACTTAATAAATTGAAATTAATTTATACCTCCCACTCTGGGCCAGTCCTAATCTCTACAAATTTCCTCCACTCCTCCTCAGATATGCCATATCGTTGGCAAGGAGTAAGTCCTCTGCTAACGACATCCTCAACGATAAACCCATTTCGTAGTTAATGTGGACTTGAACCGCCTCCACATTTTTGCAATGGTGGACATAATCTTCTTCTTAACCGCCTTGGAGTTTTCAATATCAAAATACTTCTGCAAAAATAAAACATAATTAGCATCAAAATTAAAAATCAATATTCAAGAAAAGATAATTGAATAAATTTAAACTTACCGTAATGTCCCGCCAAATCAGATTCTTCACCGTGTCGTCAACATTATCCCGATCTGGATGCAAAATAGATATCTAAACATAATCATTAGTTAGATGAAAAGAAGAATTATATGTAAATATGTAAAAAACTTCAAATATAAACTTAGAATTACCTTCTCTCGTGCAACGGTACCCAAGTAGCTGCTGAACTCGGGTATGATGCGGACTGGACACCTTCCCAGTGCGTGGATCAACGGACACACTCGCCTTCTCTCCCGTCATGTGTCCGGCTTTCATGCTCGATAATCGTGTAGCTTGCCTGGTCTTCTTTGGTGGAGGAGGTGGTGGAGGAGATGAGGGAGGTGAGGAGGAGGTGATGGTGAAGGAGATGCCATGTGTCCGTAAAGAAAATATAAAACAATATAATTTATAAATCTTAAATACACAAACATAAAACAAATACATAAAGAATTTTAAGTAGAAACATACTTAGACAACTAAATTTTCCCATATCCCTTCATCATGATCATTACGAGTTGCATGGACCACATCCTCTTGTACATCTTCAATACTACTAGGCAGTCGTGGTGAATTGGGAATGACAATGAAATCATCCGACTCATCTTCATTTTCATGGTTGACATCAATCCCTTTGCCTTGAAGGACCACGGACCACCTATCATTACATGGGTCGGTCACATAAAAACTTGTTTTGCTTGATATGCCATGATGAATGGTTCTTCCTTATGACCTAGCTTCTTAAGGTCTATCATAGTAAAACCTATTTCGTCAAATTGAACACCGGTATTGCTATCGACCCAAACACATTTAAATAGAGGAAATCTAAATTTACTCGTAGTCAACCTCCCAAATTTCCTCAATCACTCCAAAGTAACTTATGGATGCCATGATGGGGTTTTTATCCTTTGAACTAGAAAAGTGCATGGATGTGGCCTCAATAGATACTCCACTATTTTGAACTGTGCTATTGTCATCTTGTGACTTTGTGTATAAGGAATATCTATTAATGTCGTACCCAGTCCAAGTGATGACGTTATGTTTTGGTCCATGAGCTAGCCATTTCAATGTATTAGATGCATGCTCGATCCGAAAAATTTGGCTTCTAAACCAACTCGACAAACTTGTTGTTATGCTCCTTCACTAACAACCGCTCACCCATTTTGGGGTTTTGGGTCCTCAACATTGATTGATGAGCAGATATGTAAGGAAGAACTTCATCTGTATTATTCAAAATATACAAGTGTGCCTGACTCAATTCAGTAATATCCTTTGCTTCAACTTTTATACCACGAGTACCCTTTCCATTTATCCTATCATCATGTCGACTTGTAGGAACACCCACGGCTTGTGCTTTTGCCAAGTATTCTAAACAAAACTCTGTAGCTTCTTCTGCAATATACCTTTCAACTATAGAAGCTTCGGGTCTGTATGGATTCTTAGTATACCCTTTGAAGATCTTCATGTATCGCTCAATTGGGTACATCCACCGCAAATAAACTCGGGCCACATAACCGTATCTCTCTTACAAGATGAACAATTAAGTGAACCATAATATCAAAAAATGATGGAGGAAAATACATCTCCAATTGACATAGTATAATTGTCTGTCTCGGCTTCCAATTGATCTAATGATTTTTCATCAATTACCTTGGCACATATAGAGTTGAAGAAAAACATAGACGCATAATTGCATTTCTCACATTCTTCTGGAGTATGCCACGTATAGCTACAGGTAAGAGTTGTTGCATCAAAACGTGACAGTCATGTGACTTTAACCCAACTAGTTTAAGATCTTTCATTGACACAAGACTCTTAATATTTGAAGAGTATCCTTGTGGAACTTTAATACTCGAAGGCACCGACAAAGACTAGTCTTCTTTTTTGGATAAAGTGTGACATGTCTGGTGGAAGATATGTTCTCTTGCCTTCGGATCTTGGATGCAATTCGGACGTATTCCCAATTCACAAAGATCTTGACGAGTATTCACTCCATCCTTTGTCTTACCTTTGATGTTCAAAAGTGTGCCAATTAGACTATCACATACATTCTTCTCAACATGCATCACATCAATACAATGACGTACATCTAGATGACACCAATATGGAAGTTCAAAAAAAATTGATCTCTTCTTCCACTTGCTTCTATCAGTAGATTTCTTATGGGTCTTTCCAAATTAAACATTTATGTTTTTCACTCGATCATAAACTTTCTCACCTGTTAACGGTGACTTAGCAATTTCATCCTCCTGCCAACCGTTAAAAGCTTTCTTCAATCTTCGGTATGGGTGGTTAACTGGAAGGAATTTTCTGTGTTTATTATAAATTGTCTTCTTCCCATGTTTCAATTGCAGATAACTTGTATCTTCTTGACAAATAGGACACGCATGATGACCCTTGACACTGTATCCACTCAAGTTACCATATGCTGGAAAGTCATTTATGGTACAAAATATCATTGCATGTAACTTGAAATTCTCCTGTCGATTTGCATCAAACACCTCTACTCCTTCCTCCCACAACAATCTTAAGTCATCTATCAAAGGACTTAAATAAACATCTATGTCATTTCCTGGCTGTCTTGGACCTGCAATCATCATAGATAGCATAACATATTTCCGCTTCATGCACAACCAATGTGGAAGATTGTAGATCACCAATAAAAATGGCCATGAACTGTGGTTAGTGCTTAAGTTACCAAAAGGATTCATTCCATCTGTAGCTAGTCCAAGTCTAAGGTTTCTTGCATCACTACCAAAACTTGGAAATAGACAGATCAATTTTCTTCCATCGTGGAGAATCGACCGGATGTCGAAGTTGTCCATCTCGTTTCTTTGCAACTCGAATGCCATGTGAGATTTTTTGAATCTTCTTCATTAGCAAACAATCGCTTAAACCTTTGAATTATTGGAAGATACCATATAACCTTTGCAGGAGAACCCTTTTTATGACTATCTTCACCATCACCATCACCATCCTTGACTTTGTAACGTGATACACCACATTTTGGACACTTGTGAAGAGATTCAAACTCTTTTCTGTATAAAATACAGTTATTAGGACAAGCGTGTATCTTTTTATATTCTAAATCCATTAGACAAAGTATCTTCTTTGCTTCATACATACGGTTAGGCAATGTGTTTTCATCTGGAAGCATCTCTTTCAAAAGTTCTAACAATTCATTGAAACTTTTATCACTCCAACCAAACTTTGCCTTCAAATTCACCAATCTTAATACGTAAGACAATCGTGTGAAAGTTGTACACCCAGGATACAAAGCCGTCTCCGAATCGGTCTTCAATTTATCATATACAGTGCATGTGCTTGAAGAAAGCTCTCCGACCCACATCACGAAGCATATCCTCTATTCGATCTTCCATACTGACATCCTCCTCCTCCACAGTTTGTGATACTACTGGAATATCAATAAGTTCATCGTGCCATATCCATGTAGTATAATTTTTCATGATACCCTCACATATTAGATGTTCTCGTATTATATCTACGGTTTGAACTCTTCCATTAACACACTTAACACAGGGACAATAAAATTTTCCATTCATCTTTAGACCATTTCGTTTAGCAAAACTCAAAAATTGTTCAACTCCATTCTCATACTCTTCTGATATACGACTTGCATTCATCCAACTTCGATTCATTTTCGGATTTTAGACTACAATTAAGAGTTAATAAAAAACTTATCCGTCATCAATGAATTTAATATCATTGATTACTATAATCAAAATTATCATTTAGTAGAGTTTGCTCTATAAGAGAGACAAACTCATTCTAACAAAATTTCAGCAGAGTTTCCTCTATTATTTCACTAAATCCAAATTTTTATACAAAATCAAATACATAAACAACATCAAATAAAGCCCTATGGGCACAGGCAAATCATCAGAACAATCATCTACAGACATTTAATAACCTAATCATACCAACACTATAACATTATTTAGTACAGTTTACTAGAGACAAACTCATTCTAACGAAATTTCGGCAGAGTTTCCTCTGTTATTTGACTAAATCCAAATTTTTACACAACATCAAATACATAAACAACATCAAATAAAGCCCCATGGGCACAGCCAAATCATCAGAACAATCATCTACAGGCATTTCAATAACCTAATCATACAAACACTATCTACAAAACAAAAAACAATAAAAACAATAAAAAACCCACTAACCTGGCGGCGGTAGCGGCAGCAGCTGGCGGCAGCTGGCAGCACTGCAGAGGCGAGGCGGCAGCGTGGCAGCGCAGTGGCGTAGGCGGTGCGCAGCGGCGGCAGCGACACTAACGACGGCAGGGTTCGCGACGGCAGCAAATGAAACCCGCAGGCGCGGTTCGCGGTGGCAGCGGCGAGTGGCAGGGGCAGGCGGCAGTGACACGGCGAAGGCAACCACGCGGCGAAGGCAGCGGCGCGGTTCGCAGTGCCGAATTCGAGTGCCAAACGGATTCGCAACGCAGAGGGGAGGTTGGCGGCGGCGCAGCGGCAGCAAGCGGCGGCGTCTCTAGAAGGAAGGGCGTTCGCGGCGGCAGGGAAAACCAGAAAAACCAGTGCGGCAGCAGCGGAACTCAAAAACGAAGAACGAAAAGTGAGGAAGAAGAGGGCGCGGGAACGTGTTATAAAGGGCCTTCTACGTCGGTTATTGGGCAGAATCGACGTAGAATGTGAGCAACTCAACATTCCACGTCGGTTGCTACCAGAACCGACGTAGAATGTTAGATCTACAACGTCGGTTCTGCCCAATAACCGACATTAAAGACCCTTTAACACTCTTCTACGTCGTTTGTAGATTAACCGACGTAAAATGGCGACGTTAATTCCTAATACTGTAGTAGTGAATAACCAGTGTCCTAGGTTTAGATATTGTTACAAGAGAAGTGATATATTGACACTCTTATTAGAAAACACATTCACTTGACACTTCAAAAAATTAATATTTTAATTATATGTTTTTAAAATTTTAATATAAAAAATTAATAAAGGAAAAGTGATATATTGACACTCTCACTAAAAACACATTTACTTGATATTTCAAAAAATTAATATTTTAATTATATTTTTCAAAATTTTAATATAAAAGATTAATAAATATTATTATATTATTAAAATGGGTTGTAATACAATAATCCTACTTTACAATCCATTTTAATAATATAATAATATATATTAATCTTTTATATTAAAATTTTTAAAAATATAATTAAAAATTAATTTTTGAAGTGTGAATGTATTTTCTAATGAGAATGTCAACATACCACTTCTCATTACATAATTAATTTTAAATTAAAAATCATATTTATAACAAGAGAAGTGATATGTTGACACTCTCACTACAAAACACATTTACTTGACACTTCAAAAAATTAATATTTTAATTATATTCTTTCAAAATTTTAATATAAAAGATTAATATATATTATTATATTATTAAAATGAAATGTAAAATAAGATTATTATATTACAACCCATTTTAATAATATAATAATATTTATTAATTTTTATATTAAAATTTTGAAAGAATATAATTAAAATATTAATTTTTTGAAATGTCAAGTAAATGTATTTTCTAGTAAAATTGTTAACATATTACTTTTCCTTTATTAATATTTTATATTAAAATTTTTAAAAAATAAAATTAAAATATTAATTTTTTAAGTGTAAAGTGAAAGTGTTTTATAGTGAAAGTGTCAATATATCACTTTTCCTTATCTAATAATACTTTCTGACACAATTCAATTATTGACATGAATTTTCAGAACAAACCATTTTTAACAGCGTTCAACACGTTCAACACGTTCAACACGTTCAACACCTTCAACACCTTCAACACGTTCAACACGTTCAACACGTTCAATGACACAAATATATTAAATTTAACATTTTCTTTAAAGTATCGCAGATGTTAGACACGTTCAACACGTTCGCCACCTTCAACAGAGTCAAGACGTTCACATATTTTCATATATTTGGTATTGATAACTGCTGTTGTTTCTTTTTGTAATTTAAGTTTCTCATTTTTTTGTTTCACTGTTTTTAAGGAAAGATTTTGTCCGTTTATAAAGTGTAATTTGGAGATTTAGTTGAAAAGATTGTAGTGTATAATAAGAATTGACAGTTTTAGTGCTTTAATTCGGACAAGTGAAATTAATTATCTTTATTTAAATTAATTGATATTAGTTTGATGATTTTGATTTTAGGAAATCAGTTTTTTTTATGTCTGTGATTTTTTGAGTTTCTTACGTTAGACAAATATTACAAAAATATATAAGTTATTTATAATACTAGATATAGTACTTTTATTATTTTATTTTATTTTCATTCATCGTATTTTTCCTTTTTGTTTGTCTAATCTTACAGAAGGGATAGTAGATAAGAAAGAGTATATGTAATAAACATTACTATGAGCAGTTGTATCATAAGCGTGAATCATTTTTATTAAGAGAGGAACTTGAGTAATTGATGATTTTTTATGAATCACGAGTAATTTAATTTAGGCTAGATTGGCATATTTAATCTATGTTTTAGAAAAATTTATTTAATTTTTAGTTTATAGTAGGTGGTTTTATGTTTAAAATAATAAAGTGAAAGAATTTTTTATGATATTAAATATAATTGAAAAGAATGTGTTGTATAGTAGTTACAATGTTTTTTTATTTTCAAATAAAATTTTGTATATATATATATATATATTTTAGAGTTAAATATATTTTTAGTTTTTGAATTATTTATTAAAATTATGTTTTATTTCCGAGACAAACTTTTGATATATTTCATTCTTATACTTATAAATTGGTGTAAATGATTTTCGATAACAAAATAAAAACGTCTTTAAAAAGAGAAAGATGAAAGCAAGAGAAGAAAAAAGAGTAAAACAAAATTAGATGACATATAATAGTAAAGTAAAAAACTATAAAAAAGAATAAAAAAAATAAAAAGAAATTATGATACATCATTAAGGATAGTTTACACAATTTATAAAATATATAGTCAAAATAGATTTGATGTTTATTTCATAATCAAAACACAATTTTTCATAAATCATTTCCAGATTTTCCAAATCATTTTTCAGAACATTAATTTCTTTTTCCAGTTCAAAAACTTTGTTTTCAAGTCAATTATTCAGACCTTTTAATCTATTGTTTAAATAAAGTTTCTTGGTTTCATCATGCATTTCATTGAAAGCATCAAGTTGTTGATCATAGTTTTTATTATTGCTATAAAAACTACGTACACTGTTTGTATCTTCATCTCTAGCCATGAGACATAAATTGACTTCCTTCTCATCATCAAAGGTATTGCTACTTGAAGAACTTTCAAATTCTTCCCATGCCATATATGCCTTTATATTTCTGCTACTTTTTTCAAACCTTCTTTCAAAATTCTTTTCAGCTTTCTTTTCAGCATGTTTATCCTTGTAGGGATTTGTTGGACATTCACTCTTTATGTGTCCTGGTTTTCCACATCAAAAGCAGGTATACTTAGATATATTATAATCATTTCTTTTTAAATCATACCTTTTTTATCTGACTATCCTGTCTTTGTTTTTCTTCTTGATGAATCTCCCCAACTTTTGGACCAGCAAGTTCTGGTTCTCAGTTTCTGAATTGGATTTTGAAACTTCTTCCAAATCTTTTCTCCTTGTGGCTGTGGTTTTTAGAGCCAAACTATTCTTCTCCTTTTCACTGTTCTCTTGCTCTGTTAATCTGTTCATCTTTAATTCATGTTCAGTCAACTTCCCAAACAAAGATGCCATGGACATTGTTGATATATCTCTTGACTTAGAAATTGCTGTGACCTTTGGCTGCCAATTCCTGTCAAAACATTTAAGAATCTTTATATTTAGCTCTTCCTCTCCGACGCCCTATCAGATGATTAACTATATGAGTAAAGAGTTTATGAACATCAGTGATAGTCTCTGCAAGTTTCATCTTAAACATTTCATATTCTTGTATGAAAGCATGCTTTCTAGCTCTTTTCACTTCTTTGGTGCCTTCATGTATAACTTCTAAGGTCTCCCACATTTCTTTAGCAATGGTACATTGAGAAACTCTAAAAAATCATTAGAATTTATTGAAGAAACAATAAGATTTTGAGCAATTTTATCATACTTGGCTTTCTTTAATTCAAAATCAGTTCTATCACTCCAAGGTGTTTCAATCCATCCACCATCAACCTTTTATTTAGGAACAAAAGAACCATTAACTATAGTATCCCAGATACCATCATCCATAGATTCAACAAAGATTTTCATTCTATTTTTCCATAATTGATAATTCACACCAGTAAACAAAGGTGGTCTGTTAACAGAGGCGGTCTATTAAAAGAGGCTCCTTCAGCAAAAGGATTTCCATTATGATCCATCATGCAACACGCAAGATCACACTTGAAGAAATTACAAGTAATAAGCTCTAGATACCAATTGTAAACACACAAATCACTTCAAGAGGGGGTGAATTGAAGTTTAATGAAAATTAATTGTAGATTCATTTAACCAAGTCAATTTTAAACACTCAGTTGTAGTTTTTAACTCGAGTCTTAATGGATTAAAAGCACACCAAATTTTTCAGAAAATAAGGATTAGCTTCAGCAGTATCAAGATATGATTAAGAAGAAAGATCACACTAATTTTTTTTATACCGGTTCACTCATAAAGAGCTATGTCCAGTTCATCCACTATTATTAAGAATTCTTTGCAAACAATCACACAACACACAACGGAATATGTTCTTGAACTCTACAAGAACAATCCTTCAACTTGCACCCTACTGTAGAACCATTTCTTGGAAATCCAAGAAATTACAAAACCCTTAAAAAGATTAAAAGAAAAAAATTATACAAACACCTTTTCTCTAACATAGATTCTAATACAAACAGAAAAATGGAAACAGAGAAAGATGAATAAAAGAAAGAAAGAAAGAGGAAAGAAAAGACTCCCTTTAAACCAATGAACTATTCTTGCCTAGATGAGAGAGATTTCTCTTCAAAAACCTTTGATGATCAAAATATTCTTTGATGATTAAACTTTTTCTAATTTAAAACAATTTGAAATTTGTAAGTCTGTGTGTTTTTCGTTCTCAGTAATTTCTAAAACTTTCTTGTTGTTACAGTTTGTAAAAGATCTATTTATAAAATATAAAGTTAAGTTTGTAACGAATTCTGATTTAATGAATTTAGTGCATTAAAATTCAAATTAAAATTTGAATACATTTTCAATTAAAAACATATTTGAGTCTAGAAACAATTCCAGTTTTATAAAGAAATAAAATGCAAAATAATGTAGCCATGATTTTCGAAAATCTCTCTCAAATAAGCTAGATTAATTCAAATGGAAGAGAGACTAACCAAACACCAAACAAAAACAAATCTAGAGTTTCTTGTTGAGTCACCATCATAGTTGAAGAAGCTTAATTGCAATAATCAAATTCAAACTCCCCTTGCTAACAAACTCCCCCGGTTTTATGATTGCAATCTTGGGGTTAATCTGTGAGTTTGTTTTACTGTGGTGAATTTGCACTTTCCTGCAAAACAACACAGAGTACAAACACAAGTAACACAATACACCATACCATTGTCCCCCTTTGAAATTAGCAAATAAGGAGGTAAAAAACCAAAACATAACAGAATATGAAAATCATAATAAAACAAATATTTAGTACAGTCGAAAGTAAAGTAATTATTTTAAAGATACATGCCTTAAAAAACATAAAAAATGAAAGAAATGCAAAAAATAAAGAGATGGATGAATGCATGAATGGAACAAGGAAAATCAGGGATCTTGAAACTGAAGTTGATGAAGACTTTCACACAAGTCTTCAAGCTGATTGTCAATATGCTGAAAGCGACTGATGTAGGCTTCGTGGTGTTCTCTTTGCGCCACGGAAAGGAAATGAACTTGTCTGGCCATATATGTTTTGTATAAAGAGAGAGGTGGTCCAGAATAACTCTGTGGAACACAATTATAGTAAGGGGTTCCATCATCATCTAAATCTGCACCAACATCAACGTCTTCAGGCTCCTCCCGACCTCCTTTCTAAATGCCTTCCATCTTTCTAAAACGCATTTTAGAGAGAGTAACAACAACAACAAAGTTGGCCCTTTGTGTCAAACAACTGTTCTCTCCTTCAAAAGGCACTTTACTAGCAGCCATAATTTTGGTAATGAGTACAACATAAGGAAGTTGGAATTCAGAAAAGCACTTCGCTTTTAGCATATGCTCTTTAATCACATAAATCCAGTTTACTTAATACTATTTTCGAGATCATACATTCATGCTAAATCACCTTCATTCAACAGAGAGTGATTGAAGCCTCTAGGAGTCAAAACCCAAGCAACAATGAAAGCAAGAAACTTGGGAACAAGTTTGAATAAGAAAGTTTCTTGGTTTCATCATGCATTTCATTGAAAGCATCAAGCAGTTGATCATAGTTTTCATTATTGCTATAAAAGTTGCTTACACTGTTTGTGTCTTCATCTCCAGCCATGAGACACAAATTGACTTCCTCCTCATTATCAAAGGTACTACTACTTGAAGAACTTTCATATTCTTCCTATGCCATATATGCCTTTATATTTCTGCTACCCTTTTCAAACCTTCTTTCAAAATTCCTTTAAGCTTTCTTTTCAGCATGTTTATCCTTGGAGGGATTTGTTGGACATTCACTCCTTATGTGTCCCGATTTTCCACATCCAAAGCAGGTATATTTAGATATATTATAATCTGAATATCTTGTTAAAAATAATGACAGTGCAAAATCCAAGAGGGGGTGGGGTTGAACTGGGTTTTTAAAAAAAAATTTGGTTTAAAATAAGTTTCAATTTCAATTTTAAATTTAAACACTAGGATTCGGATTTTCCGTAAGATATGGTAAGAACGCTTGAGATAGCAAATAAATATAATCCAAAAATTGTAAAATATAGAGAGAGGGAAAGGGAGAAAGAACACAGATAATTGTACTAGTTCGGATTTAGCCAATACTACATCCAGTGCCCAACCACCACAAACACGTGATGATTTTCCCCACAGGGATGAATTACATAAATCACTGATGAGTTACATAAATCAAGGGATGAATTACATAAACCAGTAAACAGGAAAGAGAACACCTGATGAGTGCTGGATATGAAAGCTTAAGCACAGAACAATCACCACTTCCAAGAACTAAGATCAACCTTCAGAGAGCAAGAAAGCGGCTTTGAAAATATTAGAGCGCAAGAACACTGTATTTTTGTGTTTGATTGGATGAGCATAAATCTAAGACATTGCCATTCATTTTATAATTCGAAATCAGCTTAAAGTTTCTATTCTTAGGTTCATTCAGCTTTTAATTCGCAAAAATGTTTGTATTTAATCGATTGTATAAAATCCATAATTGATTATTTCAAAGAAAATCTGGAAAACATATTTTTCCTGGTATAATGAATTAGATTAAAGCCATAATCGATTATATGCAACCCAAAAAACAATATAATCGATTATCAAAACACTTAATCGATTATTCTATTCGTAAACTTGTTTAATTCAAATTTTAAGTGATATAATCGATTCTATTTCGATTTCTAATCGATTAAAAGCGTAGAAAAAGTTTTTTACGAAAATATGACTTGCTCTCAAGATTGAAATGGTCTTTGGGGGAAAGTATAACTTACTCTTTTTATCCAACACCCAAAACTGAAACTTTTAAACTTGATTCTTCAGCTGTTGAGCAAATCTTCAAGATCTCCATCCTTGATTACTTTAATTTTCCATGATTGACTATTTTATTAGCCTTTATTCTCCATGATGCAGCCTTCTTTTTTAGGATAAAATCAAGTCTTCAATGTTGTAATAATATCTGTATCTTCATAATCAAAACACCAATCTTTAACATCCTTTTTGAATTTAATTCTTTTACTGAAATATGTGTTTATTCTTGAATTAAATCAACAATCTCCCCCTTTTTTATGATGATAAATAACTTAAAGACTTGTGATTAATATCCTGAAAATAATCTTAGAATATGTTGTATGGATATCTCCATTATAAGTGTTAGTCCAAAAGAGAAATAATATAGGCAATCAATTCTCAATCAGCAAATATCAAATTTTCAGAATTTTGAATTTTCAGAAATTTATTGCATAAAAGAATTTCCTTATTCTCCCCCTTAATCTTTGCTTTTAATGCTTAAGATATTTTTTATATTCCCTCAATCAATCACATATATTTTTCTCCCCCTTTTTGAACAAAATAAAAAAGTTACAAAAATAGAGTCACACAGCAGAAGCACAAAATTGAGTAGAATACATTGAGAGAAAACATACAGGCATAAGCTGAAAGCAAGAAAAAACTAACACAGATGAAAAAAAATAATGGAGTAATGAGCCAAGTGATTAAGCATTGTATTCAGTTTCCTCATTGTCCCCAATTTCTTCATCCTCGTTGTCTCCAGCTGGTTGTTTGGCTTTTGAGGATCTTATATTATCTTCTTCTGGAGATACATCATCAATTTCCAGTTTTCTTTCAACTCTATATACTCTCCTATTGAGTCGTGAGAGTCTTGAACACAAATCATCATAGTGTTGAATCTATAAATTTAGGATGTTGTCCATTCTTGAGTAGATATTTGCTTCCATGGATCCTGGTGGTGGTTGACCTTCATTTTCTTCATCTTCCTCCATGGGAGCTTCTTCACCTCTTTGTATAAAGTTTTTGCCATGTTCAATTAACCCCATATGACGTAGGACACTTTTTCCTATTTTGTTGTTGTTGAGCAAAATCTGCTTTGTCTCCCCAGTCAAATCTACACCTTTGTATTCCAAGATTTTAGAGCTAAATACTGGATAGGGTAAAGCAAAAGTAGATAACCTAGTGGCCTTGAACATATTTTCAGTTATGATGGCTGGCCAATCAATATTAACCTCATTGAAAAAACCATACATTAACAAAATATCCTCTTTTGTAGGAAGCTCAGCATGGTTAGTTCTTCTAGCAACTAAAATCCAGACAATAACATAATGTAACATCCTTTCATTTAATTTAACGTTACCAACTTTATAAAGACCATCCACCTGAAGATTTGGGTCCTTGCAAAATTTGCGAAATTACGCTAGCTTGTTGAAACCTTCAAATCCATATGTAATGTTCATCCTGCCTTCAGTGGATAAACCTGCCACAGTTTGCCAAACGTCTTCATCAAGAAGAATCCTCACTCCTTTTACCTTTGTGCTTGGGGTACCTGTACGAGATGTTCAATTTAGATAAAACACTTTTACCAAATCAGGGTAGAAGGGGCCTTCCATCTCCACAAAAAGTCTTTAGTCTGCTTGAGACTAAGAGTTCTTGAAAAGTGAAATTGTGAGATCTGAAAAAATCACAAGATAGAAGTTTTGGGGTAAGTATTTTCCTGTCTTTCTAGTGATCCAAGTAAGCCCTCTGGATGTCTTCATCTGAAATCCACCCACTAGATTAGGTTGCCTCATTTCTTGTTCTTGCTGGTGAGAGCTCATTGGGGCTTTGCCTTTCCTCCTTGCAGGCATCTTTCTTCTTCTTTGATCAGCCATTAAATGAAAGATGAATTGTAGGAACAAAAATTGATCTAATACACTAATATAAAGCAAAAAACTCGTGCACAAGAGATAGCAGAAAATAAGAACAGCAGGAGAGCAGAAAAACTGAATTGGTCTTTTGATTCTCAACCATGATATTTATTGATGCATGCCTAGGAGGCATTGTATGTGTTGTAGGATCTCTCAAACATGTGTAGAAGCATAGGAAATCAAAATAACATGAAGATTATCATAGAAGAACACGAAAACCGAAATTCCCCCAAATGTTAGGGTTCCAATCAGTGCAAAATCTTTAAAACTTGAAAAGAAATCAATTCAACCGATTAAAATCAAGAACACATGCATAGGAAGGCATAGAATGAATTAAACTTGAATTTAATCGGTGCAAATGGCTAGAATTGATCCATATAGGTGCAGCACATGAAGAACAAAACAAGAACATGAAAAGGAAAACATGGAAGAGAGAAAGAGATGAAAAACACGCCACTTTTCAAGAGAAAAGATAAGTGCAAAAGACAATCACCACTTGAATTTAGGAAAACTCAAGATGAGATTCAAAGAAAATGAGGAATACCTCTTGAACTTCAAAGAGAATTGCTCTTGCAATGTATTCAAGCTTCAAAGTTATGTTACAAATGAGAGTTACACCCTTATATAGAGGGGAAAACGAAAATGCATGCACATGGGTGGAAGGTGAATGGTTTAGGCCATGTTTGGAGATGCTCCCTAGCTTCCCAAACAAGGCCCTTCCCACTAAATGTTATCCTTATGTCCAAACACCCCTCCTCTTGTGTTTATTTGTGACAAAGTCATAAAAGAAACTAAACTATTTTTATTTTCAAGGAATTTACAAGAACTATTGATATTTCTAATGTCTTCTTCAAGTTTCTTGTACATTCCTCTTGTTTTTCTTCCTTCCTTTTCTTCAAATCTTTTTGTAAGCTCTTTTTTCATAATTTTTTTTCCTTTTCTTCTTGTGGTGACTCCTCCTTGCATTGATTGAGGTTCTTCATGGAATGAGATCACATCATTTATAGATGTGTAATCTGTCTCCAAATCACTGAGTTAATGTTAATAGAGTCGTTGGGGGAAGGAATATAGCTTTTGTAGGACAAATATGACAAGTTTCAAAGCTCCAACGTTCAAAAAAAGTGCACAGAAAAACTCAAAACGATGCATTTAATGGATTATAGGTTGAGCATGATCGATTATTTGCTCAAAAACTTGCCCAGAATGAAAAACCCAGTAAATGATCGATTATGAAAGTCGGATAATGGATTAAATTAGATAAATTTTCTAAAACATCACAAATCGTTACAGATGGTCGATTATGTACTAATGTAATCGATTATGGATGAAAAAAATTTCATAAACAACGCTTTTAATTGATTATGATATGAAATGTAATCGATTATATTTGCGATTAAACCAGTTTTACAAAAAATACATAATTTCAAGCAAATTTCATCAACAAAACATAATTTACTCAAGAGATTTATCATCAACAATACCTAGATCCCTTCTAAGCTCATAAAATCTATCTCGGGGTAAGGGTTTGGTAAATATGTCAGCTATTTGATGTTTGGTATCTACATATTCTATGATGCAATCACCTTTAGCTATATGATCTCTAATAAAATGATGTCTAATTTCTACATGCTTGGTTCTAAAGTGCATGATAGGGTTCCTAGTTAGGTTAATGGAGCTAGTGTTGTCACACTTAAGAGGAATGTGATCTAGAAAGATGTCAAAGTCTTGTAATTATTGTTTCATCCATAAAATTTGAGCACAACAAATATAGCTACTATATACTCAACCTCTGTGGTTGAAAGAGAAATACTAGCTTGTTTCTTAGAATGCCATGAAATTAAGGAACATCCCAAAAGATGACATGACCCACTAGTACTTTTCCTATCAATTTCACAACCCCCATAATCTGAGTCTGAAAAACCTATAATACTGGGAGAGGCTCTAGAAGGGTACCATAAACCAAAAGATTGTGTCCCTCTAAGATACTTAAGGATTCTTTTAACTGCCGTTAAGTGAGACTCTTTAGGGTTGGCTTGAAACCTAGCACAAACACATACACTTTGCATAATATCAAGTCTGCTAGATGTAAGATAAAGCAAGGATCCGATCATACCTCTATAATTTGTTTGATCAATTGGGTTACCATTTAAATCTTGATCCAAATAACATGATGTGGCCATGGGAGTTGCAGCTTCTTTTGAGTTTTCCATCTCAAATTTCTTTAGGATCTCATTGTAATATTTTATTTGACATATGAATATGCCATTCTTCATTTGTTTGATTTGCAATCCAAGAAATAAATTTAATTCTCCCATCATGGACATCTCAAACTCCCCCTGCACATTATTTGTAAACTCTTGGCAAAGATCATTGTTAGTTGGTCCAAATATGATATCATCAACATAGACTTGAACAATTAGACTATGTTTTTAAGATTTTTTAATAAAAAGAGTAGAATCAACTTTACCTCTTCTAAAACCTTTATGAAGTAAGAAAATTACTTAATCTTTCATACCAAGATCTTGGAGCTTATTTTATTCCATATAAGGCTTTCTTCAATTTGTAGATATGGTTTGGATTTTTAAAGTCTTCAAAACCTGGAGGTTGTTCAACATAGACTTCTTCCTTTGTGTACCCATTTAGAAACGAATTTTTTACATCCATTTGAAATTATTTGAATCCATTATGGAAGCATATGCTAATAACAACTTAATAGCCTCCAATCTTGCTACGGGTGCATAGGTCTCATCATAGTCTATCCCTTCTTCTTGTCTATATCCTTTTGCAACCAGCCTAGCTTTGTTCTTGGTTACGTTTCCTTCTTCATCAAGCTTGTTTCTAAAAGCCCACCTGGATAAAAGAAAGAATGTCCATGTAAATCTAGAGTAATCATCAACAATCACAAGAGCATAATAATTGTCACTAAAACTTCTTATTCTAGAAGGACCAAATAAATCCATGTGCAATAATTCCATAGGTTTAGAAGTAGAAACAACATTTTTGGATTTGAAAGAATTTTTAGTTTTCTTCCCTTTTTGACATGCTGCACATATTTTATCTTTTTCAAAAATTTGTTTTGGCTAACTAATTACTAACTCTTTTGATACAAGTTTACTTAGATGAGGCATATGAATGTGAGTAGCTCTTCTATGTCATAACCATGGATCTTCTTCTTTAGCTACTAAACATGATATGTTTCTAGACGAAGATGCATTATCAATATCAATGAGATAAATATTATTATGTCTTTTAATGAATTGATTAAGTTCCTCATGCATTGCTAAAATCCAATGTTCATCTAATAATGCATCTTCAATATTTTTAGGTTCTATTTGAGATACAAATGCCATGGTATTGCAAAAATGATCCAAGGAATTACGAGTAGAAACACCCTTATTAATGTCTCCTATGATGTTGTCCATAGAAAGATATCTTGCAGTTTTCCAATCTCTGGGAAATTCTAAGCTTGTTGTATTAGGTTCTGCATTGTCAGCATAATTTTTACCTAAAATGTTAATCGATTGAAATTTCTCCTGAACTTTATCTTCAATATTGTCATAAGATGAACTTGTCTTTTCTTGAACATCATGAACAAACTCTTCAATTGTTATTAAACGTTTATTGTATACTCTATATGTTTTGCTATGTGATGAGTATCCCGAAAAGATTTTTTCATTAGCTTTTGCATCACACTTGCCAAAAGATTCTTTGCCATTGCTAAGAACAAAACATTCGTAACCAAAAACTCTCAGGTTTTCTATATTAGCTTTTCTTCCTATGAATAATTTAGAAGGAGTTTTTTTAAGAATTGGTCTAATGAGCATCCTGTTTAGAACATAGTAGACTGTATTTATAGCATCTTCTCCAAAGTATTTTGGCAAACCAATTTCATTTAAAAGAGTTCTTGCTATTTCACCTAAAGATTTGTTCTTTCTCTCAACAACACCATTATGTTGAGGGGTTCTAGGAGTAGAAAACTTGTGGTTTATTCCATGTTTATGACAAAACTTTTCAAACAAATTACTTTGGAACTCTCCACCATGATCACTCCTAATAGAACAAATTTTCATATTCTTTCCATTTTGTAAAATGTTAGCAAGATGCTTAAAAGCTTTGAAAGCATCACTTTAATGTCCATGCAAACCTAGAATATCATCTACAATTACTAATGCATAGTAATTACCACCTAGACTCATAGTTCTTGAAGGACCAATTAAATCCATATGGAACAGTTCAAGAGGTCTAGCCGTTGAAACAATATTATTCAGTTTAAAAGAAACTTTAGTTTGTTTCCGCTTTGACATGCTTCACACAGTTTGTCCTTCTCAAATATTTAGGTGGTCCAATTACTAGTTCCTTAGATGCTAATTTTCCTAGATGATGCATGTTAATATGTGTTGCACGTCTATGCCATAATCATGAGTTATCTTGCTGTGAAATGAGACATGACAGACTGCTATCAAATGCAAAATTTAAGTCTAACATGTAAATATTGTTAATACACTTACCAATCATGAGTATACCACCTATTTTTGCATCACAGATCATGCAATGATTGGGTTCAAAGGTAATTTTGTGACCCCTATCACACAGCTGATTGATTCTTAACAGATTATGTTTAAATCCATTAGCATATAGTACATCTTCAATCATAATTGTAGAATCATTTCCTATATTTCCTTTGCCCAAAATCTTGCCTTTATTGTTGTCACCGTATGTCACAAATCCTCCATCTTGAAGCAAAAGATTACTAAATTTGCTCTTGTCTCCACTCAATTGCCTAGAGCAATTGCTGTCCAAATACCACATGTTCTTGTGACATACCTGCATAAACAAAGATTAATTTAACTCGGTACCCTTTTATTCAAGGGTCCATCATTGTTAGACACTTATTTCTTCCCTTTGGTTTCCAAATATAATCAGAATTAGGAACACCAAATTTTCTGATTCTGCATATATTGGTTGTATGTCCTTTTCTAAGACAATAGAAACATGTAATAGATGTAGATTTGTATTTTTTTTATTTGAGTAAAAGAGTTTCAAGCTTTTTAAGTGTCTTGAAAAAGGATTATATCCCAAGCCATTTTTATTTAAAACTGATATTTGTGAAACTAGAATATTATCAAGATTATTTTTCTCATTCGAAAACTTTGAAAGAGTCTTAATCAGATAACAGATTTTGGATTGCAGTATTCCATAGTTTTTAAACTGAGTTTTAATCGATTTATTTTCAGAACTGCAGGAAGAATTTTTGTATATCATATCCGGATTTTCCAAATCATTTTTCAGAACATCAATTTCTTTTTCCAGTTCAAAAACTTTATTTTCAACCAAATTATTCAGACATTTCAATCTATTGTTTGAATAAGAAAGTATCTTGGTTTCATTATGCATTTCATTGAAAGCATCAAACAGTTTATCATAGTTTTTATTATTGCTATAAAAATTGCTTACACTCTTTGTGTCTTCATCTCAAGTCATGAGACACAAATTGACATCCTCCTCATCATTAGAGGTACTACTACATGAAGAACTTTCAAATTCTTCCCATGCCATATATGTTTTCTATTTCTGCTACCTTTTTCAAACCTTCTTTCAGAATTCTTTTTGGCTTTCTTTTTAACATGTTTATCCTTGTAGAGATTTGTTGGACATTCGCTCCTTATGTGTCCTGGTTTTCCACATCCAAGACAGGTATAGTTAGGTATATTAGAATCATTTCATTTTAAATCATATCTTTTCTATTTGACTATCCTGTCTTTGTTTTTCTTCTTGATGAATCTCTCAAACTTTTTAACCACCAAGTTCAGGTTCTTAGTTTTTGAATCGGATTCTGAAACTTCTTCCAAATCTTTTCCCCTTGTAGCTATTGTTTTTAGAGCCAGACTATTCTTCTTCTTTTTGCTATCCTCTTGCTTTGTTAATTTTTTCATCTCTAATTCATGTTCAATCAGCTTCCAAACAAAGATGTCATAGACATTATTGATAGATCTCTTGACTCAGAAATTGTTGTGACCTTTGGTTGCCAATTCCTATGAAGACATTTAAGAATCTTTATATTCAACTCTTCCTTTTTGAATATTTTTCCAAGCCCTATTAGATGATTAACTATATGAGTAAAGCGTTTCTGAACATTTGTGATAGTCTCTACAGGTTTAATCGTAAACATTTTGTATTCTTGTATGAGAGCATGCTTTCTAGCTCTTTTCACTTATGTGGTACCTTCATGTGTAACTTCTAAGGTCTCCCACATTTCTTTAACATTGTTGCATTGAGAAACTCTAAAAGATTCATCAGAATTTAATGAAGAAATAATAAGATTCTTAGAAATTTTATCATACTTAGCTTTCTTTAATTCAGAATCAGTTCTATCACTCCAAGGTTTTTCAATCCATTCACCATTAACTTTTTGTTTAGGAACAAAAGAACCATTAACTATAGCATCCTAGATACTATCATCCATAGATTCAGCAAAGATTTTCATTCTAATTTCCATAATTAATAATTCACACCAGTAAACAAAGGTGGTTCATTAACAGAGGCTCTTTTAGCAAAAGGCTTTCCATTATCAGCCATCATGCAACACACTGGAAAACACTTGAAGAAATTACAAGTAATAAGATCTAGATACCAATTATAAACACACAGATCACTTCAAGAGGGGGGTGAATTGAAGTTTAATGAAAATTAATTGTAGATTTGTTTAACTAAGTAAATTTTAAACACTCAGTTGTAGTTTTTAACTCGAGTCTTAATGAATTAAAAGCGCACCAGATTTTTCAGAAAAGAAATATTAGCTCCAGCAATATCAAGATATGATTAAGAAAGATCACACAGAAAGTTTTTATACTGGTTCACTTATAAAAAGCTACGTCCTTTTCATCCACTATTATCAAGAATTCTTTACAAACAATCACACAACACATAAAGGAATATGTTCTTCAACTCTGCAAGAACAATCCTTCAACTCGCAGTACCCTACTACAAAACCATTTCTTGGAAACCCACTCTAAGAAAACAATTATACACATAAAAAAACGGAAACAGAGAAAGATGAATAAAAGAAAGAAAGAAAGAAAGAAGAAAGAAAAGACTCCCTTTAAACCAATGAACTATTCTTGCCCAGATGAGAGAGTTCTTTTCAAAAATCTTTGATGATCAAAATATTCTTTAATGATTAAACTTTTTCTAATTCAGAACAATTTGAAATATGTAAGTCTCTATGTTTTTCGTTCCCAATAATTTCTAAAACAATCTTGTTTGTTGTTGCAGTTTGTAAAAGATCTATTTATAGAACATAAAGTTGTTAAGTCTTTAACAAATTCTGATTTAATGAATTTAATGCATTAAAAGTCGAATTAAAATTTGAATACATTTTCAATTAAAAACATATTTGAGTCCAGAAACAATTCCAATTTTATAAAGAAAAAAATGCAAAATAATACAACCATGAGTTTTGAAAATCTCTCTCAAATAAGCTAGATTAATTCAAATGGAAGAAGACTAACAAAACACCAAACAAAAACAAATCTAGAGTTGCTTGTTGTCACCATCATCATTGAAGAAGCTTGATTGTAATAATCAAATCCAAAGTCCCACTTGCTAATAATAATAATAATATGGAAGACAAAAATAATAATGATATGCAAGACAAAAATAATAATGATAATAATAATATGCAAGATAATAATAATAATAATAATAATAATAGTAATAATAACAATAATAACAACAATAATAACAACAATAACAACAATAACAACAATAACAACAACAACAATAATAACAATAATAATAATAATAATATTAATGATGATGATAATAATAATAATAATAATAATGATAATAATAATAATAATATAAAAAAATTATGTATTTAAATATATAAATTGTGTCTATGATAAGCCTAGTGGTTTTCTAAATCTTTGCTTCAACATATTTTTGAAATATTCTGAATATATTTATCAAACTCTGATGGGTTCATCTAACCAGTTGCGAACTTATCAAATCATCTTGAAACTGAAAGAATCTTTATCCTAATAATAATAATTATATACCTACTATAAATAACATGATTTAAATTTTTCTTTCTTTCTTTTAATTTTTGTATAAGGTGTTCCTAACCTATATCATACCTGGTTATATCATTATACCTGATAATATTATCATGTTACAAGATTCAATATTTCTATATATATATATGCGTGTGTGTGTATACCCATTAAATCTATTTTCAAAAAGTGGTTCCAAGTAGAAATTTGTAGCTGGAGATTGAATCTTGGGGATTTAAATGAGTAGATGTTACTCAAGATAGAATGATCTTGTAGCACATTAATGACCATGGTAAAACTCATTTATCCTGCCTAGTCACTACAATTAAAATTTTCTACTTGATCTTCTGAAATAGATTAATGTGTATATCCAAGTTATATATATATAAGTTTGTGCAAATGAGATGTTGCAATATCAAAATACATTTGTGAGTAAATATACATATGTTTTTGTATAATTTAATTCATGAGTTATTTTGTTCTCACTTCTCTATTTTGTTGTATATGAATACTTTCAGGAACCAATTGGAACACATATATTATAGCTAATTCTATGACTTTCAAGGGCACGAGAATATCACTCTTGATTTTTGTGTCAAATGTTGAAGTACCAGTTGTTTTAGACAAACCAATCATAACCACCTTTTTCATGCCACCAACCATCCACATTAATCCTATAGTTAATTTTTTCCCTAGTATGTAGAATATATATATATATGTGTGTGTGTGTAATCAAAAGAAGAAAAGAAATTGTATTGAAATAAAAAGTTTTTTTTATCTTTTCTTCTATGTATATATGTAGGTTGGAACTATAAACAAGTAATGTAATCAATATTAGTGAGATGAAGGTTTTTTTATTTAATGTAACATCTTCAATTTTTTAAGAAGTATTGTCTTATATAAATTCAAGAAAATCAATATATCAATTATGTTTATAAATCAGACATTTCAATTAAGTAGTATCAGATCATCATTCCATGTGTAACTTGTAAACAAGGTTCACTTAGATTTTTTTATTTTTAATTTTTGATAATTTCATATGGCAAGGAATCATGAATTGATAGAAGTAGTGCAAACTATCAGAGACATGTTCATAACACTAATAAGAAACCAAAGACCCGGAGGACTTACTGAATCACAGGGATTAATTAAATTTAGGAGAAACCAACCTTCACAATTTTACGGGGGTTATTGTCCAGAGAAAGCTGAGTTGTGGATTAAGGAGATAGAGAAAATATTTAGAGTTATGAATTGTCTTGATAATCAAAAGGTAAATTATGTTGTGTTTATGTTGATAGGAGAGGCTGAATATTGGTGGGAGAATACCAAAAGAATGTTAGAAAGAGGGAGAATAATAATTACCTAGGAAGTGTTTAGGAAAAAATTCTTAGAAAAATATTTTCCCAATGATATAAGGAGAATAAAAGAAATACAGTTTATGCAATTAAAATAGGGAAGTATGACATTATGAGAATATGTTGCTAAGTTCAAGGAGTTAGGAAAACACTCTTCTTCCTTTTATCATCTAGATGAAAGAATGAAGTGTATAAAATTTGAAGATGGTCTTAGACCTGAATTGAGAATGGTAGTGGGAGTGTTAGAAATTTCTGACTTTCCTACACTCACTCACAAGTGTAGATTTATGGAAGGTTTTGAAAATAGTTAGAATAATAGACCTAAGTATTTTGGACCTCAGTCAAATAAGAATAGACAAAATGAAAGGAAACCCTATGACCGCCCCCAATGGAAATTTCAACCCACTCAATTTTCTTTAGGAAATTCCAGTAGACCTGGGAATAATCAGTCTAAGTGTTTTAAGTGTAGAAAGAATCATTATACTAAAGATTTTCACCTCAAGCGATTTGTCTGTATCAAGTGTGGAAAACCTAGCCATGTAATTGCTGAATGTGGACAACAAAGACCACATTCCAATATTTCTACACCCAAGGTAAGACCTACAACAACTGGGAGAGTTTACACCATGACTGGAGTGGAAGACACTCAAAACAATGATTTGATCCAAGGTACATGTTTCATTAAAGGTAAAACTTCAAATGTACTATTTGATTCAGGCGCGACTCATTCCTTTATTTCCAATGATTGTGTACAATGTCTTGAATTGCCACTCTCTTCTTTAAACACCAATTTGATTATTTCAACCCCTACTGGTAAATCTGTAATCACTAATGAAGAATGTCTAGATTGTTCTTTGTTCATTGAAAATAGAAAATTTCTTGTAAATTTAATTTTCCTACCTTTTTCATAGTTGGATATAATCATGGGTATGGACTAGTTATCTTCCAATCAAGTCCTTCTTAATTATGTAGAAAAGTCTATAATATTTTCAGATTCTGGAAATCTTTTAAATTCCTCTACCAATTCTATTGAAAAGTATTTTGATGGAGAAATTCAAGGATATTTGTTATTATCTTCTATGGAAGTCAAAGAGGAAGTTAAATTGAAAAACATAGCAGTTGTTCAAAATTTTCCTGAGGTTTTTCAACATGATATTCCTAGTTTGTCACCCAATAGAGAGATTGAGTTTTCAATTGATTTAATGGCTGGAACTGGACCAATTTCAGTGGCAACTCATAGGATGTGACCTTTAGAATTGGCAGAACTCAATAAACAATTAGAAGAGTTGCTTGAAAAACAATTCATTCGTCCTAGTGTATCTCCTCGGGGAGCTCCTATTTTGTTGATTAAGAAGAAAGATGGAAGTTTTAGGTTATGTGTAGACTATAGGCAGTTAAATAAATTTACTATAAAGAATAAATATCCTCTTCCTAAAATAGATGATTTAATCGACCAATTAAGAGGAGCAACTGTATTCTCTAAAATAGATTTAAGATTTGAATATCATCAAATTAGAGTAAAATCAGAAGGCGTACAGAAAAATTCATTCAGGTATGGTTATTATGAATATCAAGTGATGCCTTTTGGTGTAACAAATGCTTTTGCAGTATTCATGGATTATATGAATAGGATTTTTCGTCCATTTTTATATCATTTTGTAGTTTTTTTTATAGATGATATTCTGATTTATTTTAGGACTCATGAGGAACACGGGCAACATTTTCAAAGTGTTCTTCATATTTTGAAAGATAGACAATTTTACGCTAAGTTGTCTAAGTGTGAGTTTTGGTTAGAAGAAATAAAATTTTTGGGACATGTGATTTCCAAAGACGGAACATTAGTTGACCCAACCAAAGTAGAAGCAATTCTAAAATAGAAACCACCAAAGATAGTAACTGAAGTCTGAAGTTCGTTCTGTGTTTAGGAGGGTATTATAGGAGATTCATTGAAGGATTTTCTAAGACAGCTATGCCTTTAACTCAACTCATCAAGAAAGGTCAGGCTTTTGAATGGACAGAAAAATGTGAGAATAGTTTTTAGGAACTTAAGAAGAGATTAACTAGTTCCCCTGTGTTAGCATTACCCAATCCTACTAGACATTTTCTAATATTTTGTGATGCCTCCAAGATGGGTTTAGGATGTGTTCTTATACAAGATATAAAAGTAGTAGCTTTGTTTCTAAGCAACTAAGAACACATGAGAAAATTACCCAACCCATGATCTAGAACTAGCTGCCATTGTTTTTGCACTTAAAATCTGGAGACATTATGTGTATGATGGAAAGTTTGAGGTTTTTAGTGATCATAAGAGTCTCAAATATTTGTTTGATCAGAAAGAGTTAAACATGAGACAGAGAAGGTGGATGGAATGTTTGAAAGATTATGATTTTGAATTACAATATCATCCAAGGAAAGCAAAATTAGTGGCAAATGCATTAAGCAAAGAATCCCTACATATCTCTTCATTAATGATTCAGGAAATGAATTTGATAGAAAAGTTTAGAGATATTAATTTGTCATTTACAGTAGACCATGATAGGATGAAAATAAATTCAATTCAGATTACCAGTGATTTATAAAAGCAAATCTAGGAGGCTCATGTGAATGATGAATTTATACAAAAGAAAAAGAGGTTGATAAGACAAGAGAATTGAAAGAAATTTAGCATAGATAAGAAAGGGATTTTGAGATTCAAAGATAGGATTTGTATGCCTAATGATATGGAGATTAAGAAAATGATTTTAGAAGAGACACATAAGAGCAAGTTAAGCATACACCCGGAAACAACAAAGATGTACCAAGATCATAAGAAAATATTTTGGTGGCCCAAGATGAAGAAAGATGTAGCACAATATGTAGCAGCCTCTTTAGTTTATCAAAAAGCCAAAATAGAATATCAAAAGCCGATGGGAATGTTATAATCTCTAGATATACCTAAGTGGAAATGGGATAGTATAGCAATGGACTTTGTAGTTGGTTTACCACGAACGATTTAAAAGTTTGATTCCAAATGGGTTGTCGTGGATAGGCTACGTAAATTTGCCCACTTCTTACCTATTAACATTAGGTATTCATTGGAGAAATTGACTAAATTGTATATAAGAGAAATTGTGAGACTTCATGGAGTTTCATCTAGCATAGTATCAGACAGAGACCTTAGATTCACTTCTATGTTAGAAATAAACGACAGTGTAAAAATCAAGAGGGGGGTGAATTGGATTTTTAATAAACTTTTTCTCTTTAAAATAATTTTCCAGATTTTAAATAAATGTTTTAAAACTAGGATGCGGATTATCCTTAACCTTAGATGAGAGCAGTTTGAATTGCAATTGTTAATATGATCCACAATAAAAACATATAGGGAAAGAGAAAGAACACAGAGATTTATACTAGTTCGGATTAGGCCAATCCTACGTCCAGTTCCCAATCACCACAAATACGTGATGATCACCCCACTATCTTTAATTGAAATTACAAACACCAATTCATGCAATAACAAATAAAGATAAAGGAAACACCTACTTAGATACACTAAGGATGAAACACCTCCTTGGACACACTGAGGATGATTCCCACCTCTCTTGACACACAAGAGATGAACACACCTCCCTTAGAACAGATCCAAGGGATGAATTTTACCCATTCAGAAAAACAGTAAAAGAAAACACCTGATTGAGTGCTGAATGAAAGCTTAAAGCATAATGATCACCACTTCCAAAGACTTTGATCAACCTTGAGAGAGCAAGAAAGCAGTTTTTAAAAAAACTATGACGCAAGAACACTTTGAATATTGTGTTTTATCAAATGTGTTGAACCTAAGACATTCTCTTTCATTTTATAATTTGAAAATACATCAAAGTTTCCATTCTTAGGTTGATTCAGCATTGAATTCACAAAAACGACTTATTTAATCGATTATCTAAAAAGCTTAATCGATTATATCAGAGTTAAAAACTAGAAAACTCATTTTGCCTGATATAATCGATTAGATTAAGGCCATAATCGATTATATTAAGCCAGAATCAATATAATCGATTATCAAAAACACTTAATCGATTATTTTGTTCGTTAAACTATTTTGATTCAAATTTTAAGTAAAATAATCGATTAGACTTCGTATTATAATCGATTAAAAGCGTAGAAAAATGTTTTCGCGAGAAAACTATTTGCTCTCAAGTTTGAAATGGTCTTGAATGGGATTTATGACTTACTCTTTTCATCCATTACCCAAAACAGAAACTTCTAAACTTGAAACTCCAGCACTTGAGAAAATCTTAATCAATCTTCTCTCTTGAAAGCTTTAAACACTCTTTATGCCTTTCCTTTTTCATCAAGCAACCTTCCCTTGTGAAATGACAGAAGTCTTTAAAGTTGTTTAGAGGACTTTAAATCTTCATCATCAAAACTTTAAATCTTCGTGAAATATTGAGAGGACTTCATCAACACTTGTTCTTGAAATATGCCAACAATCTCCCCCTTTTTGATGATGATAAAAAAAACATAGAGACTTGTGATTGATATCCTGAAAAACTTAGAAAATAATGTATGGATATCTCCATCATAAAAATTAGTCAACAAAGAAAATAAAGTAGGCAGTCTTATAGCATTTAATTTTCAATATAAATTTGATTTTTAAATTTCAAGGAAATCAATGTATGGAAATTATTTCTAAAAACTCCCCCTTAAACTTTGCTCTTAAATGTTTAATATATATTAGGCAATTATTTGAAATATTTCCTAATACTCCCCCTGAAACTTTAATTTTCTTAAAAGCTTGAGTTATAGACATATTATCAATCAAAACAATTTATTTTTCTCCCCCTTTATTTTTATCATTTTCAAAAGGATTACATATTAAGAGATTAATACAGCAGAAGCAATTAATTACACAGAAAATATGGAGAGAAAAAAAAATACAGCAGCTGAAAAAAAATTATCTTAGGAAATTAGTAAACTTGTAGCCTATTCTGTGTCTTCACTATCCCCTGCATCTTCTTCTTCTTCTTCAGCATCTTGTGCTGGTTGTTTTCCCCTTGAAGACCCAGTGTTGTCTTCTTCTGGAGATACATCTTCAATATCCAGCTTTCTTTCTACTCTGTATACTCTTCTGTTCAGCCTTGAGAGTTTGGAGCAAATATCTTCATAATGAGTGAGTTGGAGACTCATCATGCTGTCCATTCTTGAGACTATGTTTGCTTCCATTGAGCTAGGTTTAGGTTGAGGTTGAGGCTCTTCATCTTCATCCATAGCTGCGTCATCATTTCTTTGTCAGAACATGTTTCCTTGTTCAATAAGGCCCATGTGCCTTAGAACATTCTTTCCAATTTTGCTATTGCTGAGCAAAATTTGCTTGTTTTTTCCTCTAAGATCCACTCCTTTGTATTCTAAAATCTCGATACTTTGTTTGATCTACTGCCTTACCACTTCAATCTTGATCCAAATACCAAGATGTAGCCATGGGAGTTGTAGCTTCCTTGGAACTTTCCACCTGAAATTTCTTTAAGATTTTGTTGCAATACTTTGTTTGACATATAAATATGCCTTTCTTCAATTGTTTGATTTGTAAACCAAGAAAGAAATTTAATTCTCCCATCATGGACATTTCAAATTCTCCCTGCATATTACTTGCAAACTCTTGGCAAAGATCATCATTAGTTGATCCAAATATGATATCATCAACATAAACTTGAACAATAAGAATATGTTTCTTTGATTTCTTAATAAAAAGAGTAGAATCAACTTTACCTCTTCTAAAACTATTTTCAAGTAAGAAATTACTTAACCTTTCATACCAAGATCTTGGAGCTTGTTTGAGTCCGTACAATACTTTCTTCAACTTGTAGACATGGTTTGGATTTTTGAAATCTTCAAAGCCTGGAGGTTGTTCTACACAGACTTCTTCCTTGATGTATCCGTTTAGGAAAGCACTTTTTACATCCATTTGAAATAATTTGAATCCCATAATGGAGGCATATGCTAGCAACAAACGAATAGCTTCAAGTCTTGCTACGGGAGCATAGGTTGTTAAATAAAGACGACAGTGTAAAAACCAAGAGGGGGGGGTGAATTGGATTTTTAATACACTTTTTCTCTTTAAAATAAATTTCCAGATTTTTAAATTACTTTTAAAAACTAGGATGCGGATTTTTCTTAACCTTTGATTAAAGCAGATTGAGTTGCAATTGTTAAAATGATCCACAACAAAAAGAGATAGGGAAAGAGAAAGAACACAGAGATTTATACTGGTTCGGATTAAGCCAATCCTACGTCCAGTTCCCAACCACCACAAATGGGTGATGATCACCCCACTATCTTTAATTGAAATTACAAACACCAATTCATGCAATAACAAATAAAGATAAAGGAAACACCTCCTTAGACACACTAAGGATGAAACACCTCCCCAGACACACTGAGGATGAAACCCACCTCTCTTGACACACAAGAGATGAACACACCTCCCTTAGAACAGATCCAAGGGATGAATTTTCCCATTTATAAAAACGGTAAAAAGAATACACCTGATAATAGTGCTGGATAGAAAGCTTAAGCACAAATATCACCACTTCCAAAGACTTGATCAAACTTGAGAGAGCAAGAAAGCGGTTTTGAAAAGCTAAGGCGCAAGACACTTTGAATATGTGTTGTTTTCAGATGTATTGAACCTAAGACACTCTCTTTCATTTTATAATTCGAAAATGCTCCAAAGTTTCCATTCTTAGGTTGATTTGGTATTGAATTCGCAAAAACAAGTCATTAAATCGATTATATAAAAAGCTTAATCGATTATATCATGTTTAAAAATTGGAAAACTAATTTCGTCTGATATAATCAATTAGATTAAGGCCATAATCGATTATATTAACTTAGAATCAATATAATCGATTATCAAAAACACTTAATCGATTATTTAGTTCGTTAAACATTTCTAATTCAAATTTTAAGTTAAATAATCGATTATCTACGTATCATAATCGATTAAAAGCGTAGAAAAACGTTTTTGCGAGAAAACAACTTGCTCTCTTGTTTGGGAAGGTCTTGAATGGGATTTATGACTTACTCTTTTCATCCAACACCCAAAACAGAACCTTCTACTCTTGAAACTTCAGCTCTTGAGAGAATCTTCATCAATCTTCTTTCTTGAAAGCTTTAAACACTTTTTATGCCTTTCCTTTTCTACCAAGCAACCTTCCTTTGTGAGATGGCACAAATCTTTAATGTTGATTGAAACACTTTAAATCTTCATCATCAAAACTTTAAGACGTCATTAAAACTCTGGAAGACTTCATTAACACTTGGTCTTGATATGTGCTAACAATCTCCCCCTTTTTGATGATGATAAAAAGAAACATAGAGACTTGTGATTGATATCCTGAAAATCTTGAAAATAATGTATGGATATCTCCATCATAAAAATTAGTCCACAAAGGAAATAAAGTAGGCAGTCATATAGCATTTAAATTTCAATTTGAATTTTAAAAAAGAGATTTCAAGGAAATGAATGACTGGAAATTATTTCTAAAAACTCCCCCTTAAACTTTGCTCTTAAATGTTTAAGATATATTAGGTAATTATTTGAAATATTTCCTAATGCTCCCCCTGAAATTAATTTTCTTAAAAGCTAGAAATCTGGACAGATTATCAATCAAAACAAATCTTTTTCTCCCCCTTTATTTTTATCATTTTCAAAAAAATTACAAATTCAGAGATTAATACAACAGAAGCAATTAAATACACAGAAAATATAGAGGGAAAATGAAATACAGAGATGAAAAAAAATTAAGCTAAGAGAATTAGTGAACTTGTAGCCTATTCATTTTCTTCACTATCCTCTGCATCTTCTTCATCTTCTTCATCTTCTACAGCTGGCTGTTTGCCTCTTGAAGATCTAGCATTATCTTCTTTTGGAGAGACATCTTCAATCTCCAGCTTCCTTTCCACTCTATAAACTCTCCTATTAAGCTTTGAGAGCCTAGAGCAGAGGTCATCATAATGAGTTGTTTGGAGACTCATCATGGTGTCCATCCTTGAGAGAATATGTGCCTCCATTGATCTAGGTTGAGGTTGAGGTGGTGGTTCTTCATCATCTTCATCCATTGCAGCAGCTTCCTCATCTCTTTCCCTGAACCTGTTTCCTTGTTCTATAAGGCCCATGTGCCTTAGAACATTCTTCCCTATTTTGCTGTTGCTAAGCAAAATTTGCTTGTTTTCTCCTTCAAGATCTACACCTTTATATTTTAATATCTTTGAAATGAACACAGCATAGGGTAAAGCAAATGATGATAGCCTAGTGGCTTTGAACATATTATCTAAAATAATAGAAGGCCAATCAATACTAACATTATTAAGAAAGCCATACATTAAAAGAATGTCCTCCTTAGTAAGTTGGGCATGATTGGTGCCTCTAGCAACAAGAATCCACACAATAACATAATGTAACATGCGTTCATTTAACTTAACATTACCAACTTTGTACAAGTTTTCTACTAGTAGATTTGGATCCTTGCAGAATTTTCGGAACTCCACCAGCTTGTTGAAGTCCTCAAAGCCATAAGTAATGTTGATGCCTTGAGTGGATAAGCCAGCAACATTGTTCCATACCTCTTCATCAAGGTGAATTCGAACACCCTTCACCTTGGTACTAGGACTAGCTATCCTTGAAGTCAAATTCATGTAGAACACTCTGACTAAGTCTGGATAATATGCTCCTTCCATTTCTACAAAGTTTTGCAATCCACTTGCAACCAAACAATCCTGAAAAGTGAAACCATGAGTTCTAAAAAAATTACAAGATAAATATTTAGGAGTTAGGATCTTCCTGTCTTTCCATTTTTTCACAAAACCAATCTGCATATCCTCATCTGAAATCCATCCAGCAAGTGTTGGTGGTCTCCTTTCTTGCTGTTGGGATGCCATGGGCTCTTTGCCTCTCCTCCTTGAGGGCATCTTTCTCCTCCTTTGATCAGCCACGTGTATATAGAATTGACAAAAGAAAGAGCACAAACGAGATAACACAGAAACAGAATAATCACAGAACCAGAAACTCGCACAAAAGAGGGATTATCAGCAGAAAATCAGCAAGAGTGAGAGAGAGTGAAAGTAGCACTTTTAATTCTCAATCTAGCTATTTATAGGCAAGGAATCTGATCATAAAGCATTGATTTAATGTAAATAGAGCCGTTTGAAAATGAATATAGCCGTTAGGATTAAAAACCACGTGAATTGGAGCCCAACGTTCAAAAAGACAGTGTGCAGAAAAATACAGAACGTCGCATTTAATTGATTATGTGAAGAACTTAATTGATTATTTGCCTTCAAAATTTTCTAGAAAATGAAAACCCAGAAATTTAATCGATTATGTTCATTCCTTAATCGATTAAATTGCTCCCCAACGATTTAATCGATTATGTTATGAACTTAATAGATTATGTTTTAAAACATCTTAAAAAACAACGCTTTTAATCGATTAACACACAAAACCAAGTCGATTAAATATGGAATTTTTTGTAAAAACACATAATTAACATCAAAATCATAAATAAACATCAATCAATCAACAGATATATCATCAACAATTCCTAGATCTCTTCTAAGCTCATAAAATCTATCTCTAGGAAAAGGTTTGGTGAAGATATCAGCTAATTGATGTTTGGTATCTATATATTCTATAATGCAATCACCTTTAGCTATATGATCTCTAATGAAATGATGTCTAATTTCTATATGCTTTGTCTTAGAATGCATGATAGGGTTCCTAGTCAAATTAATGGCACTAGTGTTATCACACTTAAGAGGGATATGATCTAAAAAGATATCAAAATCTTCTAATTGTTGCTTCATCCATAGTATTTGAGCACAACAACTTCCTGCTGCTATATACTCAGCCTCTGTGGTTGAAAGAGCAACACTAGCCTGTTTCTTAGAATGCCATGAAACTAAAGAACATCCTAAAAGATGACATGTACCACTAGTACTTTTCCTATCAACTCTACAGCCACCATAATCTGAGTTAGAAAAACCTATGATACTAGGTGAGGCTCCTGAAGGGTACCATAAACCAAAGAATTTTGTTCCTCTAAGGTACTTAAGGATTCTCTTAATGACCTTTAGGTGTGATTTTCTAGGGTTGGATTGAAACCTAGCACAAACACACACACACTTTGCATAATATCAGGTCTACTAGCAGTAAGATAAAGTAATGATCCGATCATACCTCGATACCTTGTTTGATCTACAGCCTTACCACTTAAATCTTGATCTAGATAACAAGATGTAGCCATGGGAGTTGCAGCTTCCTTGGAACTTTCCATCTCAAATTTCTTTAAGATTTCATTGAAATACTTTGTTTGACATATGAATATTCCTTTCTTCAATTGTTTGATTTGCAATCCAAGAAAGAAATTTAATTCTCCCATCATAGACATTTCAAACTCTCCCTGCATATTACTAGCAAACTCTTGGCAAAGATCATCATTAGTTGATCCAAATATGATATCATCAACATAAACTTGAACAATAAGAATATATTTCCTTGATTTCTTAACAAAAAGAGTAGAATCAACTTTACCTCTTCTAAAACTATTTTCAAGTAAGAAATTACTTAACCTTTCATACCAAGATCTTGGAGCTTGTTTGAGTCCGTACAAGGCTTTCTTCAACTTGTAGACATGGTTTGGATTTTTGAAATCTTCAAAGCCTGGAGGTTGTTCTACATAGACTTCTTCCTTGATGTATCCGTTTAGGAAAGCACTTTTTACATCCATTTGAAATAATTTGAATCCCATAATGGAGGCATATGCTAGCAACAAACGAATAGCTTCAAGTCTTGCTACGGGAGCATAGGTTGTTAAATAAAGACGACAGTGTAAAAACCAAGAGGGGGGGTGAATTGGATTTTTAATAAACTTTTTCTCTTTAAAATAAATTTCCAGATTTTTGAATTACTTTCAAAAACTAGGATGCGGATTTTTCTTAACCTTTGATTAAAGCAGATTGAGTTGCAATTGTTAAAATGATCCACAATAAAAAGAGATAGGGAAAGAGAAAGAACACAGAGATTTATACTGGTTCGGATTAAGCCAATCCTACGTCCAGTTCCCAACCACCACAAATGCGTGATGATCACCTCACTATCTTTAATTGAAATTACAAACACCAATTCATGCAATAAAAAATAAAGATAAAGGAAACACCTCCTTAAACACACTAAGGATGAAACACCTCCCCAGACACACTGAGGATGAAACCCACCTCTCTTGACACCCAAGAGATGAACACACCTCCCTTAGAACAGATCCAAGGGATGAATTTTCCCGTTTATAAAAATAGTAAAAAGAATACACCTGATAATAGTGCTGGATAGAAAGCTTAAGTACAAAGATCACCACTTCCAAAGACTTGATCAAACTTGAGAGAGCAAGAAAGCGGTTTTGAAAAGCTAAGGCGCAAGAACACTTTGAATATGTGTTGTTTTCAGATGTATTGAACCTAAGACATTCTCTTTCATTTTATAATTCGAAAATGCTCCAAAGTTTCCATTCTTAGGTTGATTTGGTATTGAATTCGCAAAAACGACTCATTTAATCGATTATATAAAAAGCATAATCGATTATATCATGTTTAAAAGCTGGAAAACTAATTTCGTCTGATATAATCAATTAGATGAAGGCCATAATCGATTATATTAACCCAGAATCAATATAATCGATTATCAAAAACACTTAATCGATTATTTAGTTCGTTAAACATTTTTAATTCAAATTTTAAGTTAAATAATCGATTATCTACGTATCATAATCGATTAAAAGCGTAGAAAAACGTTTTTGCGAGAAAACAACTTGCTCTCTTGTTTGGAAGGTCTTGAATGGGATTTATGACTTACTCTTTTCATCCAACACCCAAAACAGAACCTTCTACTCTTGAAACTTCAGCTCTTGAGAAAATCTTCATCAATCTTCTTTCTTGAAAGCTTTAAACACTTTTTATGCCTTTCCTTTTATACCAAGCAACCTTCCTTTGTGAGATGGCACAAGTCTTTAATGTTGATTGAAACACTTTAAAAATTCATCATCAAAACTTTAAGACTTCATTAAAACTCTGGAAGACTTCATTAACACTTGGTCTTGAAATGTGCTAACATAGGTTTCATCACAGTCTATGCCTTCTTCTTGTCTATAACCTTTTGCAACCAGCCTTGCTTTGTTCTTGGTGATATTTCCATCTTCATCAAGCTTATTTCTAAAAACCCATCTAGTGCCAATAACCTGCATATTGTTAGTTTTAGGAATTAAATCCCATACCTGATTTCTTTCAAACTGATTTAGCTCTTCTTGCATTGCTATACACCAATGATCATCCGTCAAAGCTTCTTCTACGGTCTTTGGTTCAATCTGTGAGACAAAAGCAACATTCATACAGAAATTATTCATGTTCCTCCTTGTTCTTACGTCTTTTGAGATATGTCCAATGACATTGTCCAAAGATACTTCTTTTGGTGGTCTCCATTCTTTTGGTAGACTTTCAGTTGAGGAGGATTATCATCCAATTTGATTTCTTCAACAGCTTCTTTTAAAGGAGTTCCTTCTTGATATTCTCCTTCATCATCTACAAAGATTCTTTTTTACTCAAGAGGGGTTTCCTCAAGGTCTAGATATTCATCAAAGAAAACATGTATAGATTCTTCAACATTTAAAGTCCTTTTATTAAAAACTCTATATGCATCAGCCTAAAAATGTAGCTTCATCGGATTTAGCATCAAATTTTCCAAGGCTATCTTTTCCATTATTCAAAACAAAACATTTACATCCAAAAATTCTAAAATGAGAAATATTTAGATTTCTTCCTTTGAAAAGCTCATATGGTGTTAATTTCAAAATAGGTCTTATTAAAATCCTATTTAAAACATAACAAGCGGTGCTTACGGCATCAGCCCAAAAATATTTAGGTAAATTATTTTCATTCAACATAATTCTTGCAAGTTCTTCCAAAGATCTATTTTTCCTTTCAACTACACCATTTTGTTGAGGTGTTCTTGGTGCTGAAAAATTATGAGAAATACCTTGTTCTTCACAAAAATTTTCAAAAGAAACATTTTGAAATTCACCGCCATGATCACTTCTTAAAAACTTGATTTTTAAATCCTTTTCATTTTGAATAACCTTGGCAAATTTTCTAAATTCTTTGAAAGCATCACTTTTAGATGAAAGAAAAAGAGTCCAAGTAAATCTAGGGGAATCATCAACAATCACAAGAGCATAATAATTGCCACCAAAACTTTTTGTTCTAGAGGGACCAAATAAATCCATGTGCAGTAATTCTAAAGGTTTAGAAGTGGAAACAACATTTTTAGATTTAAAAGAATTTTTAGTTTGCTTCCCTTTTTGACAAGCTGCACATATTTTGTTCTTTTCAAAAATTAGTTTTGGCAAACCAATTACTAACTCTTTTGATATGAGTTTACTTAGATGCGGCATATGAATGTGAGCAGCTCTTCTATGCCATAACCATGGATCCTCTTCTTTGGCAACTAAACAAGATAAATTACTAGATGTAGATGCACAATCAATATCAATTAAATAAATATTATTATGTCTCTTACCAATGAGGGCGATTTCATTTGAGTCCTTGTGATGAATTTTGCAAAGATCACTATCAAAAGTTACCTTTAAACCTTTATCACAAAGTTGGCTAATGCTTAGCAAATTGTGCTTCAACCCATCAACAAGAAGAACATCATGAATCTTTAAAGACTCTCCAATAACTCCACAACCAATGATCTTTCCCTTGTTGTTGTCTCCATAGGTCACAAAACCTTGCTCTTTCTTTTTGAAGCTTTTGAATTTGCTTTTATCACCCGTCATGTGTCTTGAACAACCACTATCACGATACCAAAAAGACTTCCTAGACTTGGGACCAACCTGCATCATAAACAAAAATATTTAGGTCCCCTAAAGTCACTTATTAGGGTCCTCATGGGTTAAAAACAGTTTTTCCTTTGGGAACCCATTTGTATTTCCCATTAGGAACACTAAAACGCTTAATATTGCATTTATTAACCGAATGGCCTTTATGCATACAATAAAAACATGTAGGAACATTTGTTTTATTAAAGAAATTTATATTTTCAAAAACCTTATTTGGGTTAGACATTTCTCCTTTTACAAAAACAGTTTTGGTAGGTTTATGATTAAATCTGAAATTATAACCAAGTCTTACTTTTTCATATAAACCTTTTTGCACATTTAAAACATTGTTTAAATTTTTATTTCGCATGGTAATTTTTGAAAGAGATGTTTCAAGATATGATACTTTATTAGCAAGAACATTACAATTTTAGCAAACAGGAATTTTTGTTTTCCATTTGCAAGGAATATTTGCTTTTTCTAAATCCTCTTTCAAAACCTTTTTCTCTTCTTCCAAATCAATAATTTTCTTTTCAAGACTCTTATAGTCATTTTTTAATTTGTTATGAAAAGAAGTAAGTTTTTCAGATTTTTCACATAAATCAAGAAGGTCTTCAAGCAATTCATCATAATTATTTGGAAGATCGGAATCACTTACCTTGCTACATGTGGATTCAGCATCATCATCCGCCATGAGACAAATATTTGCTTCTTCTTCCAAGTCACTTGCACTTTCAGAAGAACTCACTTCATTATCTTCCCAAGCAATGTACGCCTTCTTCTTCTTCTTGTCAAAAGGCTTTTTGTGTTTCTTTGCTTTTTCTTCATCTTTCTTGATGTTGGGGCAATCCGACTTCAAGTGTCCCCTTTTTCCACAACCATAGCATTTAAAATTATCAAGAGAATTTAAATTTTCAGCTTTCTTACCTTTCTTGAAATTCCCTTTGTTTTTGTTTTTGATGAACTTCTTGTATTTCTTGATAAACAGGTTGATGTCACTGCATTCAAGATTGTCATCTGAATCACTACTCTCATCCTTGTAGGATTCGGCTTTAAGAGCAACAACTTTTCTCTTGACGTCTTCTTCTTCTCCTTTGAAGCGTCCCTTTGAAGCGTCCAAGCTCAATTTCATGTTCTCTAAGCTTACCAAAGAGAGTTGTCATGTTCATGCTTGTGAGATTCTTGGATTCCGTGATAGCCATCACCTTGGGTTGCCATGTCCTGTCCAAAGATTTTAAAATTTTCACATTTAATTCCTTAGTGTCATATTTCTTACCTAACACCTTGAGGTGATTTACAATGTGAGTAAATCTTTTCTGAACATCGTAGATGGTTTCCCCTTTGCTCATCCGGAACATCTCATATTCTTGAATCAAGGTGTTCTTCCTTGATCTTTTGACATCCTTCGTTCCTTCATGTGTGACTTCAAGAGTGTCCCACATCTCCTTTGCTATAGTGCAATCAGACAACCTGTAAAACTCATCAACAGTTAAAGCAGATGATATCATGTTGCATGCCCTTATATCGCATTGATACTCATTGTACTCATCCTTTGTCTAATTTGCTCTCACTTTGGGTACCTACACTTCATTAACAACAGTCATAGGAATATATGGACCATTTACAATTACATCCCAAATGCCTTGATCATTAGACCTAAGGAAAATCTCCATCCTCTTTTTCCAAAAAGGATAGTTTTCACCAGTAAAGAGTGGTGGTCTATGAATAGATGCACCTTCAAAAAAAGATTGATTTTTGTCTGCCATAAGGATCTTGATTTTGAGTAATTTTCAAAAACCATCTCTGAGGCCAATTGTTAGAAATAAACGGCAGTGTAAAAATCAAGAGGAGGGGGGTGAATTGGATTTTTAATAAAAATTTTCTCTTTAAAATAATTTTCCAGATTTTAAATAAATGTTTTAAAACCAGGATGCAGATTATCCTTAACCTTAGATGAGCGTAGTTTGAATTGCATTTGTTAATATGATCCACAATAAAAACATATAGGGAAAGAGAAAGAACACAGAGATTTATACTAGTTCGGATTAGGCCAATCCTACGTCCAGTTCCCAATCACCACAAATACGTGATGATCACCCCACTATCTTTAATTGAAATTACAAACACCAATTCATGAAATAACAAATAAAGATAAAGGAAACACCTCCTTAGACACAGTAAAGATGAAACACCTCCTCAGACACACTGAGGATGATTCCCACCTCACTTGACACACAAGAGATGAACACACCTCCCTTAGAATAGATCCAAGGGATGAATTTTACCCATTCAGAAAAATAGTAAAAGAAAACACCTGATTGAGTGCTGAATGAAAGCTTAAAGCACAATGATCACCACTTCCAAAGACTTTGATCAACCTTGAGAGAGAAAGAAAGCGGTTTTTAAAATAACTATGGCGCAAGAACACTTTGAATATTGTGTTTTATTAGATGTGTTGAACCTAAGACATTCTCTTTCATTTTATAATTTGAAAATACATCAAAGTTTCCATTCTTAGGTTGATTCAGCATTGAATTCGCAAAAACGACTTATTTAATCGATTATCTAAAAAACTTAATCGATTATATCAGAGTTAAAAATTGGAAAACTCATTTTGCCTGATATAATTGATTAGATTAAGGCCATAATCGATTATATTAACCCGTAATCAATATAATCGATTATCAAAAACACTTAATCAATTATTTTGTTCGTTAAACAATTTTGATTCAAATTTTAAGTGAAATAATCGATTAGACTTCGTATCTTAATCGATTGAAAGCGTAGAAAAACGTTTTTGCGAGAAAACGACTTGCTCTCAAGTTTGAAATGGTCTTGAATGGGATTTATGACTTACTCTTTTCATCCTTCACTCAAAACAGAAACTTCTAAACTTGAAACTCCAGCACTTGAGAAAATCTTCATCGATCTTCTCTCTTGAAAGCTTTAAACATCTTTTATGCCTTGCCTTTTTCATCAAGCACCTTTCCTTTGTGAGAGGACACGAGTCTTTAATGTTGTATAAAGCACATTAAATCTTCATCATCAAAACTTTTAATCTTCAGGATATATTGAAAGGACTTCATCAACACTTGATCTTGAAATATGCCAACAATGGGAAACCACTTCATCAAGCGAGACTTCTGTCGCTTGAGCGAGACCACTTGTTTTGCTTGGGCGAGATTTGCTAGCTTGAGCGAAAAGTCACTAACCTAATTGCGCTTTAGGTTATATAATTCAGGAAGGGCGTTGCGACGCGGCAGTCAGCGAAAGCAGTAGCGAGAGCAACAGTGAGAGCAACAGTGAGAGCAACAGCAAAAGTAGCAGCGAGAGCAGTCAGGAGGCTTGGGAAGAATTATTGAGGCATTAAAGGTTATTGGGAGAAGACAAGGGCACTTCATTGGAGGATTCTAAATCATTCTTTCTCTTTTTATTTCATTGGTAATGGCTACCATGAGTAGCTAAACTCTTCCTTTGGGATTAGATATAATCTGTAGAACTCGAATATGTTTCAGTGAGATATATATATGTGATGCTCCTTTCGATACAATATTGGTGTTTCATCTTGTTTTTATCATTTTGCGTGATTCTATTTGATCACTAGTTTTGCGTTCTAGGTTTTCGGATTTGACCGGGAGGTATTTTTTGGAACCGGATTTAGATGAAATTACTTGTCATATTGTGATTCTAGGAATAGATTACATTATGTCAATAGCTCAAAACACTTGAATTTAATGCGGGATGATTTATGGGTAATTAAGGAATTGATGCACATAAATTTATCTTTTTGATTATACTTTTGAGGAATCAAGATATATGATTTTAGAGTGTGACTTCAATATTACGAAATTGAATATTGCATATTTATATTTAGCTGGAACATTGAAGAGGGAAATAGAGAACATCCAATCCCAATATTTCCACATTTATACCACTTAGATTTAATTCTTGTTTTTATTTAAAATTACACAAACATAACACAAATATCCTATTTACAATGAAATATATTGATTGCTTTGTAAATATGCTTAATGAGTGAAATTATTACATTTTGAGTTAACAATTCCTCGTGGGAATGATACTTTTACTATATTCTATTATACTACAGTTGACATATGGTACGCCTGCCAATAAGTTTAACAAGTATTTTTGGCGCCGTTGCTAGGGAATTGTTTTTTTTTTTTTTGAAATGTTTAGTTGAGCTCATTAAGTATTGTGAATAGTTTTATTTTTTTTGTATAATCTTATTTTAGTTAAATTATCATCTTCTTGCTAATCCTTGCTTGAGTGTCTTATGATAGATGTTTTTGAGAAGTCAGGTTCAGAAAGAGCATTTGGAATTGGAATTTGACTCGGAGATAGAAAAGACGACAAGGCGAAACAGAGGCAGAAAAAGAAAGGAGAAGCAAGAAGAATTGTCCAGCTCACGACACTCACCTACTAATTCAGATTAAGAATTCATTCAGCTAGAACAGGAACTTGAAGAAATGGCTGAGGAAATACAAAATCCCCCTGTCAGGAGGACACTTGGAGACTATGTTATGCAGCAAGGGCCAAGACATTTTTCAAGCATAGCAATATCAAACACCAAATCCTTGGAGATGAAGCCAACCTTCTTGAGTTTGATTAGTGCTCATCAATTTACTGGGATGGATCACGAAGACCCATATACTCATCTTTCAACTTTTTATGAGCTGCTTGGAACCATGGGCTTTGTGGAGGGAGACATGGAATCTGTACATCTAAGGTTGTTCCCTTTTTCATTAGCTGGCAAAGCCAAAGAATGGCTGAAATCACATCCCAATCAAAGCTTGACCAGTTGGAATGATGTAGAGGAGAAGTTTTTGAATAGATTTTTTCCACCATCCCGCTATATAAAGGCAAAGTCAGATGTCCAAATCATGGATTTGAAGATATAGCTCAGCTGAATATGTTTTACAATGGTTTGAGGCCTGATACCAAGATGTTATTGGATGCAGCAGCAGGAGGAACAATGATGTCTGTAGATGCAGAACAAGCTACAAGAATCATTGATGCATTAGCTTCTACAGATCATCAAGCTCAACATGATAAACACACTGTTAAAAGGAGGGGGATGCTTGATCTCAACACTATAGATGCAATCTTAGCTCAAAATAAGATTTTGACTCAGCAAATTGAAGCATTGACAAAGCAGATGTCTAAATTGCCTCAACAACTACATGTTGTACATTTTTCTTCTCCAAACCAGCAGTTGAGATGTGATTTTTGTGGAGGAAACTATCCAAATGGACATTGTTCACATTAGAGTAATTCACAAGAAAAGGAAGTCCATTATATGAGCAACCAAGGGAGGCCAGGAAACTTCTCCAACAATAGTAATTACCCTAACAATTTTTCACAGGGTTGGAGAAGTAATGAAAATCAAAATTTTGGTTGGAAGCAGGATTCTGGTCCATCTAACAGGCAGCCACCATTTCAACATCAATAACAATATCCTTTAGGGCAAGACAGAACAAACAAGTTGGAGGATACTTTGGAGAAATTCATCCAGGCTTCCTTGTCCAACCATAAAAACACTGAAGCTTCCATTAGAAATCTTGAGACACAAGTTTGACAACTAAGTAAGCAGTTAGAAGATCAACAGGGAGGACAATTCTCTGCCAACACATAGACCAACCCCAAGGAGCATTGCAAGGCAATCACTACAAGGAGTGGTAAAGTTGTAGGTGTGGGGATTGGTGAGAAGCTAGTTGTTGAGGAGAAGGCTTATGAAAAAGAAGAGTTGAAAGAGAGTGATAGGAGTGAAAAAGGGAGTGAGAAAATGAGTGAAGAAAACAAAAGTGAGGGGGGCAATAAAAAAGAAAATAAGGGTGATGGTAGAGGAGAGAAAGATAGGAAGAGGGAGAAGGATGAAGCACAAATCCGTCAGATGAAGAACTTACCATATCCTCACAATCCCTCCAAGAAAGATAAGGAGAGGCAGTTTGAAAGATTCATGGATATATTCAAGCGGCTGCAGATAAACATACCTTTTGTTGAGGCACTAGAGACAAATTTATGCCAAATTTATGAAGGAGATCCTGACTAAGAAAAGAAGATTCACAGAAGAGACAATGGAGCTAGAAGCAGGGTGCAGCGCTATAATTCAAAAATCTTTGCCTCAGAAATCCAAGGACCCTAGGAGCTTCACTATTCCAGTCACTATTGGAACATTGCCGGTGGAGAAGGCATTACTTGACTTGGGTGCTAGCATAAATTTGATGTCGTTGTCCATGGTAAAGAGAATAGGGAATCTTGAGGTTAGGCCTACAAGAATGACTTTGAGTTGGCTGACAGGTCCATGAAGTACCCCTATGGATTGGCAGAAGATGTGTTAGTTAAAGTTGACAAATTTGTTTTCCCAGTAGATTTTGTTGCCATGGATATTGAAGAGGATGTTGAAGTTCCTCTTATACTGGGAAGACCTTTTATGAAGACTGCAAGGGTCATCATTGATGTGGATGATGGAAAATTAAAGGTCAGAGTGCAAGATGATGAAGTCAACTTTAATGTTTTTGAAGCCATCCAGCACCCCAAGGAAAAACAACAATGTTTCAGAATGGAGGCTATTGATGAATTAATTTTAGCCAAAAGGAAGCAACTGACAACATCAAGTCCTCTAGAAAAAGCTTTGACAGGTGCATGGGAGGAGATGGATGAAGAAGAAAGAGAAGAAGTGGATGAAGTCTTGAAGAGTTTAGACTCAACAAAGGAGATTTCATCAAATATAGAAAAATCTGAAGAGTTGCAATAAGGGGTTCAAGTTGAGAGTCAGAAGTTAGAATTGAAGGCGCTACCTCTCCATTTAAAGTATGTTTTTCTTGCAGAAGGAGGACAGAAACCAGTGGTGATTAGCAATGCCTTGACCATTTCTGAAGAAGAGAGGCTAATCACTGTTCTGAAGGCTAATGAAGGTGCAATAGGGTGGGCTTTATCTCATTTGAAGGGTATCAGACCCTCTTATTGTATGCACAAGATGCACATGGAACAATATTATAAGTCGGTGATTCAACCACAAAGGAGATTGAACCCCATCATGAAAGAAGTGGTTAAGAAAGAAGATGCTGGAATTATCTATCCCATATCTGACAGTGCCTGGGTCAGTCCGATCCAGGTAGTTCCTAAGAAGGGAGGTATGACTGTTGTGTGTAATGAGAAGAATGAATTAATTCCCACAAGAACAGTCACCGGGTGGAGAATGTGTATTGATTACAGAAAGTTGAATCAAGCCACTAGGAAAGATCACTTTCCCTTACCTTTCATGGATCAGATGTTGGAAAGATTAGCTGGGCAAGCTTACTATTATTTTCTGGATGGATATTCAGGTTATAATCAGATAACTGTGGATCCAGAAGACCAAGAAAAAACAACCTTCACTTGCCCCTTTGGTGTGTTTGCATATAGGAGAATGTCGTTTGGGTTGTGCAATGCACCAACAACTTTTCAGCACTGTATGTTTGCTATTTTTTCAGATTTGGTTGAGAAGTGTATAGAAGTTTTTATGGATGACTTCTCTGTGTTTGGTGCTTCATTTGAAAAATGTCTGGATAACTTGGACACTGTACTGAAGCGATGTGTGGATACCAACCTAGTCTTGAACTGGGAGAAATGCCATTTTATGGTAATAGAGGGTGTGGTTCTGGGACACAAAATCTCTTCTAAAGGAATTGAGGTTGACAGAGCTAAAGTTGAAGTTATTGAGAATCTCCCACCACCAGTCAATATGAAAGGTATCAGAAGTTTTCTGGGCCATGCTGGATTCTACAGGAGGTTCATCCAGGACTTCTCAAAGATAGCAAAGCCACTCAGCAACCTACTCAATAAGGACACTTCTTTTTCTTTTGATGTTGATTGTTTGCATGCTTTTAATTTGTTAAAGCAAAAATTGATTTCAGCTCCTGTTATAGTTGCTCCTGATTGGAGTCTAGGTTTTGAATTAATGTGTGATGGAAGTGACTATGCGATAGGAGTAGTTTTAGGAGAAAGAAAATCTAAACTTTTTCATGCTATACATTATGCTAGCAAGGTTCTTAATGAAACACAAGTTAATTATGCCACAACTGAAAAAGAATTGCTAGCCATAGTGTATGCACTGGAAAAGTTTAGAGCATATTTGATTGTCTCTCCTGTGACTGTTTATACTAATCATGATGCCATTAAATACTTGCTAACTAAATCAGATTCTAAACCTAGACTGATTAGATGGATTTTATTGTTACATGAATTTGATTTAATGATCAAGGATAAGAAAGGCTGTGAAAATCTAGTAGCTGATCATTTGTCAAGATTGGTCAATGATGAGGTGACCACTAAAGAAGCAGAATTGCAAGAGGAATTTCCTGATGAAAAGTTGTTGATGATTCGAGAAAGGCCATGGTTTGCTAACATTGCCAATTTCAAAGCTGCTGGGGTCATTCCTGGTGATTTCAAGTGGCAGCAGAAGAAAAAGTTCCTGAGAGAGGCACAACAGTATGTGTGGGATGATCCTCATCTGTTCAAAATAGGAGCTGATCAATTGTTGAGAAGGTGTGTGTCTACTGAGGAGTCAAAAAGCATTTTGTGCCATTGCCACAGTTCTCCTTATGTTAAATAAAGACGACAGTGTAAAAACCAAGAGGGGGGGTGAATTGGATTTTTAATAAATTTTTCTCTTTTAAATAAATTTCCAAATTTTGAAATTCTTCCAAAAACTCGGATGTGGATTTTTCTTAACCTTTGATTAACGCAGTTTGAGTTTTCAATTGTTAATATGATCCACAATAAAAAGAGATAGGGAAAGAGAAAGAACACAGAGATTTATACTGGTTCGGATTAAGCCAATCCTACGTCCAGTTCCCAACCACCACAAATGCGTGATGATCACCCCACTATCTTTAAATGAAATTACAAACACCAATTCATGCAATAACAAATAAAGATAAGGAAACACCTCCTTAGACACACTAAGGATGAAACACCTCCCCAGACACACTGAGGATGAAACCCACCTCTTTTGACACACAAGAGATGAAACACCTCCCCTAGAACTGATCCAAGGGATGAATTTTCCCTTTTATAAAAACAGTAAAAGAATACACTGATAATAGTCTTTGGATAGAAAGCTTAAGCACAATGATCACCACTTCCAAAGACTTGATCAAGCGAAGAGAAGCGAGAAGCGATTTTGAAAAGCTAAGGTGCGAAACACTTTGAATATTTTGTGTTTAATCAGATGTGTTGAACCTAAGACATTCTCTTTCATTTTATAATTCGAAAATGCTCCAAAGTTTCCATTCTTAGGTTGATTTGGTATTGATTTCGCAAAAACGACTTATTTAATCGATTATATTAAAAGCTTTATCGATTATATCATGTTTAAAAATTGGAAAACAAATTTCGTCTGATATAATCGATTAGATTAAGGCCATAATTGATTATATTAACCCAGAATCAATATAATCGATTATCAAAGACACTTAATCGATTATTTAGTTCGTTAAACATATTTAATTCAAATTTTAAGTTAAATAATCGATTATCTACGTATCATAATCGATTAAAAGCGTAGAAAAACGTTTTTGCGAGAAAACACCTTGCTCTCTTGTTTGGGAAGGTCTTGAATGGGATTTATGACTTACTCTTTTTATCCAACACCCAAAACAGAACCTTCTACTCTTGGAACTTCAGCTCTTGAGAAAATCTTCATCAATCTTCTCTCTTGATAGCTTTGAATTCTCTTTATGCCTTTCCTTTTTTACCAAGCAGCCTTCCTTTGTGAGATGGCACAAGTCTTTAATGTTGATTGAATCACTCTAAATCTTCATCATCAAAACTTTAAGACTTCATAAAAATTCTGGAGAACTTCATAAACTCTCGGTCTTGAAATATGCCAACACCTTATGGTGGTCATTTCAATGGAGAGAGGACTGCAGCAAAAGTTCTAGAATCTGGATTTTACTGGCCCACTCTCTTCAAAGATGCACATGAATATGTCAAGCAGTGCAACAAATGCCAAAGAACAGGGGGAATATCAAGAAGACATGAAATGCCCCTGAACACCATTCTGGAGGTTGAGGTGTTTGACTGTTACGGGATGGATTTCGTGGGACCACTGCCATCGTCACTTTCCAATGAGTACATCTTAGTCGCAATGGACTATGTTTCAAAATGGTTTGAAGCCATTGCAACTCAGAAAGCAGATGCCAAAACTGTTATCAGATTTCTTAAGAAGAACATTTTCTGTAGATTTGGCACACCTAGAGTTTTAATCAGTGATAGAGGTTCTCACTTTTGTAATGCTCAATTGCAGAAATGTTTAGAGAATTATGAAGTGAAGCACAAAATTGCATCACCTTACCATCCACAGACCAATGGTCAAGCAGAGGTGTCAAACAGGGAACTGAAGCGCATTATTGAAAAGACTGTGGCATCTTCAAGGAAAGATTGGTCCCTCAAATTGGATTATGCACTCTGGGCTTATAGGACTGCATTCAAGGCTCCAACAGGCTTATCCCCTTTTCAGCTACTTTATGGAAAAGCATGCAACCTACCGGTGGAATTGGAACACAAGGCATACTGGGCCTTGAAGAGGTTGGACTTTGATCCTCAAGCTGCAGGAGAAAGGAGGAAAATACAGCTGCAAGAACTGGAAGAAATGAGACTCAATGCATATGAGTCTTCTAAACTCTACAAGGAGAAGATGGGAGGCAACCCAGTGTTTCTATCACCTTACATTTAGTTCAGTTGTTAGCATAGTTGTGAATAAATTAAAGTTTTGAGATAAGTTAACAATTTTAGCATTCACTTTCTTGATAGATACTACATACTTACTTGTGCATATTAACACTTACACTTTTTCTTATATGTTATTTAGAAGTTTGATTGAACATAGGCTAAGTTGTTAAGCTTTTAATTGTGTTGGTTTTGAAAGAGTTGTGTGAGTAAGTTTTGAAAACCCATTTTGTTTTGGAAGGAATGGTTGTGGGAATAAGAGAGAATATGGTTTGAGGTGTTGAATGTCTTAAAATGGTTAGAAGTGGCATGATCTTAGCACATGAGTTTGTTTGGGAACTTAGTGAGTTAAGCTAGAACTTTGGGCAATTGCACTGATGCATTTCTCGCCCAAGCCACCCAAGCCTCGCCTAGGCGATGGCTACCTCTCCTGAGCGAGATTCCTGGGAGTAAATTGTTGCTCTCTGGAATTGGCTCGCCTAGGCGATGGCTACCTCACCTGAGCGAGAATCCCTGGAGGTTCTGGGTGCTCTCTGGTTTTGGCTCGCCTAGGCGAGTAAGGGTCTCGCCTGGGCGATATGTTTAAGTGAGGCCTGCCACATCAGCCTCGCTTGGGCAAGGAGTGGCTGGGCGACTGTTCGAAAATTTGAAATTTAAAAGGGGGTTTCAAGACCCATTTCAGTTTTTCACTCTCTCATCCACCATTTTCTCTCCGATTCGAGTGCCCATTGTCTTCACCTCTGCTCACGCACTCTTATTCTCTGTTTTGCTTGCATTATCTCATTTCGTGCTCTTGTTCTTGTCTTCACAAAGGTAAGTGAACTCATGCTCCTGTTTTAGTGGCTTTGCATTGGTGCGGTGAGAGTGGATTCAATGTTATGCTTGTTCTACTCATGTTTCCTGCTTGTTCTGTATAATTTAATGTTGATTTGGTGCACATACATCTTTCTCGCTTATACATTGAAAATTTGTGCTCATAGGCTAGGTTTTATGCAAAAACCTTAGGTTCCCATGTCAAATTAACCTAGCCCACCCCTAATTGCGTGCATAAATCTGAAATTTGCATAGGCAATGGTGTAATTATTTTTATGCTCATTCTGTTATTGAAAGTGAAATTAATGGTTGATTTATGTTATTATTGCAGCATGGGGCGCATAAAAACTACAGCAGGGATAAACCCCAATCTATGCAACAAAGGGATTTATGTTATTATTTATTTTATTTTTTTGTTTTTTTCTTTTTCTCCTCCTTTTTAGGTGATTTTTACTCTCCCACAACTCTCACAACCTCCACTTTTTCTGGAAGGCCTACTCTCTTTATATTTCTCCACTACCTATATCCCACTAACCTTCAAATCTTCAGTTTTTATTTATTTTATTTTATTTCTCTCTCTTCACCCAACTCATATGAATAGGGGTACAATAGAAAGGGGAATTTTTTTATTTGAGAAAGAAGGAGAAAAACCTAGAGTAGAGAGGGGGGATCTTTTTGAGAAAAAAGGAGAAAAATCTAGAATTGAGAGACGGAGATAAGTGTTTTCTTAAAGGAGAGAACTTGAAAGAAAGAGAGAACACAATTTCTTTTCTTTCGAACGTAAGACTCATAAAGAAAGGAGATAGGAGAATATTGAAACACTAAGAGAAGCCTTGTTAAAGATTTGTCAAGAAAGGAAGTCCTTATAGGTATTTTTCTCATTTCATATATTTAACATATTATATATACATATATCCAAATGTTATTATGGGTGCAAACGAGTACTTGTTTTTGCAATAATTATATTTCCATTAATTAGTAGATTGCATTAAATAAGAGTTATCTTCCTAGCTTTTAGTATATTAATTGTTGGTTTGGATTCAAAATTCTTGTTGGTTAGTACAATATAGGATGATAAGTCTAATTCTTTCCTTTCTAATTTTGCATTTATTACTTAAGGATTCTTCAGTTGATGAAAAATATATAGAGTATTGAGTTTTTTTATCTTATTAAATATTATGTGATAATAAATTATAAAAATTCTGTATTAATATTTTATTAACTTTTGATACTAACTTTGATATAGAGATGTATTTTACTTCATCTTGATATATGAAATTATTAATTAAATATATTATCATGTGTATTTCTTTTAACCTAATTGTGTATCTTATAATATATACTTTTATATATATATATATATGTATATATAACTATACACATCATCTTATATCATGTATTTTTTATATATAAATAAACTTCAAAAATAATTATTTAAAATTTAGAAATAATTTAAATATAATCAATTAAAGCAAATTACTTAGATATATATATATATATATGATCATACACATCATCTTATATCTCGTAGTTTTTTATATAAATTAAAAAATAATTATTTAAAATTTAGAAATAATTTAAATATAATAAATTAAAATAAATCATTTAAAATATATGTATGACCATCTACGTCCTCTTATATGTAATAGTTAATGCTATTTCAAAAATATATACTTAAATAAATTTTAGATATCGGTATGACCGCCCGTGACATCTTATATTCTACTATTAAAAAAAAATTAAATATCTTAAGATATATGTATGATTGTGTACATCATCTTATATTTCATATTTAATTTTTTTAATATAATTTAAATATAATAAGTCTTACAAAAGTTAAATCTTCTCTCCAAAGAAAATTCATGCAACAATCTACAATATGGTATAGTTTATACTATCTTTACTGAGTGTATGATTAGTAAGTGTATCTAGTATAATCACTCACACTATCTTACACTCTAAATCGTGTGAACTAAAGATAAATCTCATCAAAATACCAAAAAACCTTTTAAAACTTTAAAAGTAAAACACATTCAACACCTACATTCTTTTTACAAAGAGAACTACGTAACCCTAATTTTCGATAATAAATGGAAATACGTAGGATCAAGATCAATCCTTCTCGGGCTCAAATAAATAATTTCATAAATACTTTTCTTACCTTACAAAACATAATAGATAATAAAATTTTTACATATGTCTTTGTTTGATTTTGGGGAAAAATAATTTTTTTAAGAATTACACTAGTTTTGTACATTTAATTAGAAGTAATCGTCTTAGAACAGACGTCGTAGGGTGCTAACACCTTCCCTACGTGTAATTGACTCCCGAACCCAAATTTGGTTCCAAAGACCATTTTTAATAAGGTTTTCTATAGTTTTCCTAAATAAACTATGGTGGCGACTCTTTTGTCTTTTCAAACTTTATTTTTCGTCGTCCCATCATGACCTCGGTTGCGAAAAATGGCGACTCCACTGGGGATATTTTTTTAGAGAGTCAAACCTATTTAATTAAATATGCAAATGTATGTTTTTCTTTCTTATATTTGATTTTTCCCCTTTCCTAGAATTTTCATATGTGTTTGTTTTGATATCATCTTTACGTGTTTTAATTCATCATGTTATTGAATAACTGAACCTTAGGTTAGAGAACAAATGTTATATCTGCGTGGGACTTTTTCTGGTTGTCTTGCAAGTGAAGGTTTGGGTATGTATAATATGCTCCCTTCACACACACACATTATTGCATATCTTGCACTGAGTGGGACCCTATACTCGGGTCTGAGTAAACTTAGAAGTAGAGGGGTTGTGTAGTAATATCACTTGGGATGTACTTCCTGTTTGGCTATTGTGAGAATCCCAGCTGGAGCCTGTTCTTTTCATTTGTTTTCCCACACCTAGTTGACTTCCAACTATTATGGGAAATACTGTGAAGTGAGTCATAGTTCTAGTAACCTTGTATCTTTAAGCATAGGAGCCACCCTTTGTGAGTATGCATAAGTGGCCTTAGACCCTTGAATATTACACTTATAAACCTTAATCTAGTCATAAAGGGAGAATATTGAATCACGTTACTCCTCACTATTATTTCCTAGTAAAGATATACATTGCCTTGGCCTCGATGATCATGTGCATAGAAAGATAATTCACAAATACATGCACACAGATTGTTTTGTTGATTGCATCTCATGCATAACATGGTTAGTTTATTTTACATCACACTTATGGTAGCATCATAAGATCATAAGAGTAGAATAAATGAATAAACATTACTCAATCTAACTCTTTTTTTAAGAAAAACATGACATGCACTTTTTTCCCTTTCTTCATTTTCTAAGTATCGAATGCATGTTAATAAAATAATAGGAGAAATTATGCATAAATATAACGACAAAACCACCACGACACCCTTATAGGACTCGTGCCAATAAGAAAGTCATGGAAGAGTGGGAAGAAGTACAAGAGCCAATGAAAGCTGACATCTCCCACCTGAAAGACTAAATGAGCCAGATTTTGGAAATGTTTAAAAACCTTGAAGACCATTGGAGAAACTCTTACTGACGATATAGCTAACCTGTGATTTTTGGAAATGAGCCAAATTAAAGATTTTTGGTCGCATAAAATTCTGATCAAAGAAAACAAGTTAACTAATGTAATATAGCTAACTCGTGTCGAATCTCACAAGGACACAATTGTAGGAGTGTAACCATTGTTAAACATCGTTCTCCAAAGAAAAGTTAAAATAAACAATAACAATAATAATAATAAAGGGGGTTTTGTGAAATTGATAAAATTAACAATGCAGAGTAATAATTGTAAATAAATAATTAATGAAAACTAAAATTAACAACACATAGTAAAAAAATTATAAATAAAATAATAAAGGGAAACTAAAATTAAAAACAAATATGGAAATTAAATTATTTAAATACGGAAAACTAATGCATGCAGAATTAAATTGCAATGCTCAGAATTTAATAATGAGATCAATGTTTATAAATGCTTATATGATTAAAATAAATAAATTAAAAGACAAATTTATAGGTAAAGCAATAATTGGAATGAAATTCTTATGCTAATTCAAATTTAAATAAAAATAAATAAAGAATTAACAGTTAAATCATAGATTTTAAGGCAAAGCAATAATTAGAATGAAATATTGATGCTAATTCAAATTATAATAAAAATAAATAAATAATTAACAATTAAATGAAAATGTATTCAATTACCAATTAAAATTTAAAATGAATAAGCACTTGATATACTGGCCTCCATGATTAAATTAGAATTCAAAACTAATTAAATTGAAAATGAAACTAGATGAATGTAGGCTGGAATTATAAAATACTGAATTTAAATTAAAAGTAAAATGCTAATAAAATTATAGGAGTATGAAGAATAAATGGATATGTGTGAGGGTGTGAATGTGAATGTGAGAAAGTAGAGCGTACAAATTTAAATTATTGACAACAATTAAATAAAATGAAGGCTAAAATACGAAATAATGAAATTAAATAAATTAAAATGAAAGAAAACAAAACCAAGAAATTGTAACAAGAGCTCCTAAAACTTTCTGCAACTTCACCCAAACTAACAACAAAACTGTAATGGAGAAAAAGAAAGAGAGGAGGAAGAAAGACTATTGCTCTGGTACATCTAAATCTCCTATTTATAGGAAATTAGCCAAGGTCTTACTACAAATAAAAATCTAAAAATTAATTACAATTAAAGTCAAATATTTCTTCCTCGGATTTGATTTTGCTGATTAGGAGATCCTCTGCCAAGAATAGAAATAATAGCTCTTTCAGAATAAATATTTCTTCCCCAGCTGATTAGGAGATCCTCTGCCAAGAATAGAAACAATTGCTCCTTCAGAATAAATTTAATGCTACGATTTGATTGCAGATTTGGATTTTCAGGAAGGGAATTATGAAAATAGGGAGTTGATTATGAATGGATTTCACATTTTCAAATGAATTAGGCCACATTGAATGCACGTAAGTTGCACCTCCTGTTGGTTTCATGATAAATGGGCCGCAAAGAATTTAATTTGGAAGATTGAAAAAGTTTTCCCTACTGAAGCACATTGGGCTCATATCAAAATAACTTCAAGTTCTTTTTCTCCTACAAGAAAAGTCTCAACCAAAATAAAAGAGAGATATATGCAATATGAATGTATGAATGTATGTTTTGATGTTAAAAATATGTAAAATGAAATAAATTTACTAAACTTAAATTATGTCGTTGTTTTTATGAAAACATGCAAAATGCATGGTTTAAGAATAGAACAAATGGCTTAGAAAGTGTTCTTAGATAAAAATATAAGGAGTAAAATGACATACATCAAATACTCCCCACTTTTGCTCTTTTGCACTTCCAAGCAAAAGATAAAAGAAAATAAAATAAAAGTGTGCATGCATGAAAAATATATAATGCAAAGATGAATACTGCTGCAAATGTTAGTGAGATCCTGAAAAATTGCAATGTTCAAGAAAAACTTCATTAATGAGAAGTATAAGAATAAAAATGATCAAGATCATAACTCACAAAGTATTTCCATGGCCAAGTACTCTTTAATGGTTCAATAAATCAACTCAAGCGGACATCCTTGCATGGTCAAGTGTTTACTCTAATCTCTCAAGTGTTTAGGCTAAAAATTCCACTCATAATCACATCATGACATTATCCTTTACCATAGGCTTGAAAGAACTTCTAATTTCCCACCATTAGAATACATACCAACAGATCGATAGGACTTTTATTTGGCTTGTAATGGGGCTTAGGTTTATGGGTAAGTTAGGAAAATAGGTTAAGACCTGAGGTAGAATAAAGAACGTGGACCAATGTACCTTGAAACTCTGTTCCATGTTTTGCCACTACTTCTCTTACTTTTGCATTGGAGTGCCTTTCGAGCTTATTCATTTATTGTTTTATAATACTTGACTTCTTTTTCATTTTTTTTTTGGCACTTCACTTTTCTAAAGTTCTTGATTTCTTGTAAAACAAGATTTTTAATGATTTTCTTCAATGATTCCAAGGTCCATACTTCCCTTTAGGTCTAGGTGTTGATGGTGTCTAAGTTAGGAGGCTATAATTCTTGGGTATACATCCAAGAAAAGGCTAAGGCTCAAAGGTGGGTTCAAAGGATATATTTAGTTAAGGGTAAGCTATTTGGCTAAGTGGCTAAGAACAAGAAGGCCTCAATCATTTCTAACTGTTGTATGTGCTCCATTAGTGTCAAAGAGAAATCAATCAAGTTCTGGAAAGTTCCAATATCATGAGTGCTTCACACAAGAATAAATAAGGCTCAAAACTCACTTGGGATGCTTTGTTCCACCTGAAATTGACCACAAACCAATGTTACTGTAACTCGAACATGACTTCCTAAGTGAGCTAAACGTTTCAAACTTTGAATTCTTCCTCCTAATCAAGTTGGTTTTCATTTTTCCATAACATATTTCAGTCAATCTAAAACATCAAGCAGTAGTTAAAACAAAATATGAAATGAAACATTATGCATGAAATGTAAATACTCCCCACTTTGAAGTCAACATTGTCCTCAATGTGGAGAATTTCTGTTATGCAAATGCAAATCTTCAGCGAGCTAAAGTAGCTCGGATCCTGGGTCTATCTCCTTCTTTCTTGCAATCTTCTTAGTCTCCTGAAGGTGTTCTCAATTTTGGGATCGTACAAATGTAGTTCACCCCTCCGAGATCTGGTCATGCACCATCCAATAATGATAAACCGTGAAAAAGTGCACCACGTGGTTCCCAGGAAGAGAGGTGGGCCACAAATAGAACCGCTTAAGTACTAAGTCTTTCTCTAGCCAGAACCCTTCTAGACATGCACTGTCACACTACCAAACTCCGTCAAGAAGTTTCTACAAGAACAGTTAGGGACAAAACCTAAACAAAATATTAATAAATGTTTTCTTCAATTTTTATTTTTTTTAACTTTTTATTAATAAATGTTTTTTTTTAATTTTAATTTTAATTTTTTTTCAGTGAAGAATAATATCTAGCAAAGTGTGTCCCCGGCAACGGCGCCATTTGATAAACAGATTTTTGGTCGCACAAAATTTTGATCAAAGAAAACAAGTTAACTAATGTAATATAGCTAACTCCTGTCGAATCTCACAAGGACACAATTGTAGGAGTGTAACCATTGTTAAACATCGTTCTCCAAAAGAAAAGTTAAAATAAACAATAATAATAATAATAATAATAAAGGGAGTTTTGTCAAATTGATAAAATTAACAATGTAGAGTAATAATTGTAAATAAATAATTAATGAAAACTAAAATTAAAAACACATACTAAAAAAATTATAAATAAAATAATTAACGAAAACTAAAATTAAAAACAAATATGGAAATTAAATTATTTAAATACAGAAAACTAATACATGCAGAATTAAATTGCAATGCTAAGAATTTAATAATGAGATAAATGTTTATGAATGCTTATATGATTAAAATAAATAAATTAAAAGAAAAATTTGAAGGCAAAGAAATAATTGGAATGAAATTCTTATGCTAATTCAAATTTAAATAAAAATAAATAAAGAATTAACAGTTAAATCATAGATTTTAAGACAAAGCAATAATTAGAATGAAATATTGATGCTAATTCAAATTATAATAAAGATAAATAAATAATTAACAATTAAATGAAAAATATATTCAATTAACAACTAAAATTTAAAATGAATAAGCACTTGGTATACTGGCCTCCATGATTAAATTAGAATTTAAAACCAATTAAATTGAAAATGAAACTAGATGAATGTACACTACAACAAATATAACATTTAGTGACATATAAAAAATGTCACCATAGATATAATATATGTGGGTATATGATTTTTATACATATACCCACACACAATATTAATGTAAATTTTGAATGAGATTTAACAACATATGTGGTGTGTCATTATAGTTTATACCTACACTTTTTTCAATTGTAGGAATAAATTTCTTAACATATACCTACATTTTTCTCAATTGTGAGAATAAATTTGTCAACATATACCTACACTTTTCTCAATTGTGAGAATAAATTTGTCAACATATACCTACACTTTTCTCAATTGTGAGAATAAATTTGTCATTATATTGCAAATGGGTGATCCAATCAATCAAGACCAACAATTTTAGCTTTAAATCAACACCAAATTGATAAATAACAAATACAAAAACATCTATAAAAATAGTGATATATCAAACACAAATACATGCTAAACTAACCCTCCTACATGCTTTATTAATTCATTTATTCACCTAATTGTATTGAACAATACAAGTTCTTAAACAATAGTGAAGAACCATGCTATCGTCAGCACAAATAAAAAACATAGAGATGTTGAACATATAAGCTCAGTTAACACCTTAAAGATTGATGCAGTAACTAATTACAGACTACTTCCTTCACTTATCTCACTCAGTATACATATCTGCAATCTGGTAAGACAAGCTGCAAAATGAATCAGAGCATCTAAATTGACTAGCTGAACTAAAATATTTACCTCCTCTCTTGAGATTGTCCTCCTGCACCTCATGTCTTCCATTATTTTCTTTGTATAATTCAAAACCTTCTTAAAATCACTGAGCTGCAATCTCACATATAGACAGGATGCATTACATTTCAGCCAGAAAGAAATTTAAAAAAAAAACACAAACATGGGGAAGATTAAAATAACCAAACAATAGGAAGCAGGATTGTTGTGATAAAAAACACAGATAGATAGAAAGAGGATAATGACAACATAACCCCTATAATTAATAATAAACAATAAGAATAAATATCATACGTTTTGCAGCTCAACAAAAGACTTCCATCGACGAGTGCAAATGTGACTCGCCCTTTCCATTTTATCAAAAATTCCATCTCATTCCAATCAATATCTGAATCGAACAGGTGACTCATTAAAACAGGCTCTGTTGATTGATTATTCCTTTCAAGCATCTTCAGCTGTGCCCTTTGGTTGATGCCAAAGCACTTTTTCAATGGAGTCACTATCGTCCTCATCAACTTCTTCCTGAAGAACACAAGAATTACATCAGTAAAAACAATTTAAGAACATGTTAAGTCAATAAGAGGTATCATAATAACAAAACCAAATAACATCTCATACTCCCCACAGGCAAGCCTTTCCATATAAATAAAAATTTTAATAGCTTATAAAATCATCGCCGCTAGATTAAATAACACTGATCCGACATATTTCTACTCTATACTCAAACAAAAATATTATCCTAGCGAGGATAGGTAGGATAAATCTCAGACATCAAAACAAATGCTACTGAAATTACCATCTTGCCTCTTGGGAATAAACTCTGTCAAGCAATCAGCAAACCCCATACCTGATGTCTCTCCACCACCAGAACACCAAATGTAAAGAATAAAACATCTGACACAAATTACAAACATACACCAATGATCTTCCACCAAGTGGCTGCATACCACTCTTTAATAATCCTACCTTTTATGCACAATATTTCATGCTAAAAATAATTAAAATTAAAAGAAACAAATAAATAATAGATAAATTCATATCAGTTCATCACACCATATAATTCCATTTTCTAAATTTTTCTCCATCACACTGAAACTGAAACAAAGGAACAATACATTATTTTCAGATTTCAACGGCATTATTTTGAAATCACACCAATAGCAGATAAGATGCATATAGCACGCGGTCCTTGTTGAGAAAAAGATATAACCTTCATTGCTATGTCCTGTAACAACAACAGTGCGAAACAAATAACAGTATTCAATTGTCTATTCTGCAAGAAACATTACAATACAATACATAATGCATGTTAAACGAATATCAAAATACAGATTTTTCCCTGTCAAATAGATAAGGAATGAAAAACACTTGAAACTTCTCTTTCACTTATATTTTTGGTTTTGAATTTTAATAAACTACAGCTAAATTTGCATTGACTTCACAGGTGAAAATAGAATCACATACAGCTATTGCTTTTTCATCAAGCCATAGTGTAGATCTAGAACCGAAGTGTAGCAACAAATACATGACACGTGAGTTAAAAACCTTGACAAAAGAAAAAGGGTCGATCCAATCATGAAAAGAAGCTGTAAGTATCGGAAAAATGTTTTAAGGCCACATAATAGATCTTTTATTTCGTCCTTGTTACATATTATACAACCATATTTAACTAAGGAACAAAAAAACATAATTTTTCAGTGAAGAAACACACACTTCATACCAAAATAATATTTAATATGCAACTATCATCAGCACAAGAACGAAAAATTTGTTTATAACCATTGGAGCTCCTTGTTATTTTAGCAGTAGATTAGTCTATTCATATATATAACCAACAGACAGTTAGTCAGTTTTGTAAGTTACTCAGATATAAAAAAAGTATAAATTTCAATTCAGACCCTCAAGGTTATGAAATACAGGATAGTTTAAGAGAGAAATTTAAAGCAAACTCATATCCATCAAATGAAGATAAAATAAATGTCTTTCCCTTCCCACAAAGCATACCTCGCCACTATTGACAGTAATGATATGGGGCATAAAGCTTGTACCATCAGAGCCACCTACAGAAGTAGTAACAACACATGTTAATAGAAATTAGTTGAAACTTCAAGTAATTAATTAATTATAATTTTCAAACATAGTAGTCCAATAATATATTCTTTCTATAAAAAAATCACATATTTGTCCCAGGATACATATATTACGAGTTATGAGGAGACTTTTAAAACCTTAAAAGTCAAGGCAAATCCAGCTCATGTGGTTTTAGAGACCACCAAAACCTTAATATTGTGATTAGACAGCAATTCAACACGCCCTTGCAAAGGTAGAAAACACCTTACTATTAAGGTTTTGTCTAAAAGTTTGACAAGAAGCAAACTTGAAGAAACAAGAAAAGTAATTTCCCTGTCAAACATACACTACCAAATTCACCCAAATGTTAAGGCTGACAGAAAAACAAGAATTTGATAGATAAACAATGTGAGTAAGGCATAATTATTCTGTGTACTAGCAATGCATGTCAGTATTTGAAGCATGAAATCCATTACCAAGATAATCCACTCCAACTTTCTTTGGCAGCTTGTAATCCATCCCCCGGGGTCTCCCACGCTTCCCAGATGAAAAGTCAGTAGAAAATGGTGCTGAAGATGAGATTGGCATGGGTGACAATGTCATATGCACCAACCCATCTGGCCCATATTTTCTTGGTCTTCCCCTTTTCTTCTTAACTGATGTTCCATCCAATCCCAAACTCACTGGCGACACACCAATAGCTCCAGCTGGAGCTTCAGGAGCAGGAGGACCACCATGACTTGGAGCTTCACTCCTTGGTGCCATGTGATAGGCTGATGGAGCTTCTGCTCCTATCACTGTAACCCCAGAGCTCATCCCTTCTCTTCCTTCCATCCTAAGGAAACTTACAAGCCATATTATCTTCAACCGAGAGAACGCATATCAGTTGAAATAGATTTAAAATTTCCAACCCACAACAATACATTGAATTGACACAAAAAGAAATGATAACTAACAATACATTCTTTTAATATAATCTTCTGAACACATTTTTATTATTGAATAAATAAAATTGATTAAAAATTACAAGAGTTTCACTTTTTATTAATGAATCACTAAAGTTTTGTTAAGACTTTGCAAGGCAGAACTCAACCCAAAAGAGTATACCAGATCATTAGATTTTAAGTACCACGTCAAGTAGTTTATTTATTCTTTATTTTACTCAACGTGAAATTCTTCACATTGTCATCTCTTTAAGGACCAACTTTCACCGTCTTCCACGAAGACTTTCACTCTCTACTAGAACATCATTTGTCAGTAATTAAGCACAAAAAGAGAATCTAACCCAAAACACTAATCTACTGGGGAAAAAACCTCAAAGCTTAAAACCAAGTTAAGCAATCCATTCTGCTCAACATGGAACTCCTAACGAACTCACTGATGGTTTTATAATTTCAACAAATTCTAGAATAAGTAATGTATAACTAATAAAAATAGTGCGATAGATATCGTATTAGTAACAGATGCATACTGCTGATTACAGCGATAGCGAGATACATGAACAACATGGATTCATGTTCGAACTATGAAAAAGAGACATATTTGCCGGAGTTAGAGATGAACTAATCAAGGAAAAGGAAAAAGAAAAAAAAAGAAAAAGCTGATTTAAAAAGCATAGGATGGATGATGATGACCTTGAGGTAGAGAACAGCACCCTGGAAAGCGGGGGTGAGTTCAATGTTGGCGGTGTTGTCATAAAAGCAAGCACCTTTCCACTTGATGGAGGCATTGGAGAGAGTGAGGGAGCCAACGAAATAAGGGAGCAAGTCAACGGCACTGTGGAGGTTGTTGAGAACGGGCCACGACATCTGGCGTGGCAGCACGGGAAGCACGTCGTTTACTCTAAACGGCACCTTCAAACCTTCTGCCGCGTCGCACCCTAACAGCGCTACCACCACGACCCATGCCACCACCACGTGAAGCACTGCGCGACGATCAGGGTCAGGCATCGAACAAACAAATGATTGATTTTTGGGAATTATTCCTCGGATTTCAAGTTATGGCTTTTCATTCAACACAAGGTTCATGAAATCAAAATTTGCTGGGGTTTTGATGCCAATTGAGTCCAACTAGGAATGGAATATATTGGTGTTAAGCGGTTTTTGATGGAGAGTCTAGTTAGGGTGCAGGGGAAAATTAATGAAAAAGAATCGAAGTAGAAAATTAATGAGAAAGAATCGAAGTAGAAAATTAATGAGAAAGAATCGAAAGACACACATGAAGTTTTGTTTTCTTATTATTACTTTATCATCTTTTATTTATAATTATTATTATTTTATCATCTTTTATTTATAATTATTGTTCTTTATCATCTTCTATTTATAATTATTGTTCTTTATGATAGTAGATCCATATTAAAAGAGGATATTCAATAAATTGGTTAAATCATCAATTAGTGTTATTTAATTTAATTTTAAAAAAAATATTTTAATAATAAGTAAATTTTATAAAATTAGATAAAGTTTCATTATTTTTTTATCTTTTCATTTTATTATTTTTATATCACTATAATCTATTTAAATTATTAATAGAATGTTATATGTTTTGTTTATCAAAGTAATAAGTTTTACCCACACTTAACATATGTAGATATAAAACTTTGAATTTCACTTATATAAAATATATGTAGGTAAAAGTATTTTTTAGTTTTAGCTACATTTATTTAATATGTGTAGGTAAAATTGTGTGTAGATATAGATAACATTTCTTGTAGTGGTAGGCTGGAATTATAAAATACTGAATTTAAATTAAAAGTAAAATACTAATAAAATTACAGGAGTATGAAGAATAAATGGATGTGTAAGGGTGTGAATGTGAATGTGAGAAAGTAGAGTGTACAAAATTTAAATTATTGACAAGAATTAAATAAAACGAAGGCTAAAATACAAAATAATGAAATTAAATAAATTAAAATGAAAGAAAACAAAAAACAAGAAATTGTAGCAGGAGCTCCTAAAACTTTCTACAACTTCACCCAAACTAACAACAAAACTGTTGATGATTTTGGATTTGATGATGTTTAAGGATATTTTTGAACTTTGATGCATGATTATGATTGTGATAAGATGTTAGATTATCTTTTTATAGTTAGCTAATTGAGATATAATAGCCTGCTAGTTATGTTAATCGTCAATTAGTCTACTGATTCTATTATGTTAGTTGACTATTATCATTAATGTATCAGGAATTTGGTTTTAATGAAAGTAGCTAACTGTTCTGTTGTTTAGTCAACTATTTCGTTCCAGGATCTCTTTTATACAGGAAACAGCAGAACGCGTTTTTGAGCCTCTCAACAGAGCACGACTCAATCCTATTCTCTTTACCTATAAATACAACTCTCAAGGACGAATCTGAGTGCGAAAGAATACGAGAGAATACATACAGTTGCAAAAGTCTTGTTTTCTACTTTTTCATTGTATTCTTTCGATCTCTGGGTAGAGAATTCTTAGGGGGTTTGCGAACCCTGTTACTGTGATTGGGGTGATCACATTGACTTAGTGTGAGTCAGGGTTTTAAGATCTGTTCTATAGAGTTTAGAATAGGATCTTTGTGTTTCTTTTAGTCTTTAGTAAAGGTTTTTGTAAAGACTTCATATTTGTTAGTGATTAAGATCTGTTAGAGTTACAGATCACCAACTGGATGTAGTTCTTGATTAAAGAACGAACCAGTATAATCCTTGGTGTTTTTCTTTCTCATCCTTAATCATGTTTTAATTACTGTATGTTGAACTAACCTACTAATTCACCATAATCAGTCAACTATTTTGCTGTAAACTGCATTAGTAAATTTCAGAAATTCAATAGTTTCAAAAGAAATCCATATATCAATTCAACCCCCCCTTCTTGATATATTTCCGCACCTAACAATTGGTATCAAAGAGCAGGTAATTGAAAGATACTCAAGAAAGATCCAAGATGGGTGATAAGCTACCCTTTGCTGAAGGAGCATCTACCAATAGACCTCCACTCTTTGTTGGAGCGAACTACCCCTTCTGGAAAGCCAGAATGAAGATATTCTTTGAATCTGTTGATAGAGGCGTTTGGGATGCAGTGATTAATGGTCCTTTCATTCCAACAGTGAAGGCTGAAGATGGAGAATTGATTGAAAAGCCATGGGAAACATGGAATGATGCTGAAAACAGAAAAGCTCAGTTTGACAGTAAGGCCAAAAACATTTTAACATCTGCTCTAAATCTTAATGAGTTTTTCAGGGTCTCTCAATGCACAACAGCAAAGGAAATGTGGGATATTCTACAAGTTACCCATGAAGGTACATCAGAGGTAAAGAGAGCAAGAAAGCACACCCTTATCCAAGAGTATGAAATGTTTAGGATGCAACCTGGAGAGAGCATCCAAGACGTGCAGAAACGCTTTACACATATTGTGAACCATCTGCTGGATCTGGGAAAGAAATTTGATGATGAAGAACTCAACATTAAGGTTCTCAAATGCCTAAGTAGAAGCTGGCAACCGAAAGTCACTGCAATCATTGAACAAAAGACTTATATGTCATTAATACAGCCACTTTGTTTGGGAAACTGAGGGAACACGAACTGGAGTTAAGCAGACTTGATCAACTGGAGAGTTCTCATAAAAAGAACAAGAGTCTTGCATTAAAAGCCAAGGAATGCTTAAAGAGTGATGAGGAGGAAGAAAATGATAGTACAAAATTTGCAATGCTGGTTAAGAAGTTTGGAAAGTTCCTAAAGAGGAAGAATAACCCAAAAGACAGATTTCAAGAAAATCAGAAAAGGTACACCAGAAAATCTGATTTCAATTCCTCCAATTTCTCTTGCTTTAATTGTGGGCAGCTTGGACATGTCAAGATAGATTGTCCTCTATTGAATCAAAGAAAAGAAAGAAACCCAGAAAGAAAAGAAAGAAGAGACAAAGAGAAACGTGTTTCTCACTTCAAGAAAGGGAAGAAAGCATACATGGCCTGGGATGAAAGTGATTCCAGCAAGTCATCAACTTCAGATTTTGAATCTGAAAATCAAGCCAATTTGTGCCTTGTTGCTAATGAAGAAACATCAAGCCAAGTGAGTATTTATGAATATGATCTTAGTGAGAATTATGACACCTTGTTTGATGCATTCAAAGAACTACATAATGAAGCAAGAAAGCTGGATCATCAAAATAATCGACTAAAAGGACTAAATAGCTGGCTAGAACACAAATTACTGGAACTGGAAAACCAGAATAGCAGACTGAAAGATGAAAATAGTCAACTAAAAGACAAATTCCTGGAACTGGAAAACCAGATAAAATCTGATAAGTTTGAATGTGATAAAATCAATTCTGCAAAGTGTGAAAACTGCATAAATCTCCAAAATAAAGTTGGTTATCTGATTAAAACATTAGGAAAGTTTCAAATTGGTCATAATACACTTAATCAACTACTAGATTCTCAAATTGGATATTCTAATAGAAATGGTCTTGGTTATGGAAAATCTGCAAAACATTATCCTGCTGCAAAGTATAAATCTTATCCAAGTAACAGATTTAAAAAGTGTTCTTATTGCTTGAAAAATGGACATATATCTAGATATTGCTATATCAAGAATTTTGGCATTTCAAGAGGTGAATACTATTGGAAACCCAAATCATATGTTGTTCCTAACTCTAAAGGACCCAACCTGTTTTGGGGACCTATAAATCTAAACTAACTTTGTTTTGCAGATCTGTCAAAGAGAAAAGAGAGCTTTATGGTATTTAGATAGTGGTTGCTCTAAACATATGACAGGTGACAAATCAAAGCTGATAAATTTCAAGGCATATGAAGCTGGTTCTGTTACTTTTGGAGACAATAGCAAGGGCAAAATCAAAGGTTCTGGAGATGTTGGAAACTGCACTTCTTCACAGATAAAGGATGTCCTCTTTGTTGAAGGATTGAAACACAATCTGCTAAGTATTAGTCAACTATGTGACAAAGGTATGAAGGTCACTTTTGATGCAGAATTTTGTGTTATATACAACTGTAAAACTGCAGATATTGTCCACATTGGAAGAAGAAAAAACAATGTATATATACTGTACATTGAGCCCTCAAATCTCAAAAACATTTGTTTGTTGACCAAAGAAGATGAAGGTTGGCTTTGGCATAGAAGATGCGGACACATTAACATGTAGTTATTAAACAAAATCAGCTGCAAAAGTCTAGTCAGAGGCCTTCCAAATGTCAAATTTGTGAAGGACAAGGTATGTGCATATTGCCAAGAAGGAAAGCAATCAAGAAACTCATTTGAGTCAAAGAACATCATCTCAACAAGGAGACCACTTGAGCTATTACATCTTGATCTATTTGGTCCATCAAGAATTGTATGTCTTGGTAATAACTCATATGTTCTTGTCATTGTTGATGACTTTTCAAGATTCACTTGGACATTATTTCTTTCTTCCAAAGATGAAACATTCCATGCATTTAAGAAATTTGCAAAGATTATTTCAAATGAAAAAGATCTTAACATTGTTTCTTTGAGAAGTGATCATGGAACTGAATTTCAAAACATTCATTTCGAAAAGTTTTTCTCAAAACATTGCATATCTCACAACTTTTATGCTCCTAGAACTCCTCAACAAAATGGAGTTGTTGAAAGAAAGAATAGAACACTTCATGAATGTGCAAGAAACATGTTAAGTGAATCAAGACTTCCTAAGTACTTTTGGGCGGATGCAGTTTCTACAGCTTGCTATGTGATTAATAGAGTGTTATTAAGACCTATTCTTGATAAAAATCCTTATGAACTTTTGAATGGAAGAACTCCTAGTATTGCATACTTCAAAGTTTTTGGTTGCAAGTGTTTCATATTAAACAATGGAAAAGCATCTTTAGGCAAGTTTGATGAAAAAGCTGATGATGGTATACTCTTAGGTTATTCTATGAATAGCAAAGCCTATCGTGTTTTTAATAAAAAGAACTTGACTGTTGAAGAATCAATTCATGTTGTATTTGATGAGTTCTTATGTCAAAAAGAGAGAAAAGGTAATTCCCTTGCAGGTTCAGATGATGAAAAGTCTGAAAAATCAGAAAAGAATGAAGATTATGCAGAAAAATCTACTGATGCTGACAGACAAGATGAACCAGTCGATTATAACTCTGGATCAGTCGACTACTCTGCAACAGACAATGCCTTATCAAAATCCTGGAGAACTCAAAAAGGATTGTCTCTGGACAACATCATTGGAAACGTTGAAAAGGGAGTTACAACTCGAAATTCTTTAAATGATTTCTGCAATCACATGGCTTTTGTGTCTCAAATTGAACCTAAGAACATAAATGATGCTTTGCTTGATGACAACTGGATTTCTGCTATGCATGATGAATTAAATCAGTTTGTTAGAAATGATGTTTGGTTTCTTATACCTAGAAATAACAAAATGAATGTTATAGGAACAAAATGGGTTTTTAGGAACAAGCTTGATGAAAATGGAGTAATCACTAGGAACAAAGCTAGATTAGTAGCTAAAGGCTATAATCAAGAAGAAGGCATTGATTTTGATGAAACCTATGCACCTGTAGCTAGATTAGAAGCTATTAGACTGTTGCTTGCATTCGCTTGTCTTAAAGGCTTCAAACTTTTTCAAATGGATGTCAAGAGTGCTTTTCTAAATGGCTTCATTAATGAAGATGTGTATGTTGAACAGCCACTTGGTTTTGTTGATTTTAAGCATCCTAATCATGTATACAAACTTAAAAAGGCTTTGTATGGTCTCAAACAAGCACCTAGGAAATGGTATGAAAGACTTACAACTTTTCTCATATCACAAGGCTTTAAAAGAGGAGTTGTTGACAAAATTCTTTTTACTAAGAAAGTTGATAATGAACTCATATTAGTGGAGATTTATGTTGATGATATCATTTTTTGGTTCATCTAATCAATCTCTTTGCCAAGAATTTGCAGATTCTATGAAAGGTCAATTTGAGATGTCTATGATGGGAGAGTTAAAATTCTTTCTAGGATTGCAGGTTAAACAGCTGGTGTTAGACAAATAGCATCAAGAGGGGGGGTGAATTGATGTAATTAAGATGTTTACCCTTTTTTGATTTATCTTGAAAAACGTTAAGCTGAGCGGAAGCAGTAAACAAAATAAAAAGGATAAGGGAAGAGAAGAACACAAGGATTTATACTGGTTCGGGTATAGCCAACCCTACGTCCAATGCCCAGTCACCTCAATTCGAGAATGACTTCCCAAACACTATCTTTAGAAAAGCTATTACAATCAATATTATAATTGAACTTGTAAAAGAAAATCTAAAGACTGAACACCTCTCTTGAAACCCACAAGAGATGAAAACACCTCCCTTGAAAACTCACAAGGGATGAACCACTACACCAACACTGGTGTTGACAGATATAAGAAACAAATACTAGAACAGTATCACCTGGAAAGAGAGAATCCAAAACAACGTTAATGATCGTTAGCTCCTTTCACAAGTGATAAAGAATGTTGTAGACCAGAGAGTGTAAACAAATGATTTTTGTGCTCAAGTTAGCTCTGTGTCTATCAACGTGTATTTTTTCCTCTTTATATAGGAAATAAAATCTGAGAAAACCTTTCACAGTATTAAAAACAATTTATGAAATCATTTATGCATTTAAAATCTGTTTATGATGTTTGACAACGTAAGATCTGTATAATAATTAAAAACGTTCATGATTTTAAATGCCAATTTGAAATTCAAAATACTTTTTGAAATACTGTTGATTTTGTTAAGTATAAAATCGATTCTGTGAAAGTTTTAGAAAAACTTTAAAACAACACTTCAAAATCGAGTCGATTTCGTTATATACATAATGACATAATCGAGTCAACTACGTTTTATCAAAAAGATATAATCGAATCGATGTAAAAAGGTTTGTTTGAAAAACACAACATAATCGATTGTTAAAACCATCGAATATGTTATATCGATCGATTTGTTAAAAACAGTTTTACTCTTTAAAAACTATCACGAGTGAAAGAGTGCTGGATCGGTTTGTTGGTTTCGATTTCTCTTATTCCAGAATGATTCGACACAAACAACACCAACTTTGATCTGAGCTTCACCGATTCTTCAACTCTTCAACTCTTCGATCTTTTCATCCTTCGATCTGGTTTACTTGAGAAAACACCAAAACTCGATACATCTTCAAAGAGACTTGACTTGATCCTCTTTGGTAACAGCTGGATAATGGAACATTTATAAATCAAACAAAATACTGCAATGAGTTATTAAAGAAGTTCAACAAGGAAAGCTGCAAAGAAGCCTCTACTCCTATGTCTTCAAGTTGCTATCTTGACTTGGATGAAAAAGGAAAATCAGTTGATGCAACTATGTACAGAGGATTGATTGGTTCTTTGCTGTACATAACAGCTAGCAGACCTGACATAATGTTTGTTGTGTGTCTATGTGCAAGATTTCAAACCAATCCAAAGGAATCACATCTCACTGCAGCAAAACGAATTCTCAAGTATCTCAAAGGAACAGTGAATGTTGGGCTATGGTATTCCACTAGTAATGAATTGAATTTAGTTGGCTATACTGATTCTGATTTTGGAGGCTGCAAATTGGATAGAAAAAGCACAAGTGGAACATGCCATCTCTTTGGGAACTGCTTGATATCATGGACCAGCAAGAAACAAGCTTGTGTAGCATTATCTACAGCTGAAGCTAAATACATTGCTGCTGGTAGCTGCACTGGACAGATCCTCTGATTAAAACAACAACTATGTAATTTTGATTTACATCTTTATGATATTCCCATACTTTGTGATAATACCAGTGCAATCAATCTAACTAAGAATCCTATTCAGCATTCTAGAACTAAGCATATTGAAATAAGGCACCATTTTATAAGAGATCACATTGAAAAGAAAGATTGTAGGATTGATTTCATTGCAACTAATGACCAATTAGCTAACATTTTCACTAAACCTCTAGGTCGTGACAGGTTTTTCAAACTAAGAAATGAATTAGGAATCCTAAACATCAATCATCTTTCTTAAATGTTCTGCTGTTGAGTTAAACAGTTTGTTAATTCTGTGAAATAGTTGACTTATTTCATTTAACTGACAAAAATATTATACTGCTGCAGATTTTAGTTTGTTAATTTCTTGTAACAGTCGACTTATTTCACTTAACTGACATAATTGCTTTACTGTTGCATAAAATAGCTTGCTTATTTCTATGAAATAACTGACTTATTTCATTAAATGTGCCTACTGGTGTTATTTCTATCAGAATAGCCTATTAATTGCCTTGACTAGTTGACTAATTCCAATTACTGCAATTAAATCCATTTAAATTTTCAAGCAATCAGTTTAAATTTCTTCAAAATAATTCAAACTGAATCAGTAAATAACCAATTCGTATATTGGGTCCTCTGTCATTCAAAGCTTGAACAGTTTTAGATGCATGTGAGGTTACTTTATTGGTTTTGCAAAACTGAATTTCCATTTCTCAACATATTCTCTCTGCATTTTTCTGACCTTGAGCATCAGTGATTGAGTGCATATCTGTTCAAAATATTCACTGATTAATATTCGTTTGACCATGCCTCTCAATCTCTCTATATAATTCTAATTCTTCTGCTTATCAAATACCACAACTGTGCTTCACTCTATTGCTGCATTTTCTTATCTAAAATGTCTACCAACGAGTATGTTATAGTAGAGAGCGATGATGACTCTGATGCACCCATTGCAAATGCTTTTCAAAGACTAAGAAGCCACAGACTGCTGCACAACAACCAACTAGAACAAATAGGAACAGAGGTTCCACATCTGGGTCTCCAGCTCAACCTATTCGGATTCTAGAATCAACTACTGGATCCTCCAACCCAGGTGAACGAAAATTCCCCAAGAGATACAAGGTTCGTGTGAAGCTTCCTCAACCAATGCCTGCTGCAGAAAGTGATTCAGAAGAGGAAACTGAATCAGAGCATGAAGAGAGAAATGAAATCGTTGAAGCTATGGAGATAAAGATGCAGGGGAAGTTGGTCCTCACTCCAAAAATACTAAAGTTCAACTGGCTGAACAATGAGAACCTAGTTTTTGTGAAGAATACTCTTCAAGCACAAGGGCTAAGACAGTTTGTGGAATTGGAAGGTAACTTCTACATTGATTTAATTAAGCTATTTTATGCTAACCTGAAGGTAGAAAGCAATGTGCTGATATCTCAAGTGAGAGGAAGAGAAATTAGAATAGACAATTCCTTATGGAGAAGGATTGCTGGACTAAAAAATGAAGGAGTGAAGATTAGCAAAGGAAATACAGCATCTGTATTAGATTTCAACAAGGATTCTGTGTTTAAATCCTGTATGCGCAATGCTGATGAAGCAGCTATCCTCAAATACAATGTTGGTAGGATGAAGCGTGATGAGCAGTTATTGGCTTTTATTCCTGCTTGGCAGCTTATACCCAGGGGGAGTAACCATGCTCAACTCATGGAAGAAGACTTAGCCTTGATTCATTGCATGAAGAACAACATCAAGGTTAACTGGGTGTATGTAATCAAAAGGCATATGTTCAAAGCCAAACGTTTCAATGACCATAGGCTCCCTTATGCTATCCTCATTTCCAAGTTTCTGGACCACTTCAACTTCCCAACAGAAGGAGAAACCACAAGAATCATCAATCATAAGCACCTGTTTGACAATTACTATCTCAGAAAGATGGGTCTGTCAAAGGTCAATGATGAGTGGATATTTGAAGCTGGATCCTCCACTTCTGCACCGAGATCAACCATTAATGATGGCACCTCATCAGGGTGTTAAATAAAGACGGCAGTGTAAAAACCAAGAGGGGGGGTGAATTGGATTTTTAATAAACTTTTCTCTTTTAAATAAATTTCCAGATTTTGAATTTCTTTCAAAAACTCGGATGTGGATATTTCTTAATCTTTGATTAACGCATTTTGAGTTTGCAATTGTTAATATGATCCACAATAAAAAAGAGATAGGGAAAGAGAAAGAACACATAGATTTATACTGGTTCGGATTAAGCCAATCCTACGTCCAGTTCCCAACCACCACAAATGCGTGATGAACTCTTCTATTGAGCCTTGAGAGTCATCATAATGAGTTGTTTGGAGACTCATCATGGTGTCCATCCTTGAAAGAATGTGTGCCTCCATTGAACCCGGTTGAGGTTGAGGTTGAGGTGGTGGTTCTTCATCATCTTCTTCCATTGCAGCAACCTCCTCTTCTCTTTGCCTGAACCTATTTCCTTGTTCTATAAGGCCCATGTGCCTTAGAACATTCTTCCCAATTTTGCTGTTGCTAAGCAAAACTTTCTTGTTCTCCCCTTCAAGAGCTATACCCTTATATTCTAATATCTTTGAAATGAACACAACATAGGGTAAAGCAAAAGATGAAAGCCTAGTGGCTTTAAACATATTATCTAAAATAATGGAGGGCCAATCAATGCTAACATTATTAAGGAAGCCATACATTAAAAGAATGTCCTCCTTAGTAAGTTAGAAATGATTAGTGCCTCTAGCAACAAGAATCCAAACAATTACATAATGTAACATGCGTTCATTAAGCTTAACATTACCAACTGTTGATGATTTGAGATTTGATGATGTTTATTAAGCTTTGATGATTGTGTTTATAATGTGCTGGATTTGTGATTAATGGTTCTGGAATGATTTAGGATTACTAGAGATGTTAGATTATCTGTAAATGATTAACCAATTGAATAATGATAATCTGTTGTTTTTGTTATTCATCAGTTAGTCTACTAATTCTGTTTCTCCGGTCGACTATTTTCATTAAATGTACCAGGAATACAGGATTAATGAAAATAGCAAACTGGTTTGATTCCTCAGTCGACTATTTTGTTCCAGACCTCTCCTTATGCAGAAAAAATGCAGAACGCGGGTTTTAAAGATTTCAAAACAGGCTGACCCAATGCAATTCCTTTTGCCTATAAATATAATGTTCAAGGATGAATCAAAGGGCGAAAGAATTCAGGAGAAAACTCTCAAGTGCTGCATACATTCAGAAGAAAAAGTATTCTGCAGAGTTTTTCGTTTTTACTATATACTGTCAAAATTTTCTTTCTTTCACTGTATTTTGTATTCTTTGATCTCGGATTAGAGATTTCGTAGGTGGGTTTTAGAACCCTGTGTCTGTGATTGGGGTGATCACAGTGACTCAATGTGAGTTAGTGGGTGTAGAACTATTCTATAGTGTTTAGAATAGGTTCTTTGATTTTCTTGTAGTGTTCAAGAAAGGTTTGTTGTAAAGAATACATTTTTTATAGTGATTAGGATCTGTGGAGTTGCAGATCACCAACTGGATGTAGTTCTTGCACAAAGAACGAACCAGTATAATCCTTGGTGTTATATTTGCTCTTCCTTCATCATCTCTTATATTCTGCAGTAAGAACTAACCTACTATTTCGCAATTATCAGTCGACTAATTCTCAGTAAACTGCACCAGTAAATTTTCTGATACGAAAAAGTTTTCAATAAAGCTTTATATCAATTCAACCCCCCCTTCTTGATATAATTCCGCATCTAACAATTGGTATCAAGAGCAGGTTCTTGTAAGGTACTCAAGAAAGAATCAAGATGGGTGACAAGCTTCCCTTTGCTGAAGGAGCATCCACCAATAGACCTCCACTCTTCACAGGAGCAAATTATCCTTTCTGGAAAGCCAGAATGAAGATCTTCTTCGAATCTGTTGATAGAGGCGTGTGGGATGCAGTGATTAATGGTCTATTTATTCCTACAGTGAAATCTGAAGATGGACAGATGATTGAAAAGCCATGGGAGCAGTGGACTGATACAGAAAATAAGAAGGCTTAGTTTGACAGTAAGGCAAAGAATATATTAACTTCTGCTCTAAATCTTGATGAATTTTTTAGGGTTTCACAAAGCACTACAACCAAAGAAATGTGGGACATTCTACAAGTCACACATGAAGGTACAACAGAAGTGAAAAGGGCAAGAAAACACACCCTCATACAAGAGTATGAGATGTTTCGAATGCAGCCTGGAGAGACAATTCAAGACGTGTAGAAGCGCTTCACACACATTGTGAATCATTTGCTGGGCTTAGGGAAGAAGTTTGATGATGAAGAGCTCAATATAAAGGTTCTTAAATGCTTAAGTAGGAGCTGGTAGCCGAAAGTTACAGCCATCCTTGAAATAAAGGATTTGACTACCATGAGCACTGCAACCTTGTTTGGAAAACTCAGAGAACATGAGCTGGAGCTGAGTAGGCTTGATCAACTTGAAAATTCAGATAAACAAAACAAGAGTCTTGCACTTAAAGCCAAGGAGTGCATAAAGAGTGATGAAGAAAAAGAAGATGAAAATACAGAATTTGCTATGCTGGTTAAGAGATTTGGAAAGTTCCTAAAGAGGAAGAATAACTCAAAGGACAGGTTTCAGGAAAACCAGAGAAGGTAAACCAGAAAACCTGATTTTAATTCCTCTAATTTCTCTTGCTTTAATTGTGGGTAGCCAGGACATGTCAAGGTAGATTGTCCTATTTTGAATCAAAGAAAAGATAGAAGCCCAGAAAGAAATGAAAGAAGAGATAAAGACAAACGAAATCAACACTTCAAGAAAGGCAAGAAAGGCAAGAAAGCTTATATGGCCTGGGATGACAATGATTCCAGCAAAACATCAAATTCAGATTCTGAATCTGAAAACCAAGCCAATTTGTGCCTTGTAGCCAATGAAGAAACAACTAGCCAAGTAAGTTCGTGTGATTCTGATATGAGTGAGAATTATGACACCTTGTTTGATGCATTCAGAGAATTACATGATGAAGCAAAGAAACTGGACTATCAGAATAATCGGCTAAAATGACTAAATAATCGGCTAGAAAATAAGGTACTGAATCTGAAGATCGTAATAGCGGATCGAAAGATGAAAACAGTCAACTAAAAGACAATGTCTTGCAACTGAAAAACCAGATCGAGTCTGATAAATCTTAGAATGATAAAATTGAATCTGCAAAGTGTGAAAACTGTATAAATCTTCAAAATAAAGTTGGTTATTTGATTAAAACATTGGCAAAGTTTCAAATTGGTCATAATACACTTAATCAACTTCTACATTCTCAAATTGGTTTTTCAAATGGAAATGGCCTTGGTTATGGAAAACGTTATCATGCTGCTAAGAACAAATCTTATTCAAGTAACAGATTTAAAACATGTTCTTATTACTTGAAACATGGTCACATATCTAAATTTTTCTATGTCAAGAATTTTGGGATTTCAAGAGGTGAATTCTATTGGAAACCCAAATCATATGATGCTCCTAACTTCAAAGGACCCAACCTGTTTTGGGGACCTAAATTTGTAAATTAACTTTGTTTTGCAGATCTGTCATAGAGCAAAGAAAGCTTCATGGTATCTAGATAGTGGTTGCTCTAAACACATGACAGGTGATAAATCAAAGTTGATGAACTTCAAGGCATTTGAAGCTGGTACAGTTACTTTTGGAGACAATAGCAAAGGCAAAATCAAAGGATCTGGAGACATTGGAGACTGTTCTTCTTCACAGATTAAGGATGTACTTTTTGTTGAAGGACTAAAACACAATCTGCTAAGCATAAGTCAGCTATGTGACAAAGGTATGAAAGTCACTTTTGATGCAGAATTTTGTATCATATACAACTGTAAAACTGCAGATATTGTGCACATTGGGAGAAGGATAAACAATGTTTACATGCTGGACATTAACCCCTCAAATCTCAAGAACATCTGCTTGTTAACCAAAGAAGATGAAAGCTGGCTATGGCATAGAAGGTGTGGACATGTCAACATGCAGTTATTGAACAAAATCAGCTGCAAAAGTCTTGTTAGAGGGCTTCCAAATGTGAAATTCGTGAAGGACAAAGTATGTGAATTTTTCCAAAAAGGAAAGCAATCCAAAAGGTCATTTGAGTCAAAGAATATCATTTCAACAAGGAGACCACTTGAACTTTTGCATCTTGATTTGTTTGGTACATCAAGAACTGTAAGTATTGGAAACAACTCATATGTTCTTGTTATTGTTGATGATTTCTCAAGGTATACTTGGACTCTATTTCTTTCTTCAAAAGATGAAACTTTCCATGCTTTCAAAAGATTTGCTAAGATCATTTCAATTGAAAAAGATCTTAAAATTGTTTCTTTAAGAAGTGATCATGGAACTGAGTTTCAAAACATGCATTTTGAAAAGTTTTGTTCTAAATATGGCATATCTCACAACTTTTCTGCACCTAGAACTCCACAACAAAATGGAGTTGTTGAAAGAAAGAACAGGACTCTCCAAGAATGTGCAAGGACAATGTTGAGTGAATCCAAGCTCCCAAAATACTTTTGGGCTGATGCAGTATCTACAACTTGTTATGTACTAAATAGAGTGTTACTTAGACCAATCCTTGATAAAACTCCATATGAACTTTTGAATGATAAAATTCCTATTATTGCATATTTCAAAGTCTTTGGTTGCAGGTGCTTCATACTAAACAATGGAAAAGCATCATTAGGAAAATTTGATGAAAAAGCTGATGATGGTATTTTCCTTGGTTATTCCATGACTAGCAAAGCATATCGTGTTTTCAATAAGAAGAATTTAACCGTGGAAGAATCTATTCATGTTGTTTTTTATGAGGTCTTATGCAAAAAAGAGAGAAAAGGTAATTCTCTTGCAGGTTCTGATGATGAGAAGTCTGAGAAATCCGAAAAGAATGAAGATTATGCAGAAAAATCTGCTGAAACTGACAGACAGGATGAACCAATCGACTATAACTCTGGATCAGTCGACCACTCTGCAACAGACAATGCATTATCCAAATCCTGGAGAACTCAAAAAGGATTGTCTCTGGATAACATCATTGGGAATGTTGAAAAGGGAGTAACAACTCGAAACTCTCTACATGAATTCTGTAATCACATGGCATTTGTTTCACAAATAGAACCTAGAAATATAAATGATGCATTGCTTGATCATAATTGGATAACTGCTATGAATGAAGAGTTGAATCAGTTTGTTAGGAATAATGTTTGGCATCTAGTACCTAGGATCAATGAAATGAATGTGATAGGAACAAAATGGGTTTTCAAAAACAAACTAGATGAAAATGGTGTAATAACTAGAAACAAAGCTAGACTTGTAGCAAAAGGATATAATCAGGAAGAAGGCATTGATTATGATGAGACTTATGCACCAGTTGCTAGGTTAGAAGCCATTAGATTGTTGCTTGCATTTGCATGTCTTAAAAGCTTCAAACTCTATCAAATGGATGTTAAAAGTGCTTTTCTAAATGGCTTTATAAATGAGGATGTGTATGTTGAACAACCACCTAGTTTTATTGATTCTAAGTTTCCTAATCATGTTTACAAACTCAAAAAGGCATTGTATGGTCTTAAACAGGCACCTAGACAGTGGTATGAAAGACTCACAACCTTCCTCATATCACAAGGTTTTGAAAGAGGAGTTGTGGATAAAACTCTTTTCACAAAGAAAGCTGTTAATGATCTCATACTTGTGCAAATATATGTTGATGACATAATTTTTGGATCATCTAATCCCTCTCTTTGCCAAGAGTTTGCAGAATCAATGCAAGGTGAATTTGAGATGTCTATGATGGGAGAATTGAATTTCTTCCTAGGTTTGCAGGTCAAACAGTTGCAAAATGGAACCTTCATAAACCAATCTAAATACTGCAATGAATTGTTTTAGAAGTTCAACATGGAGAGCTGCAAAGAAGCCAATACACAAATGTCCTCAAGCTGTTATCTTGATATTGATGAATCTGGAAAATCAGTTGATGCAACTATATATAGAGGTTTGATTGGATCTTTGCTATACATCACTGCTAGCAGACCTGACATCATGTTTGCTGTATGTCTATGTGCAAGATTCCAAGCTAATCCAAAGCAATCACATCTCACAGCTGCAAAACGAATTTTGAAGTATCTCAAAGGAACTGTGAATGTTGGGCTATGGTATTCAACTCGTAATGAATTAAATCTGGTTGGATATACTGATTCTGATTTTGCAGGTCGCAAATTAGACAGGAAAAGCACCAGTGGAACATGTCACTTGTTTGGAAACTGTTTAATTTCATGGACAAGCAAGAAACAAGCATGTGTTGCACTTTCCACAGCAGAAGCTGAATACATAGCTGCTGGTAGTCAGTATCTGCATGATTTTGTGGTTAAAACAACAGCTAAGTGATTTCAATTTGCATCTTTCCGATATTCCAATCTTATGTGATAACACCGAGTGCAATCAATCTAACTAAGAATCCTATACAGCACTCTAGAACTAAGCACATTGAAATAAGGCACCATTTTATAAGAGATCAGATAGAAAATAAGGATTGTAAGATTGAATTCATCTCTACTAATGATCAATTAGCTGATATATTCACTAAACCTCTTGGTCGTGATAGGTTTTTCAAACTTAGAAATGAATTGGGTATCCTGAATATTAATCATCTTTCTTAAATTTTCTTCTGCTGAGTTAATTAGTTTGTTAATTCTGTGAAATAGTTGGCTTATTTCATTTAACTGGCAATAATATTTTACTGTTGCAGATTTCAGTATGTTAATTTCGTGTAACAGTCGACTTATTTCAGTTAACCAACAGCAGTGATTTACTATTACAGAAAATAGTTTGCTTATTTTCATAAAATAACAGGCTTATTTCATTAATTGTACTTGCAGGTGTTATTACAATCTGAACAACTTATTAAATGCTTAAACTAACTGATTAAATCCACTAAATAAAGTTAAAATTCAGTCAAATTGTCTTCAAACATGTTCAAACCTTGTCAGTAAATAACAAACTCATACATATTCCTCCTCTGCACTATCTGTAACTGAATATCTTCTCAACTAATCAATTTTTCGTGTGATCTTGCATCTATATAGCTATAATCTTTCTGGATTTCAGATTTCACTATTGTACATCTATCTCACTACAGTGTTGTATGAAATGGCTGAATCTGTAAAACTCAAAATGCAAAGGAAAGTGATCCTTTCTCCTAAAATACTTAAGTTCAGCTGGCTGGACAATGAAAATCTGACCTTCGTGAGGAATTCTCTTCATGCACAAGGTCTTCAACAATTTGTAGAGCTAGAAGGTAACTTCTACATAGATCTTGTCAAGTTATTTTATGCTAACATGAAGGTGGAGAACAATGCACTTGTTTCCCAAATAAGAGGCAGAGAAGTGCGGATTGATAACACTCTGTGGAGAAGAGTTGCTGGGTTGAAAAATGAAGGAATAAAGATAAGTAAGGGGAACACTGGAGCAGTACCCAATTTCAACAAGGAGGCTGTGTATAAAGACTCTTTGCGCCACTGTGATGAGGCCCTGATCCTCAAATATAATGTGGGAAGAGTGAAGCGTGATGAGAGACTCCTAGCCTTCCTTCTTGAATGGCAGCTCATTCCCAGGGGGAGTAATCACGCACAGCTGATGGAAGAAGATCTTGCTCTTATTCATTGCTTGAAGAATCGCATAAAGGTAAACTGGATATATGTGATCAAGGGTCACATGTTCAAGGCAAAAAGATTGAACGATCACAAGCTGCCATATGCCATTCTGATCTCAAAATTTCTGGACTACTTTAGCTTTCCCACTGAAGGCGAGACCACCAAGATTGTCAACCATAAACACATGTTTGATAACTACTACCTTCGCAAAATGGGATTAACTAAGGTAAATGGTGAATGGTCCTATGAAGCTGGAGCATCATCATCTGGACATGGATCAACCTTCACAGCTGGAACTTCATATCAGCAGGATTATACAGCATATCAAATGATCCCATATTCTGCACCTCCAAATTACCAGGGAGTTCCAATGTCTGAGTTTGAGCAAATGCTTATTTCAAGACTTAATGTACTACCTTCCTTGCAACGTGATACCCATGAAACAATGGTAGCTAGGTTCACCAATGTAGACACTGAGATTGACCTGATCCAGCATCAACTTGCAGAACTACAAGTCACTGTAGATGGTCTTGATGGCTCGAATAATCAAACCACTACTGCAATGGAAGAAGACAGTGCTGATGATGATGAAGATGATGATGATGAGGACGATGATGAAGAGGATGAATGATCTTTTATGCTTCTATTTTTTTTTTTAATTTTCAGCATTATATTTCTGCTGCTAAAACATTTGGGTCTGTAATATTTGCATACACTGTTATTTTGGATTAATCTGAACTCTTTAGAACTGCTATATCTGCTATACCTGCTATTTGCTAATGTCAAAGGGGGAGATAATCTACCATCTCTTCTCTTTGTGTTTGTTTTGTTTTGCAGGTTGACATCATCAAATAGGGGGAGTTTATTGATGATTTGAGATTTGATGATGTTTATTAAGCTTTGATGATTGTGTTTATAATGTGCTGGATTTGTGATTAATGGTTCTGGAATGATTTAGGATTACTAGAGATGTTAGATTATCTGTAAATGATTAACCAATTGAATAATGATAATCTGTTGTTTTTGTTATTCATCAGTTAGTCTACTAATTCTGTTTCTCTAGTCGACTATTTTCATTAAATGTACCAGGAATACAAGATTAATGAAAATAGCAAACTGGTTTGATTCCTCAGTCGACTATTTTGTTCCAGACCTCTCTTTATGCAGAAAAAGTGCAGAACGCGGGTTTTAAAGATTTCAAAATAGGCTGACCCAATGCAATTCCTTTTGCCTATAAATACAATGTTCAAGGACGAATCAAAGGGCGAAAGAATTCAGGAGAAAACTCTCAAGTGCTGCATACATTCAGAAGAAAAAGGATTCTGCAGAGTTTTTGGTTTTTACTATATACTGTCAAGATTTTCTTTCTTTCACTGTATTTTGTATTCTTTGATCTCGGGTTAGAGATTTTGTAGGTGGGTTTTAGAACCCTGTGTGTGTGATTGGGGTGATCACAGTGACTCAGTGTGAGTCAGTGGGTGTAGAACTATTCTATAGTGTTTAGAATAGGTTCTTTGATTTTCTTGTAGTGTTCAAGAAAGGTTTGTTGTAAAGAATACATTTTTGATAGTGATTAGGATCTGTGGAGTTGCAGATCACCAACAAGATGTAGTTCTTGCACAAAGAACGAACCAGTATAATCCTTGGTGTTATATTTTCTATTCCTTCATCATCTGTTATATTCTGCAGTAAGAACTAACCTACTATTTCGCAATTATCAGTCGGCTAATTCTCAGTAAACTGCACCAGTAAATTTTTGATACGAAAAAGTTTTCAATAAAGCTTTATATCAATTCAACCCCCCCTTCTTGATATAATTCCGCATCTAACACCAACTTTATACAAGTTTTCCACTTGTAGATTTGGAGCCTTGCAGAACTCCACCAATTTATTGAAATCTTCAAAGCCATAAGTAATGTTGATGCCTTGAGTGGATAATCCAGCCACATTGTTCCACAGCTCTTCATCAAGGTGAATTCGCACTCCCTTCACCTTGGTGCTAGGACTAGCTGTCCTTGAAGTCAGATTCATGTAAAATACTCTGACCAAGTCTGGATAATATGCTCCTTCCATCTCTACAAAGTTTTGCAGTCCACTCGCCACTAAACACTCCTGAAAAAATTGCAAGATAAATATTTAGGAGTGAGGATCTTCCTGTCTTTCCATTTGTTAACAAAACCAATCTGCATATCCTCATCTGAAATCCAACCAGCAAGTGTTGGTGGTCTCCTCTCTTGCTATTGGGATGTCATGGGCTCTTTGCCTCTCCTCCTTGAGGGCATCTTTCTCCTCCTTTGATCAACCATTTGTATGTAGAATAGACAAAAGAAAGAGCACAACGAAATAACAGAGAAGCAGAGTAATCACAGAAACAGAAATTCGCACAGAAAAGGAATGAATAGCAGAAAATCAGCAAGAGTGAGAGAGAGTGAATGTAGCACTTTTAATTCTCAATCTAACTATTTATAGGCAAGGAATCCGGTCATAAAGCACTGAATTAATGTGAATAGAGCCGTTTGAATCGAATATAGCCGTTAGAATTAAACAAAACACGTGAATTGGAGTCCAACGTTCGAAAAAACAGTGTGCAGAAAAACACAGAACGGCGCATTTAATCGATTATGTTCTTCATTTAATCGATTATTTGCCTTCAAAATTTTCCAAAAAATGAAAACCCAAAAATTTAATCGATTATGTGCATTCCTTAATCGATTAAATTGCTCCCTAGCGATTTAATCGATTATGTCATGAACTTAATCAATTATGTTGTAAAACATTTTCAAAAATAGTGCTTTTAATCGATTAACACACGAAAACAAATCGATTAAATACGGAAAATTTCGTAAAACACATAATTAACATAAAAAACAACAATAAACATCAATTAATCAACAGATTTATCATCAACAATTACCTGGAACCTTTCTAAGCTCATAAAATCTTACCTGAGATAAGAGTTTGGTAAAATGCTAACTAGTTGATGTCTTTGCCTCCCTTCATAAGCTTGATCACTTGCTATCTCAACACTGAAGAGGCTTTTTGAAAGGTGAACCAGCCTACAAGACAAACAAGAAAAATCCTGGTCCCCTAAAAAAACTTTTTAGAGTCCTGATGGGTTAGAAACAATTTTTCCTTTGGGAACCCATTTGTATTTCCCATTAGGAACACTAAAACGTGTAATATTGCACCTATTAACAGAATGACCTTTATGCATACAATAAAAACATGTAGGAACATTTGTTTTTCTTGAAACATATGCATTTTTATAAACTTTCTTTGTAGGCACATTTTGTTTAAAGGAATTAGAATTTTCAAAAACCTTATTTGAATTTGATGATTCTCCTTTTACAAAAACAGTTTTAGTAGGTTTATGATTATATCCGAAATTATAGCCAAGTCCTGCTTTTTCATATAAACCTTTTTGCACATTTAAAACGTTATTTAAATTTTTATTTCCCATGGTAATTTTTGAAAGAGATGTTTCAAGATAAGAGACCTTATTAGCAAAAACTTTGCATTCTTCACAAATAGGAATTTTTTATTTGCATTTACAAGGAATTTTTGCCTTTTCCAAATCATCTTTCAAAACCTTTTTCTCTTCTTCTAAATCAATAGTTTTCTTTTCAAGAACCTTATAATCATTTTTCAATTTATTATAAACTGAAGAAATCTTTTCAGAATCACTTACCTCACTGCACTTGGATTCATCATCATCCGCTATAAGACAAATATTAGCTTCCTCTTCTGATTCACTTGAACCTTCAGAAGAACTCACTTCATTGTCGTCCCAAGCAATATATGCTTTCTTCTTCTTTTTTAAGAATTTCTTTCCTTTCTTTTCCTTCTGTTCAGATTTCTTGGAATTTGGACAATCTGCTCTCATGTGTCCCCTTTTGCCACAACCATAACATTTATAATTATTGTTAGAATTTGAATTTTCAAATTTCTTACCTTTCTTATGGTTGCCTTTCTTCTTGATGAACTTTTTGTATTTCTTTACGAATTCCTTGAGATCATCGTCTTTTGAATCATCAGTATCACTACTCTCCTCTTTGTCTTTGTATGATTCTGCTTTAAGAGCAACACCTTTCCTCTTGACGCCTTCCTCTTCTCCTTTGAAACGTCCAAGCTCCATTTCGTGTTCTCTAAGCTTTCCAAAGAGAGTTGTCATATTCATACTTGAGAGATTCTTCGATTCCGTGATGGCCGTCACTTTGGGTTGCCATGTCCTGTCCAAAGATTTTAAAATTTTCACATTTAATTCCTCAGTGTCAAATTTCTTACCTAACGCCTTGAGGTGATTTACAGTGTGAGTAAATCTCTTTTGAACATCATAGATGGTTTCCCCTTTGCTCATCCAGAACATCTCGTATTCTTGAATCAAGGTATTTTTCCTTGATCTCTTTACATCCTCCGTTCCTTCATGTGTGACTTCCAAAGTGTCCCACATCTCCTTTGCTGTAGTGCAATCCGACAACCTATAAAACTCATTAATAGTTAAGGCAGATGCTATCATATTACATGCCCTTATGTTGCACTGATTTTGATTATATTCATCCTTTGTCCAACTTGCTCTCACTTTGGGTAACTGCGCATTATTAACAACAGTCATACGAATATATGGACCATTCACAATTGCATCCCAAATGCCTTGATCATTAGACCTAAGAAAAATCTCCATCCTCCTTTTCCAAAAAGGATAGTTTTCACCTGTAAAAAGTGGTGGTTTATGAATAGATGCACCTTCAGCAAAAGTTTGATTTTTGTCTGCCATAAGGATCTTGTTTTTGAGTAATTTTCAAAAAACCAGCTCTGAGGCCAATTGTTAAATAAAGACGACAGTGTAAAAACCAAGAGGAGGGGTGAATTGGATTTTTAATAAACTTTTCTCTTTTAAATAAATTTCCAGATTTTGAATTTCTTTCAAAAACTAGGATGCGGATTTTTCTTAACCTTTGATTAACGCAGTTTGAGTTTGCAATTGTTAATATGATCCACAATAAAAAAGAGATAGGGAAAGAGAAAGAACACAGAGATTTATACTGGTTCGGATTAAGCCAATCCTACGTCCAGTACCCAACCACCACAAATACGTGATGATCACCCCAGTATCTTTAATTGAAATTACAAACACCAATTCATGCAATAACAAATAAAGATAAAGGAACACCTCCTTAGACACACTAAGGATGAAACACCTCCCCAGACACACTGAGGATGAAACACCTCCCCAGACACACTGAGGATGAAACCCACCTCTCTTAACACACAAGAGATGAACACACCTCCCTTAGAACCGATCCAAGGGATGAATTTACCCGTTTATAAAAAACAGTAAAAGAATACACCTGATAATAGTGCTGGATAGAAAGCTTAAGCACAATGATCACCACTTCCAAAGACTTGATCAAACAGAAGAGAGCAGGAAAGCGGTTTTGAAAAGCTAAGGCACATAAACACTTTGAATATTTTGTGTTTAATCAGATGTGTTGAACCTAAGACATTCTCTTTCATTTTATAATCCGAAAATGCTCCAAAGTTTCCATTCTTAGGTTGATTTGATATTGATTTCGCAAAAACGACTCATTTAATCGATTATATTAAAAGCTTAATCGATTATATCATGTTTAAAAACTGGAAATCAAAATACGTCTGATATAATCGATTAGATTAAGGCCATAATCGATTATATTAACCCAGAATCAATATAATCGATTATCAAAGACACTTAATCGATTATTTAGTTCGTTAAACATTTTTAATTCAAATTTTAAGTTAAATAATCGATTATCTACGTATCATAATCGATTAAAAGCGTAGAAAAACGTTTTTGAGAGAAAACACCTTGCTCTCTTGTTTGGGAAGGTCTTGAATGGGATTTATGACTTACTCTTTTTATCCAACACCCATAACAGAACCTTCTACTCTTGGAACTTCAGCTTTTGAGAAAATCTTCATCAATCTTCTCTCTTGAAAGCTTTGAATGCTCTTTATGCCTTTCCTTTTCTACCAAGCAACCTTCCTTTGTTAGATGGCACAAGTCTATAATGTTGATTGAATCACTCTAAATCTTCATCATCAAAACTTTAAGACTTCATAAAAATTCTGGAGAACTTCATTAACTCTTGGTCTTGAAATATGCCAACACAGGGAACCAACAAGACTACTCTACATACCAAATGGTCCCATATTCAGCACCTCCTGCATACCAGGGAATTCCAATGTCTGAATTTGAACACATGTTAATTTCTATACTTAATGTGCTTACTTCTATGCATCGAAATACACATGAAACTATGGTAGCCAGGTTCAGAAATATAGATTATGAAATTGAGCTTATCCAACAACAACTTTCTGAAGTTCAAGTTACAGTGGAAAGCTATGAAGGCACCTCTGCACTTAACACAACTGTTATGGAAGTGGATGTTGTTGAAGATGATGATGATGATGATGACGAAGAAGATGAGGATGAAGATGATGATGAAGCCTGATCTTTACTGTTTCTGCTTTTATTTTCGCTATTATGCTTCTGCATTTTGAACAATTTGGGTCTGTAATATTGCTTATACACATATTTTCTGCTATATCTACTATATAAACCTGCTTATATCTGCTAATACTACTTATATCTGTTATTTGCTAATGTCAAAAGGGGAGATAATCTTCCATCTCTTCTCCTTGATTTTCTACAGGTTTTGCAGGTTGACATCATCAAATAGGGGGAGTTTGTTGATGATTTTGGATTTGATGATGTTTAAGGATATTTTGGAACTTTGATGCATGATTATGATTGTGATAAGATGTTAGATTATCTTTTTATAGTTAGCTAATTGAGATATAATGGCCTGCTGTTTATGTTAATCATCAATTAGTCTACTGATTCTATTATGTTAGTCGACTATTATCATTAATGTATCAGGAATTTGGTTTTAATGAAAGTAGCTAACTGTTCTGTTGTTTAGTCAACTATTTCGTTCCAGGATCTCTTTTATGCAGAAAATAGTAGAACGCGCTTTTGAGCCTCTCAACAGAGCATGACTCAATCCTATTCTCTTTGCCTATCAATACAACTCTCAAGGACGAATCTGAGTGAGAAAGAATACGGGAGAATGCATACAGAGTTGCAAAAGATCAGAGAAAGAAAAGTCTGCAGAATCTATTTACAAATTCAGTTTTTCAAGAGAGTCTTGTTTTCTACTTTTTCATTGTATTCTTTTGATCTCTGGGTAGAGAATTCTTAGGGGGTTTGTGAACCCTGTTACTGTGATTGAGGTGATCACATTGACTTAGTGTGAGTCAGGGTTTTAAGATCTGTTCTATAGAGTTTAGAATAGGATCTTTGTGTTTCTTTTAGTCTTTAGTAAAGGTTTTTGTAAAGACTTCATATTTGTTAGTGATTAAGATCTGTTAGAGTTACAAATCACCAACTGGATGTAGTTCTTGATTAAAGAACGAACCAGTATAATCCTTGGTGTTTTTCTTTCTCATCCTTAATCATCTTTTAATTACTGTATGTTGAACTAACCTACTAATTCACCATAATCAGTCAACTATTTTGCTGTAAACTGCATCAGTAAATCTCAGAAATTCAATAGTTTCAAAAGAAATCCAAATATCAATTCAACACCCCCTTCTTGATATATTTTCGCAACTAACAAAAACTATAATGGAGAAAAAGGGAGAGAGGAAGAAAAGAGATTATTCCTCTGGTGAAGTGTATTTTGCCTTGTATCTAAATCTCCTATTTATAGGAAATTAGCCAAGGTCTTATTACAAATAAAAATCTAAAAATTAATTACAATTTAAGTAAAATATTTCTTCCCCGGATTTAATTTTGCTGATTAGGAGATCCTTTGCCAAGAATAGAAATAATTTCTTCTTCAGAATAAACATTTCTTTCCCATATTTGATTTTGCTGATTAGGAGATCCTCTGCGAAGAATAGAAATAATTGCTCCTTCAGAATAAATTTAATGCTTCGATTTGATTGCAGATTTGGATTTTCAAGAAGGGAATTCTGAAAATAGGGAGTTGATTATGCATGGATTTCACATTTTCAAATGAATTAGGCCATATTGAATGAACCTAAGTTGCACCTCCTGTTGGTTGCATTATAAATGGGCTGCGAAGAATTTAGTTTGGAAGATTGAAAATTTTTTCTTTACCGAAGCACATTGGGCTCATATCAAAATAAGTTCAAGTTCCTTTTCTCCTACAAGAAAAGTCTAAACCAAAAAAAGAAGAAGAGATATATGCAATATGAATGTATGAATGTATGTTTTGATGTTAAAAATATGTAAAATGCAATAAATTTACTAAACTTAAATTATGTCATTGTTTTTATGAAAACGTGCAAAATGCATGGTTTAAGAATAGAACAAATGGCTTAGAAAGTGTTTTTAGTTAAAAAAATAAAAAGTAAAATGACATACATCAAGGCGCAAGTGAGGAAAGAAGTATCTGATGAGGAAGCTTGTGAGTTCCTCAAGTTTGTTCAACAAAGGGAGTATAAGGTAGTTGATCAGCTAAATCGTATGCCAGCTAGAATTTCCTTGTTGGAGTTGTTAATGAATTCTACAACTCATAGAAAGTTGTTAATGAAAATCTTGAGTGAGGCTCATGTGGAACAAGACATATCTCTTGATAAGTTTGGAGGAATTGTTGGCAATATTACTACTAGCAACTACCTCACTTTTACTGATGATGAGATCCCAGCCGAGGGGAGAGGACACAACAAGGCTCTTCATGTATCTGTCAAATGTCTCAATCATTTTATAGCACGAGTGCTCATAGATAATGGTTTCTCCTTGAATGTGATGCCAAAAACCACTTTGAAAAAGTTACCTTGTGATGGAGCCCATATGAGACCAAGTGCTATGGTTGTGAGAGCTCTCGATGGTAGTCGAAGAGAGGGGGTCGGAGAAATTGAACTCCTAGTGCAGATAGGCCCATGCATTTTTCAAATAGTGTTTCAAGTAATGGATATCATGCCTGCTTATAGTTGCTTGTTCGGTCGTCCCTGGATCCGTTCTGTGGGGGTGGTCCCTTCCACTCTGCACCAGAAGCTGAAATTTGTGATGGGGGGATAAGTTGATCATAGTATCCGGGGAAGAAGATTTGATAGTGAGTGGACTATCATCCACCCGTTACATTGATGTTGCTGAGGAGGCATTGGAAACTTCTTTCCAAGCCTTAGAAATTGTTGACATTGCTTATGTTGAATCAATCCCGATAAAACCTTATTTATCATATGCATCTTTGATGATGGCTAAGATCATGTTGAAAAGAGGATATAAGCACGAATATGGCCTGGGAAGAAATGGTGAAGGTTCTACGTCTTTGTTGGAAATCTCTGATAATAAAGGTAGGTATGGCCTAGGATATAAGCCCACCCGAGAAGATAAAAAGAGAATCATGGAAGATAAAAGGGAGAAAAATTTACCTCGCGTAGAGAGACGTGAGCCAAGGGGAGGAAGGATTCCCATTTACGACATCAAACGGAGTTTCTGAAGTGTTGGACGCGTGAATACCAACCAAGTGGCAGCTACAGAAGAAGATTCAAATGAAGGGGATCCAAGTTTGGTGCATCCATGTGTTAGAAATAACGACAGTGTAAAAATCAAGAGGGAGGTGAATTGGATTTTTAAGAAACTTTTTCTCTTTAAAATAATTTTCCAGATTTTAAATAAATGTTCTAAAAAACAAGATTGGGATTTTCCTTAACCTGTGATAAGCACAGTTTGAGTTGCAATTGTTAATATGATCCACAATAAAATAAAGAGATAGGGAAAGAGAAAGAACACAGAGATTTATACTGGTTCGGATTTAGCCAATCCTACGTCCAGTTCCCAATCACCACAAACACGTGATGATCACCCCAATATCTTTAATTGAAATTACAAACACCAATTCATGCAATAACAAATAAAGATAAAGGAAACACCTCCTTAGACATACTAAGGATGAACTCACCTCCTCAGACACACTGAGGATGATTCCCATCTCTCTTGACACACAACAGATGAACACACCTCCCTTAGAACAAATCCAAGGGATGAATTACACCAATTTAGAAAAACAGTAAAGAAAACACCTGATTGAGTACTGGATTGAAAGCTTAAGCAGAATGATCACCACTTCCAAGAACTTAGATCAACCTTGAGAGAGCAAGAAAGCGGTTTTGAAAAACTTTAGTGCAAGAACACTTTGCATATTGTGTTTTAATCAGGTGTGTTGAACCTAAGACATTCCCTTTCATATTATAATTCAAAAATACTCCAAAGTTTCCATTCTTAGGTTGATTCAACATTGAATTCGCAAAAACGTCGTATTTAATCGATTATCTAAAAGGTTTAATCGATTATATCAGAGTTAAAAACTGGATAACACATTTTGCCTGATATAATCGATTAGATTAAGGCCATAATCGATTATATGAACCCAGAAGCAATATAATCGATTATCAAAAACACTTAATCGATTATTTTGTTCGTTAAACTATTTTGATTCAAATTTTAAGTGAAATAATCGATTAGATTTCGTAACTTAATCAATTAAAAGCGTAGAACGACTTGCTCTCAAGTTTGTAATGGTCTTGAATGGGATTTATGACTTACTCTTTTTATCCTTCACTCAAAACAGAAACTTCTAAACTTTAAACTCTAGCACTTGAGAAAATCTTCATCAATCTTCTCTCTTGAAAGCTTTAAACATCCTTTATGTCTTGCCTTTTTCATGAAGCAACCTTCCTTTGTGAGATGACACAAGTCTTTAATGTTGTTTAGAGAACTTTAAATCTTCATCATCAAAACTTTAATCTTCATGACTTATTGAAAGAACTTCATCAACACTTGAACTTGAAATATGTCAACACCATGTTCTTCAAATGTGGAACTCAATAATTGGAAAGTCATTGAACTACCCATGGTGTTTAATAATGATGAAATGTAATAGCTTTCTATTACGACTTTTGTTTTTAATAAATTTATTGCTCTTCCCAAGGCATTAGGATTTCGTTTGTATGGGCTCACTTTTTGTTTTAATATTGACATTAATAAATGCATTTCATTGTTTCATCCATTTTTCATCTTCTCCCTCCATTTATTCATATTGCAGATCAAATAGTGAATCTTGTGAAAATAACAATGTCAATGTTCAATATCATGATTTCACACATCCTATTGATAATACAGAAGATGATTACGAAGAGAGTTGGGATCCTTCCCCTGAGTTATTAAAGTTAGTTGAACAGTAGAATAGGGAAATAAAAGCACATCAAGAGGCAACAGAGATAATTAATCTGGGGAATGAAAATGAGCAAAAAGAAGTTAAGATAGGCACTAATGTAACAAAGGAAACACAAAATAAGCTGATTCATTTGTTGCAAGAGTTTAAGGATGTTTTCGCTTGGTCCTACCAAGATATGCCTGGGCTAGATCCCACTATAGTGCAACACAAACTTTCGTTAAAACCTGAATGTCCCCCAGTCAGAAAAAATTTGAGAAGAATGAAACCTGAGATGTCTCTAAAGATCAAAGAGGAAGTGAAAAAACAATTTGATGCTGGTTTCTTAGTAGTAGCAAAGTATCCTGAATGGGTAGCTAATGTAGTCCCAGTCCCAAAGAGGGATGGAAAAGTCTGGATGTGTGTGGATTATCGAGACTTAAATTGGGCTAGCCCCAAAGATAATTTCCCTTTACCGCATATTGACACTTTAGTTGACAACATTGCACAATTTTTGCTTTTCTCCTTTATGGATGGCTTCTCTGGCTATAATCAAATTAAAATGGCACTCGAAGACATGGAGAAAACCACATTTGTCACATTGTGGGGAACATTTTGTTATAAGGTGATGTCATTTGGACTAAAGAATGCAGGAGCAACTTATCAAAGAGCCATGGTGACTTTGTTTCATGATATGTTGCACAAGGAGATTGAAGTTTATGTGGATGATATTATTGTCAAATCTAGGACAGAGGATGAGCATATTGTTAATCTACGGAGGTTGTTTAAGAGGTTAAGGAAGTTTAAGCTTAGACTAAACCCCGCTAAATGCTCTTTTGGCGTGAAATCTGGAAAATTGTTGGCATTTGTAGTCAGCCAAAAAGGAATAAAGTTGATCTCGACAAGGTGCGAGCAATTCTAGAAATTCCAGCACCGCGCATAGAAAAAGAAATTCGTGATTTCTTGGGTAGATTAAACTACATTGCTAGATTTATCTCCCAGCTAATTGCCACATGTGAGCCAATATTCAAACTGTTGCACAAGAATCATGTCATGGAGTGGAATGAAGATTGTCAAACAACATTTGAGAAGATCAAACAGTATTTATGAGAGCCTCCTATACTACTCCCACCAATATCAGGGAAACCCCTTATACTATATTTGATAGTATTGGATGAATCAATGGGTTGTGTTTTGGGTCAACATGATGAGATAGGTAAAAAGGAGCATGCTATTTATTACTTAAGTAAGAAATTCACAAGTTGTGAACAAAGATATTCTTTGTTAGAGAGAACTTGTTGTGCATTAGCATGGGCATCTCACTGGCTAAGACAATATATGTTGATTCACACCAGTTGGTTGGTATCCAAAATGGACCCATTCAAGTATATTTTTGAGAAACCAGCCCTTATTGGTAGAATAGCTCGATGGCAGATGTTATTGTCAGAATATGACATCCTATATGTCACCCAAAAAGCATTGGTCATCCACCAATTGAGAGGAGAATGGGAAACGAGGGATAAAAAATTGATCCCTTATCAGGCCTACATCAAAGGATTGATGGAGTATTTTGATACAATTATATTTCACCATATTCCTAGAGAGGATAATCAGTTGGCTAATGCTTTAGCCACCTTGTCATCGATGTTTAACTAAATCAAGACGAAAAGCTGCCATTGATAAGAATGGAGAGTCATGAACAACCTGCCTATTGCTTTTTAATTGAAGAGGAGTCAGATGGGAAACCTTGGTATTTTGATATCAAAATCTACCTCAAAGATCGAGAATATCCCAAAACAGCCTTTGAAAATGATAAGAGGACATTAAGAAGACTAGCCTCAAGTTTCCTACTAAATGGAGATGTCTTTTATAAGAGAAATCATAATATGGTACTCCTTAGATGCATTGATGCAAAAGAGGCAGAACAAATATTAAAGGAAGTTCACGAGGGGTCTTTTGGAACTCATATGAACAGGCATGCCAGGGCAAGAAAGATTTTTAGGACCGGTTACTTCTGGTTAACAATGGAAAATGATTGTTGCATCCATGTGCGAAGATGTCACAAGTGTCAGGCATATGCTGATAACATCAATATGCCACCTACACAATTGAATATTTTGACAGCACCATGGCCTTTCTCAGTTTGGGGAATAGACGTTATTGGGGCTATAGAGCCAAAATCCTCAAATGGACATTGCTTCATCCTAGTCGCAATTGATTATTTTCCCAAGTGGGTTCAAGCTACTTCATACGCCAACGTGACAAGGAGTGTGGTGATAAAATTCATAAAAAAGGATCTTATTTGTAGGTATGGACTACCTAGCAAGATTATTATAGATAATGCCACCAATTTGAATAATAAAATGGTGAGTGAATTGTACAAAAACTTCAAGATCCAACATCATAATTCTTCTCCTTATCGTCCGAAGATGAATGGGGCAGTTGAGGCCGCTAATAAAAACATCAAGAAAATCATACAGAAGATGGTGGTGACATATAAGGACTGGCATGAAATGCTTCCTTTTGCTCTGCATGGATACCGCACTTCAGTTCGAACATCAACAAGGGCAACCCCATTTTCATTAGTATATGGAATGGAGGCAGTGACTTCCCTTCGAAGTGGAAATTCCTTCTTTAAGAGTTTTGATGGAAACCAAACTAGAAGAAGCAGAATGGGTTCAAGCCTAATTTGATCAACTCAATCTTATTGATGGGAGGAGGCTAAATGCATTATGTCAGGGCCAACTATATCAAAGAAGGATGAAAAAAGCATTTGAGAAAAAAGTTTGTCATCGAGAATTCCACGAGGGCGATTTTGTGTTGAAGAAAAATTTGCCTATACAAAAGGATCATAGAGGGAAATGGACTCCAAACTATGAAGGGCCATATGTGGTGAAGAAATCTTTTTCCAAGGGAGCCCTAATTCTCACAAAAATGGATGGCGAAGACTTACCTCTTCCAATCAATTCGGATGTAGTGAAGAAGTATTATGCTTGAGGTGATCTCATAGCAACCAACCTTTTTGCGAAAGGATATTGACATTGTTTATTTTAAAGAAATACTAGAATTTGCTTTATTTTGATGGTTTGTTGCACTTGTTTTCCAGTACCTTTCTGTTTACATTCTATGTGATACTAATACTTGAAATGTATGTTCATCAATTAAGACCATGGGGTTAGTTTGTGGAATAAGTAAGTTCCATGAAATCTTGGTTGAGCCAAGTTCTAAAGGGTGTCGCAAAATAAATAAATAAATACAAAAAAGACTGTCTATTGAGTTGATTGTTCTCCTTAACAAATCATCAAATTCATGATGTTCAAAACACAATAAAAAGAGGAAATAAATAGAGGATAATGCCTTGGAATGTCATCTCTCTTCTTGGTCTAATGTTTTAATAGAGGTCCATAAAGTAATATCTTCTTTGAAGCATTCTTATGCATATTGCTCAGAATCTTCTATCCTCTTCCCTTCTTGAAAAGCAAAAGAATTTGTCTTAGCAAGAATTATCGTAGCCTGAAATAAGAAAAAGAACCACATAGTAGGGCCTGTTTATCCCGTCTAAGTATTCATTGGTAATTCCCTGAAAAATATTTGAGGCCTGTAACAATACATTTTGAAAATAAAGAAAGTGGTATGTACTAAAACCATCAAATTTTGTCTTAGGATTAATCTTTGTGAAAAAAGGCAATCATGATTTGAGATGATGCTTGACCATGTTTCTTTATACAATAAGATATATATTCGTTGTTACCCCTTTAAGCCAAAAAATAATACTTTTTCTTTCAAGTTACCCCCAAAACAAGGATTATGTCCACATCAAAAGCTAACACATGCTTGACATCAAGTGCATCTGACAAAGAAAAGGAAAGACAAAGAAAAAGAAAGAGAAAATACATCATAAGAAAATCACAAAGTGGTGACAAATCAAATAGTATAAGAAAAAAATAAAAGAAAATAAATGTTGATTAAAAGAAAGCTTTTCAAAGTGTTGGGTGCACTACTTGATAATCCTATTACAAATAACCCATAAACACTTATTTGAACTTTCATATCCTTTCTTTCATAACCTTTTTAACCCCAGCCACATTACAATCCTAATAAAGTCCACACTGATTGAAAAATGGTTGTTCTGATTTTCATAAATCTTAATTATAAGATAAAATTACTTGACTACTAGTACGTTCCTAAAATTCGAATGAATGAAAATATGTTTAGAACACCTCAAATGGTGGGGAACACCATCATTATAATTAGTCAAATAAACAAAAATCATATTGGGGCAATCCTTGTTTGTGTATGACAAACAAATTTTTGGTCGCACAAAATTTTTATCAAAGAAAACAAGTTAACTAATGTAATATAGCTAACCCGTGTCGAATCTCACAAGGACACAATTGTAGGAGTGTAACCATTATTAAACATCGTTCTCCAAAGAAAAGTTAAAATAGACAATAATAATAATAATAAAAAGGGGGTTTTGTCGAATTGATAAAATTAACAATGCAGAGTAATAATTGTAAATAAATAATTAATGAAAACTAAAATTAAAAACAAATAGTAAAGAAAATTATAAATAAAATAATTAAGGGAAACTAAAATTAAAAACAAAGATGGAAATTAAATTATTTAAATACGAAAAACTAATGCATGCAGAATTAAATTACGATGCTAAGAATTTAATAATGAGAACGTTTATAAATGCTTATATGATTAAAATAAATAAATTAAAAGACAAAACAATAATTGGAATGAAAGTATTATGCTAATAAAAATAAATAAACAATTAATAGTTAAATCATAGATTTTAAGACAGAGCAATAATTAGAATGATATATTGATGTTAATTCAAATTATAATAAAAATAAATAAATAATTAACAATTAAATGAAAAAATATATTCAATTAACTATTAAAATTTAAAATGAATAAGTAAAATACTGAATTTAAAATGTAGGCTAGAATTATAAAATAATTAATTTAAATTAAAAGTAAAATGCTAATAAAATTACTGGAGTCTGAAGAATAAATAGATATGTGTGAGGGTGTGAATGTGAATGTGAGAATGTAGAACATATAAAATTTAAATTATTGACCAGAATTAAATAAAATGAAGACTAAAATAAGAAATAATGAAATTAAATAAATTAACATGAAAGAAAACAAAACCAGGAAATTGTAGCAAGAGCTCCTAAAACTTTGTGCAGCTTCACCCCCAAACTAACAACAAAACTATAATGAGAAAAAGAGAGAGAGGAAAAAGAGAGACTATTGCTTTGGTAAAGTGTCTTGCCTTGCATCTAAATCTCCTATTTATAGGAGATTAGCCAAGGTCTTATTACAAATAAAAATCTAAAAATTAATTACAATTCAAGTCAAATATTTTTTTCTTCGGATTTGATTTTGCTGATTAGGAGATCCTCTGCCAAGAATAGAAATAATAGCTCGTTCAGAATAAATATTTCTTCCTAGGATTTGGTTTTGCTGTTTAGGAGATCCTTTGCCATGAATAGAAATAATTGCTCCTTCAGAATAAATTTAATGCTTCGATTTGAATTTTTGGGAAAGGAATTCTCTTGTTGGTTTCATGATAAATGGGCTGCGAGGAATTTAATTTGGAAAACTCCCCACCAAAGCACCTTGGGCTTATCTCAAAATAACTTGAAGTTCTTTTTCTCCTACAAGAAAAGTCTCAACCAGAAAATATATATATATATATATATATATATATATGCAATATGAATGTATGTTTTTATGTTAAAAATATGTAAAATGCAATAAATTTACTAAACTTAAATTATGTCATTGTTTTTATAAAAACATGCAAAATTCATGGTTTAAGAATAGAACAAATGACTTAGAAAGTGTTCTTAGATAAAAAAAATAAAGAGTAAAATGACATACATCAGTGTACTCATACCTTAACCTTAAACTTCACCCATAAGAGTCAAAATCAGGGCAAATTTGTTGGTTTCATCCCTAGGGCCTACTTTCCATCCAACCTGTTAGGTTGTATTATAGACCATCTCTCTACACATTTTAAGTCATACAAGTTTGTTTCAAACCATTCCACTCATATTCTTGTGTTCATAATAGTTTGATTCAATTTTGAATTTACTCCACATTGAGCTTGAGTCTGTCCAGCTACTCTTGTTTCCAAACAAGTTTATTGGAGCATGCATTAAGAAATGCTTTTGAAGAAACGTGTATGACTCCTCAATTATTGCATTAGACCATAAGAATCACAACATTGCTTGATTTTATGTTAAATATAGATGGCAGTGTAAAAACCAAGAGGGGGGGTGAATTGGATTTTTAATAAACTTTTTTCCTTTAAAATAAATTTCCAGATTTTAAATAAATGTTTTAAAACCAGGATGCGGATTTTCCTTAACCTTAGATAGGTGCAGTTTGAATTGCAATTGTTAATATGATCCACAACAAAAAAAGATAGGGAAAGAGAAAGAACACAGAGATTTATACTGGTTCGGATTAAGCCAATCCTACGTCCAGTTCCCAATCACCACAAATGCGTGATGATCACCCCACTATCTTTAATTGAAATTACAAACACCAATTCATGCAATAACAAATAAAGATAAAGGAAAACACCTCCTTAGACACACTAAGGATGAAACACCTCCCCAGACACACTGAGGATGATTCCCACCTCTCTTGACACACAAGAGATGAACACACCTCCCTTAGAACAGATCCAAGGGATGAATTTTCCCGTTTAGAAAAATAGTAAAAAGAATACACCTGATATAGTGCTGGATAGAAAGCTTAAGCACAAAGATCACCACTTCCAAAGACTTTTATCAACCTTGAGAGAGCAAGAAAGCAGTTTTGAAAAACTATAGCGCAATAACACTTTGAATATTTGTGTTTTATCAGATGTGTTGAACCTAAGACATTCTCTTTCATTTTATAATTCGAAAATACATCAAAGTTTCCATTCTTAGGTTGATTTAGCATTGAATTCACAAAAACGACTCATTTAATCGATTATCTAAAAAGCTTAATCGATTATATCATAGTTAAAAACTGGAAAACTTATTTCGCCTGATATAATCGATTAGATTAAGGCCATAATCGATTATATTAACCTAGAATCAATATAATCGATTATCAAAAACACTTAATCGATTATTTAGTTCGTTAAACAATTTTGATTCAAATTTTAAGTGAAATAATCGATTAGACTACGTATCATAATCGATTAAAAGCGTAGAAAAACGTTTTTGCGAGAAAACAACTTGCTCTCAGGTTTAGGAAGGTCTTGAATGGGATTTATGACTTACTCTTTTCATCCATCACCCAAAATAGAACCTACTAAACTTGAAACTTCAGCTCTTGAGAAAATCTTCATCAATCTTCTCTCTTGAAAGCTTTAAACACTCTTTATGCCTTTCCTTTTCCATCAAGCAACCTTCCTTTGTGAGATGACACAAGTCTTTAATGTTGATTAGAGAACTTTAAGTCTTCATCATCAAAACTTTAAATCTCCATAAAATATCTAGAGGACTTCATCAACACTTGGTCTTGAAAAATGCTAACATTTTATTCTCTATAAGAATCAAATGCCATAAATGTTGATTCATCAAGAATGAAAAAACAAACAAATGACGAACTTATATGAATTTGATGATCACAAGGAGAACAACTGATTCAAAATACATGTCTTTGTGTATAAAAGGCAAAAAATATATACAACAAAAATTTGTCTTTAGGTTCTATCTCTTGAACCCATGAATCTTCATGTCTCATTGACATTCACATCTACTAAGCCCAGCTTACGACTGGCACTCACCTGTGTATTTCTTGCATACTAATGCCCAACTTGCGACTGACACCTGCATACAAAGTCCAACATCCGAATGGCACCTGCATATAGAGTCCAACTTCCGAATGGAACCTGCATATAGAGTCCAGCTTACGACTGGCCCCTGCATACAAATTCCAACTTACAACTGGCACCTGCATACCAAGCCCAGCTTACGATTGGCCCTGTATACCAAGCCTAACTTACAATTGGCCCTATATATCAAGCCTAGCTTACAACTGACACCTACATACAAAGTCCAGCTTACGACTGACACCTGTATACAAAGTCTAGCTTACGACTGACACCTGCATACAAAGTCCAGCTTACGACTGGCACCTGCACACAAAGTCCAACTTCTGAATGGCACTTGCATACAAAGTCCAGCTTATGACTGACACCTACATACAAAGTCCAGCGTACGACTGGCACCTGCATACCAAGCCTAGCTTATAATTGGCCTGTATAGCAAGCCCAACTTATGACTCACTCTGTATATCAAGCCCAGCTTACGACTAACACCTGCATACAAAGTCCAGCTTACGACTGGAACTTACATACAAAGTCCAGCTTACGATTGGCACCTAATACCAAGTCCAACTTACGACTAGCCTCGTATATCAAGCCAAGCTTACAACTGGCACCTACATACCAAACCCAATTTACCACTGACATCTATATAACAAGTCCAACTTATGGCTAGAACCTGCACATTAAGGCCAGCTAATAACTGGCATTCTGCATATCAAGCCTAGCTTATGATTGACATCTGCATATTAAGCCCAGCTCATTATTGGCATCTGCATATTAAGCCTAGCTTACGACTGACACATGTATATCAAGCCCAACTTACAACTGACATCTGTATATCAAGCTCATCTTATGACCGACACCTGCATATCAAGCCCAGCTTATGACTGGCCCCTTTATACTAAGCCCATTTTACCATCCCAAAGCCTAACTTTCGTTGGCATTTACATATAAATTCGAACGAAATTAGTGTTTCTATCTTTACTTAACTTTTACTATAACACAAGTTGAAAACATTTATTTCATATTATCAAGTAAAGTTAAGTAAAAAGGGGCAACTGTTAACACTCCATTTCGTCCGGAAAATAATAAAGATAGGACACTAATGACATAAACTTAACTTAAAATATATACATATATATAAAGAAAAATTAAAAATATTAAATAAAAATAAAGATGTGTAAACAAATAATAATATGCTTTTTATAATAAACATAGTTTCTTTTAATATATATATAATAAAATAATATGATAATTTAAAATAAAAAAGGAGAAAATTTGTAATTTAAATATATCATAAATTCTTTTTTTTAGTTTTTATTTTTTTATTATTTATTTTATTTTTCTGTTTTTTTCTTTTTCTCCTCCTTTTTAGGTGATTTTTACTTTCCCACAACTCTCACTCTCTCACAACCTCCACTCTTTCTAGAAGGCCTATTCTCCTTATATTTCTCCACTACCTATATCCCACTAACCTTCAAATCATCCATTTTTATTTATTTTATTTTATTTTATTTCTCTCTCCACCCAACTCATATAAATAGGGGTACAAGAATAGAGAGAGTGGGATTTTTTTTTTGAGAAAGAAGGAGAAAAACCTAGAGTAGAGAGGGAGGATTTTTTTGAGAAAGAAGGAAAAAAACCTAGAATTGAGAGAGGGAGATAAGGGTTTTCTTAAAGGAGAGAACTTGAGAGAAAGAGAGAACACAATCTTTTTTCTTCCTTCTAAGGAGAACATAAGACTCATAAAGAAAGGAGATAGGAGAATATTGAAACACTAAGAGAAGCCTTGTTGAAGATTTGTTAAGAAAGGAAGTCCTTATAGGTATTTTTCTCATTTCATATATTTAACATATTATATATACATAAATCCAAATGTTATTATGGGTGCAAACAGGTACTTCTTTTTGCAATAATTATATTTCCATTAATGAGTGATTGCATTAAATAAGAGTTATCTTCCTAACTTTTAGTATATTAATTGTTGGTTTGGATTCAAAATTCTTGTTGGTTAGTACAATATAGGATGATAAGTCTAATTCTTTCCTTCCTAATTCTGCATTTATGACTTAAGGATTCTTCTCTTGATAAAAAATATATAGTGTATTTGAGTTTTTTTTATCTTATTAATTATGATGTGATAATAAATTATAAAAATTCCGTATTAATATTTAATTAACTCTTGATACTAGCTTTGATATAGAGGTGTATTTTACTTCATCTTGATATATGAAATTATTAATTAAATATATTATCATGTGTACTTTTTTTTAATCTAATTGTGTACCTTATAATATATACTTATATATATATATACATATGACTATACACATTATCTTATATCTAGTGTCTATTAATTAAATATGTATTTATACTTTAACATGATAAAAATAGAGTTTTCCTTTATTAATTATTTTTTTATTATTTCTACACTATTCATAAATTAAAGTAAATCATTTAGATATATGTATGATCATACGCATCATCTTATATCTTGTATTTTTTACATATAAATAAACTGTAAAATAATTATTTAAAATTTAGAAATAATTTAAATATAATAAATTAATGCAAATCATTTAGATATATGTATGATCATACGCATCATCTTATATCTTGTAATTCTTTATATAAATAAAATGTAAAAAATAATTATTTAAAATTTAGAAATAATTTAAACATAATAAAATAAAATAAATCATTTAAAATATATGTATGACCATGCACGTCCTCTTATATGTAATAGTTAACGTTTTTTAAAAAATATATACTTAAATAAATTTTAGATATAGGTGTGACCGCTTGTAACATTATATTCTACTATTAAAAAATCACTTTTATAAATAAATTAAATATCTTAAGATGTATATATGATCGTGTGCATCATCTTATATTCCATATTTAATTTTTTTAATATAATTTAAATATAATAAGTCTTAAAAAAGTTAAATCTTCTCTCCAAAGAAAGTTCATGTAACAATCTACAATATGGATATATAGTTTATACTATCTTCACTCATTGTATGATTATTAAGTCTATCTAGTATAGTCACTCACACTATCTTACACTCAAAATCGTGTGAACTAAACATAAATCTCATCAAAATACCAAAAAATTTATTAAAATTTTAAAACTAAAACATATTCAACACCCACATTCTTTTTACAAAAAGAACTATGTAACCCTAATTTTCGATAATAAATGGAAATACGTAGGAGTAAGGTCAATCCTTGTCAGGCCCAAATAAATAATTTCATAAATATTTTTCTTACCTTAAAAAAAATAATAGATAATAAAATTTTTACATATGTCTTTGTTTGATTTTGGGGAAAAATAATTTTTTTAAGAATTACACTAGTTTTGTACATTTAGTTAGAGGTAATCGTCTTAGGACGGACATCGTAGGGTGCTAACACCTTCCCTACGTGTAACTGACTCGCAAACCCGAATTTGGTTCCAAAGACCATTTTTAAGAAGGTTTTCTATAGTTTTCCTAAATAAACTATGGTGGCGACTCTTCTGTCTTTTCAAACTTTATTTTTCGTTATCCCGTCGTGACCTTGGTTTTGCGACACAATTGATGAGAATATGGACATTAGCAGAATGAAATTCATCATCACTTAGCCAATAATCTTTGCACAATCCACCAGAGCGCCCACATTTGTTCAAAATTGACAATGTTAAGTGGGCTACCTCATTTGAAGCAGTGCGAGGATCATTTCTCAAATTTGTATTGGACAACAAACTTACAGATTTAAAGTAGTGAGAACAAAAATATGTTATCTCACGATGTAAGTAAAATGAACATATTGATCCTTCTACTCTTGCCAAATTACCCACCGCACGCTTTGTATCCCCCATCATCCTACACCACATAATAACTTTTAGGTATTGTAGAATGGTTATGAACATTGATATTAATAAGAGGGTCATTACCTTTCGAATGGATACATCCATCGGTATTGAACAGGACCACCCAATATTGCCTCTGTAGGAAGATGAACCACAAGGTGTTCCATTGAATCAAAGAAACCTGGTGGGAAGGTTCTTTCCAACTTGCATATTATGATCGGTATATTTTCTTGCATTCTAACTAAATCATTTAGCCTCAATGTATTAGAACATAGATCTCTAAAGAATCGACTTAATTCAACAATGGCATTCCAAACAAAATCTGGCAATGAACGGAATGTAATTAGTAGTAAACACTCCATGAAAACATGACAATCGTGACTTTTCATGCCATGCATACTACTTTTATCAATATTTGCACACCTTGCAATGTCAGAGGCATAGCCATTTGGCATTTTTAACTTAGTTATCCATTCATAAACTGATTTTGATTCCTTTGTTGTCAAAGTGTACTTCACCTTTGGCTTTGCTAACTTCCCATTTTGTAACCGAACTAGTTCCAAGTCTCCACGTACACAATATTCAGCGACATCCATTCTTGCTTTTTCATTGTCCTTTGTTTTACCCTTAACATCCATCACAGTATTGAAGACATTGTCAAAAAAGTTTTTTTCAATGTGCATGACATCAAGGTTGTGTCTTAACAGGTTGTCTTTCCAATATGGAAGATCCCAGAATATTGATCTTTTTGTCCAATTAGGATACTGACCATACCCAGGTAGGACATTAAATGGACTATCAGTTACCTTTGGAAAGGTGTGAAGAAATCCTTCCAATTCCTCCCCACTGAACAAATGAGGAGTTCCATCCAATTCAACTCTATTTTTCATAAATATCCTTTGAATTCTTCTAAAGGGGAGATCAATTGGCAAGAACCGTCGATGACAATCAAACCATGAACTCTTACCCCCATGTCGTAACGTGAAAGCTTTTGTATTCTGCATACAATGAGGACATGCTAATTTCCCTTTAGTCCCCCACCCAGACAACATGCCATAAGCTGGGAAATCGATGAGTGTCCACATCAAGCAAGGTCGCATGACAATGTTCTCTTTTCTTGAGTATCATATGTGAACACACCATCATTCCATAACACTTGGAGTTCATCAATAAGAGGTTGTAAGTATACACCTATTTTTTTGGTTGGATTTGTTGAACCAGGTACGAGACAACTTAAAAACATGTACGTGTTCGTCATGCATATTTCAGGGGGTAGGTTATAAGGAGTAACAAATATAGGCCAACAAGAATACAGGGACGATGAAGCTTAGACCTAAGGAGTGAACCCATCTGAACATAAACCAAGCCTAATATCATTTTTGTTTTCATAATGCCATGTCTTTTGACTTGCAGACTCCCTTGATGCTGATAACTCGATTTCTATGCTCACACCTTATGGTTTGTTGCACCCCCTTGACATTTTTAATTTCACGTTCTTGGAACCTTGAGCTGAATTTTACAGTTTTCATGAATGAAGGTAAATAAGTAAAATAGGGTGTTATATTTTCATTTTATAGCTGAAAAATAAAATTTAAATGATTTAGCTTTAACTTGTTTTGAGCTAACCCCCTTTTGTGGTATGATTGGTCCTGGAGCGGGATGGAGAGATGCATAAGCTGTGAATTGAATTGAATTCAGCCCAATTGAAGCATAAGGAGAATTACAAAAAGCAGCCCAATTGCTGGCCTCATGCAGCAGTGGTGAACAATAAAAAGAGAAGGAAATTACAGGCAGCACAGTAATTCACCTTCGTACAACATTGGTCATTGGGTGATGATTTGTGGGGCCCAATCAAGGCATTAGGGCAGCCTCTGCAGCTATAAAAGCTACGTGAGCAGTGCAGAAAAGAGAGAACACACGCACAGAATTTCCTTACATCAAAACAGAATTTTACAGAGGCACACAATTCTATAACAGCAGCTCAGGATGTCGTGATACAGAGGGGGCTGCTGCGTTTCCTTTTATTTTTCTTTTTAGTTTTCATTAGAACAAGCAAAAGTGATTGTATTTTCATGAGCATAGGACTCGTTGAGGATATACCAGTGTGTGATCAGTGTTTGATGTTTCAAGAATGGTGAATGAACCACGTAAATTTCCTTTTTAATTGCGTACAAGTTTTAACAGTATTTCAATTTTTTTTTACCTTTCTATTTTTAATAGCATTTCGATCTTACTGTTCTATTGCTTTTTGATATTTACTGTTTCATTATATTTCAATTCTCCATTGCATTTGGGCATCCCTTTACATTTCGCTACTCTTTTACAGTTCGATGTTCACTATTTCAACGATATTTTATCTTTCATTGCATTTTCTAGCATTTTGATTTTCTCTTTTCTTTTGTTGTAGTTCGATACTCACTGCTCAACAACATTTCGATTCTCACTGCATTACATAGCATTTCGATTTTCATTTGCTTTATTGTAGTCCGATTTTCATTGTTTTCCACTGCGTTTCGATTTTCATGCAATTTCATTGTCTCTCGATTTTCATTGTTTTTTTTTTCTCTGCATTTCGATTCTCATTGCCTTTCATTCTCCTTCGGTTTCCATTGTTTCAACGCATTTCAATTTTCGTTGCTTTATAGCTTTTCGATTTTCGTTATTTGCGAAAATTCACGTATTCACTGATTCTGCACTCTGCATTTCACAATTGCTGATGTTCGATATTCATAGTTTCGATTGTTCCTTGCATTTCGATTTTCACTGTTTTATAGCATTTACTACTTTAGGGATTTCGTTTATAATCGAGCAAGGAGCAGCGCATAACATCGATTGAGCTGCTCCTGCTGTTGTTTTCCTTGATCGACCAAAACCCCTCCTTTTTCTTTCTTTCTTTTTTTTTACGTGAACCTCTTCGATTTATATTTTGGTATAACAGTCCACTCCTTGGATTGACTCGAGTTGACTTCTATACTACATTAGTAATAGTCAGTTCGAAATACTTTGCAAAGTTTGCACGACACAGGCTTTGTCAAATTGGTGCCGTTGCCGGGGAGTGTTGATTTACCATTAAATCTTGATCTAGATAACAAGACGTAGCCATGGGAGTTGCAGCTTCCTTGGAACTTTCCATCTCAAATTTCTTTAAGATTTCGTTGCAATACTTTCTTTGACATATGAATATGCCTTTCTTCAATTGTTTGATTTGAAAACCAAGAAAGAAATTTAATTCTCCCATCATAGACATTTCAAACTCTCCCTGCATATTACTAGCAAACTCTTGGCAAAGATCATCATTAGTTGATCCAAATATGATATCATCAACATAGACTTGAACAATAAGAATATGTTTCTTTCATTTCTTAATAAAAAGAGTATAATCAACTTTACCTCTTCTAAAATTATTTTCTAGCAAGAAATTACTTAACCTTTCATACCAAGATCTTGGGGCTTGTTTGAGTCCATAGAAGGCTTTCTTCAACTTGTAGACATGATTAGGATTTTTGAAATCTTCAAAGCCTGGAGGTTGTTCTACATAGACTTCTTCCTTGATGTATCCGTTTAGAAAAGCACTTTTTACATCCATTTGAAACAATTTGAATCCCATAATGGAGGCATATGCTAGCAACAAATGAATAGCTTCAACTCTTGCTACTGGAGCATAGGTTTCATCATAGTCTATGCCTTCTTCTTGTCTATATCCTTTTGCAACCAACCTTGCTTTGTTCTTGGTGATATTTCCATCTTCATCAAGCATATTCCTAAAAACCCATCTGGTGCCTATAACCTGCATTTTGTTAGTTTTAGGAATTAAATCCCATACCTGATTTCTTTCAAACTGATTTAGCTCTTCTTGCATTGCTATACACCAATGTTCATCTGTCAAAGCTTCTTCTACGGTCTTTGGTTCAATCTGTGAAGCAACATTCATACAAAAATGATTCATGTTCCTCCTTGTTCTTACACCTTTTGAGATATCTCCAATGACATTGTCCAAAGATATATTTCTAGGTGGTCTCCATTCTTTTGGTAGACTTTCATCATGAGGAGGATTCTCATCCAATTTGATTTCTTCAACAGCTTCTTCTAAAGGAGTTTCTTCTTGATGTTCTCCTTCATCATCTACAAAGAATCTTTTTGACTCAAGAGGGGTTTCCTCAAGGTCTAGATATTCATCAAAGACAACATGTATAGATTCTTCAACATTTAAAGTCCTTTTATTAAAAACTCTATATGCTTTACTATGCAAAGAATAACCTAAAAATGTAGCTTCATCGAATTTAGCATCAAATTTCCCAAGGCTATCTTTTCCATTATTCAAAACAAAACATTTGCATCCAAAAATTCAGAAATGAGAAATATTTGGTTTTCTTCCTTTGAAAAGCTCATAAGGTGTTAATTTCAAAATAGGTCTTATTAAAACTCTATTTAAAACATAACAAGCGGTGCTTACTAGCATCGACCCAAAAATATTTAGGTAAATTATTTTCATTCAACATAGTTCTTGCAAGTTCTTCCAAAGATCTATTTTTCCTTTCAACCACACCATTTTGTTGAGGTGTTCTTGGTGCTGAAAAATTATGAGAAATACCTTGTTCTTCACCAAAATTTTCAAAAGAAACATTTTGAAATTCACCGCCATGATCACTTCTTAAAAGCTTGATTTTCAAATCCTTTTCATTTTGAATAACCTTGGCAAATTTTCTAAATTCTTTGAAAGCATCACTTTTAGATGAAAGAAAAAGAGTCCAAGTATATCTAGAGTAATCATCAACAATCACAAGAGCATAATAATTGCCACCAAAACTTTTTGTTCTAGAAGGGCCAAATAAATCCATGTGCAGTAATTCTAAAGGTTTAGAAGTGGAAACAACATTTTTAGATTTAAAAGAATTTTTAGTTTGCTTCCCTTTTTGGCAAGCTGCACATATTTTGTTCTTTTCAAAAATCAGTTTTGGCAAACCAATTACTAACTCTTTAGATATGAGTTTACTTAGATGAGGCATATGAATGTGAGCAGCTCTTCTATGCCATAACCATGGATCCTCTTCTTTCGCAACTAAACAAGATAAATTACTAGATGTAGATGCACAATCAATATCAATCAAATAAATATTATTATGTCTCTTACCAATGAGGACAATTTCATTTGAGTCCTTGTGATGAATTTTGCAAAGATCACTATCAAAAGTTACCTTTAAACCTTTATCACAAAGTTGACTAATGCTTAGTAAATTGTGCTTCAACCCATCAACAAGAAGAACATCATGAATCTTTAAGGATTCTCCAATCATTCCACTACCAATGATTTTTCCCTTGTTGTTGTCACCGTAGGTTACAAAACCTTGTTCTTTCTTTTTGAAGCTTTTGAATTTGCTTTTATCACCCGTCATGTGTCTTGAACAACCACTATCAAGGTACCATAATGAGTTTTTGGACTTGGGACCAACCTGCATCATAAACAAAAATATTTAGGTCCCCTAAAGTCACTTATTAGGGTCCTCATGGGTTAGAAACAGTTTTTCCTTTGGGAACCCGTTTGTATTTCCCATCAGGAACACTAAAACGTTTAATATTGCATTTATTCACTGAATGACCTTTATGCATACAATAAAAATATGTAGGAACATTTGTTTTTCTTGAATTATATGCATTTTTATAAAACTTCTTTGTAGGAACATTTTGTTTATTAAAGAAATTTTTATTTTCAAAAACCTTATTTGAATTTGATGATTCTCCTTTTACAAAAATAGTTTTGGTAGGTTTATGATTATATTTGAAATTATAGCCAAGTCCTGCTTTTTCATATAAACCTTTTTGCATATTCAAAACATTATTCAAATTATTATTTCCCATTGTAATTTTCGAAATAGATGTTTCAAGATAAGAAACTTTGTTAGCAAGATCATTACAATTTTCACAAATAGGAATTTTTGTTTTGCATTTGCAAGGAATTTTCGCTTTTTCCAAATCTTCTTTTAAAATCTTTTTCTCTTCTTCCAAATCAGAAATTTTCTTTTCAAGACTCTTGTAGTCATTTTTTAATTTATTGTGAAAAGAAGTAAGTTTTTCAGATTTTTCACATAAATCTAGAAACTCTTCAAGCAATTCATCATAATTATCTGGAAGACCAAAATCACTTACCTTGCTACATGTGGATTCAGCATCATCATCCGCCATGAGACAAATGTTTGCTTCTTCTTCCGATTCACTTGCACTTTCAGAAGAACTCACTTCATTATCTTCCCAAGCGATGTATGCCTTCTTTTTCTTTTTGTCAAAAGGCTTTTTGTATTTCTTGACCTTTTCTTCATCCTTCTTGATGTTGGGGCAATCCGACTTGAAGTGTTCCCTTTTTCCACAACCATAGCATTTAAAGTTATCAAGAGAATTTAAATTTTCAGTTTTCTTACCTTTCTTGAAATTCCCTTTGTTTTTGTTTTTGATGAACTTTTTATATTTCTTTACGAACATGCTGATGTCACTGCATTCAAGATTGTCGTCTGAATCACTGCTCTCATCCTTGTAGGATTCTGCTTTAAGAGCAACACCTTTTCTTTTGACGTCTTCCTCTTCTCCTTTGAAACGTCCAAGCTCCATTTTGTGTTCCCTAAGCTTTCCGAAGAGAGTTGTCATATTCATGCTTGTGAGGTTCTTTGATTCCGTGATAGCCGTCACTTTGGGTTGCCATGTCCTGTCCAAAGATTTTAAAACTTTCACATTTAATTCCTCAGTGTCAAATTTCTTACCTAACGCCTTGAGGTGATTTACAATGTGAGTAAATCTCTTTTGAACGTCGTAGATGGTTTCCCTTTGCTCATCCGGAACATTTCATATTCTTGTATCAAGGTATTTTTCCTTGATCTCTTGACCTCCTCTGTTCCTTCATGTGTGACTTCTAAAGTGTCCCACATCTCCTTTGCTGTAGTGCAATTTGACAACCTGTAAAACTCATCAACAGTTAAGGCAGATGATATCATATTACATGCCCTTATATCGCATTGATACTCATTATATTCATCCTTGGTCCAACTTGCTCTCACTTTGGGTATCTGCACATCATTAACAACAGTCATAGGAATATATGGACCATTTACGATTGCATCCCAAACGCCTTGATCATTAGACCTAAGAAAAATCTCCATCCTCTTTTTCCAAAATGGATAGTTTTCACCTGTAAACAGTGGTGGTCTATGAATAGATGCACCTTCAGCAAAAGATTGATTTTTGCCTGCCATAAGGATCTTGTTTTTGAGTAATTTTCAAAAAACCAGCTCTGAGGCCAATTGTTAAATAAAGACGGTAGTGTAAAAACCAAGAGGGGGGGTGAATTGGATTTTTCATAAACTTTTTCTATTTAAAATAAATTTCCAGATTTTTGAATTACTTTCAAAAACTAGGATGCGGATTTTTCTTAACCTTGATTAAAGCAGATTGAGTTGCAATTGTTAAAATGATCCACAATAAAAAGAGATAGGGAAAGAGAAAGAACACAGAGATTTATACTGGTTCGGATTAAGCCAATCCTACGTCCAGTTCCCAACCACCACAAATGTGTGATGATCACCCCACTATCTTTAATTGAAATTACAAACACCAATTCATGCAATAACAAATAAAGATAAAGGAAACACCTTCTTAGACACACTAAGGATGAAACACCTCCCCTGACACACTGAGGATGAAACCCACCTCTCTTGACACACAAGAGATGAACACACCTCCCTTAGAACAGATCCAAGGGATGAATTTTCCCGTTTATAAAAATAGTAAAAGAATACACCTGATAATAGTGCTGGATAGAAAGCTTAAGCACAAAGATCACCACTTCCAAAGACTTGATCAAAGTTGAGAGAGCAAGAAAGCGGTTTTGAAAAGCTAAGGCGCAAGAACACTTTGAATATATGTGTTTTATCAGATGTGTTGAACCTAAGACATTCTCTTTCATTTTATAATTCGAAAATGCTCCAAAGTTTCCATTCTTAGGTTGATTTGGTATTGATTTCACAAAAACGACTCATTTAATCGATTATATAAAAAGCTTAATCGATTATATCATATTTGAAAAGTGGAAAACTAATTTCGTCTGATATAATCGATTAGATTAAGGCCATAATCGATTATATTAACCCAGAATCAATATAATGGATTATCAAAAACACTTAATCGACTATTTAGTTCGTTAAACATTTTTAATTCAAATTTTAAGTTAAATAATCGATTATCTACGTATCATAATCGATTAAAAGCGTAGAAAAATGTTTTTGCGAGAAAACAACTTGCTCTCTTGTTTGGGAAGGTCTTGAATGGGATTTATGTCTTACTCTTTTCATCCAACACCCAAAACAGAACCTTCTACTCTTGAAGCTTCAGCTCTTGAGAAAATCTTCATCAATCTTTTCTCTTGAAAGCTTTAAACACTCTTTATGCCTTTCCTTTTCTATCTAGCATCCTTCCTTTGTGAGATGGCACAAGTCTTTAATGTTGATTGAATCACTTTAAATCTTCATCATCAAAACTTTAAGACTTTATTAAAACTCTGGAAGACTTCATTAACACTTGGTCTTGAAATGTGCTAACAATATCTAGCAAAGGAACACAACACAATGTGTCCCCGGCAACGGCGCCATTTGATAAACAAACTTTTGGTCGCACAAAATTCTGATCAAAGAAAACAAGTTAACTAATGTAATATAGCTAACCCATGTCGAATCTCACAAGGACACAATTGTAGGAGTGTAACAATTGTTAAACATCGTTCTCCAAAGAAAAGTTAAAACAATGCAGAAACTAAAATAATTGTAAATAAATAATTAATAATTGTAAATAAAATAATTAACAGAAACTAAAGTTGAAAACAAATATGGAAATTAAATTATTTAAATACAGAAAACTAATGCATGCAGAATTAAATTGCAATGCTAAGAATTTAATAGTGAGATCAATGATTAAAATAAATAAATTAAAAGACAAATTTAAAGGCAAAGCAATAATTGGAATGAAATTCTTATGCTAATTCAAATTTAAATAAAAATAAATAAAGAATTAACAGTTAAATCATAGATTTTAAGACAAAGCAATAATTAGAATGAAATATTGATGCTAATTCAAATTATAATAAAGATAAATAAATAATTAACAATTAAATGAAAAATATATTCAATTAACAATTAAAATTTAAAATGAATAAGCACTTGGTATACTGGCCTCAATGATTAAATTCGAATTGAAAACCAATTAAATTGAAAATGAAACTAGATGAATGTAGGTTGGAATTATGAAATATTGAATTTAAATTAAAAGTAAAATATTAATAAAATTACAGGAGTATGATGAATAAATGGATATATGTAAGGGTGTGAATGTGAATGTGAGAAAGTAGAGCGTACAAAATTTAAAATATTGACAAGAATTAAATAAAATGAAGGCTAAAATACAAAATAATTGCTCCTTCAGAATAAATTTAATGCTTCGATTTGATTGCGGATTTGGATTTTCAGGAAGGGAATTCTGAAAATGGGGAGTTGATTATGCATGAATTTCACATTTTCAAATGAATTAGGCCACATTGAATGCACCTAAGTTGCACCTCCTGTTGGTTTCATGATAAATGGGCCGCGAAGAATTTAATTTGGAAGATTGAAAAAGTTTTCCCTACAGAAGCACATTGGGCTCATGTCAAAATAAGTTCAAGTTCTTTTTCTCCTACAAGGAAAGTCTCAACCAAAAAAAAAAGAAGAGATATATGCAATATGAATGTATGAATGTACGTTTTGATGTTAAAAATATGTAGAATGAAATAAATTTACTAAACATAAATTATGTCATTGTTTTTATGAAAACATGCAAAATGAATGGTTTAAGAATAGAACAAATGGCTTACAAAGTGTTCTTAGATCAAAAAATAAAGAGTAAACTGACATACATCAAGGGGCAAGTGAGGAAAGAAGTATCTGATGAGGAAGCTTGTGAGTTCCTCAAGTTTGTTCAGCAAAGTGAGTATAAGGTAGTCGATCAGCTAAATCGTATGCCAGCTAGAATTTCCTTGTTGGAGTTGTTAATGAATTCTACAACTCATAGAAAGTTGTTAATGAAAATCTTGAGTGAGGCTCATGTGGAACAAGACATATCTCTTGAAAAGTTTGGAGGAATTGTTGGCAATATTACTACTGGCAACTACCTCACCTTTACTGATGATGAGATCCCAGCAGAGGGGAGAGGACACAATAAGGCTCTTCATGTATCTGTCAAATTTCTCGATCATTTTATAGCACAAGTTCTCATAGATAATGGTTTCTCCTTGAATGGGATGCCAAAAACCAATTTGAAAAAGTTACCTTGTGATGGAGCCCATATGAGACCAAGTGCTATGGTTGTAAGAGCTTTCGATGGTAGTCGAAGAGAGGGGGTCGGAGAAATTGAACTCCCAGTGCAGATAGGCCCATGCATTTTTCAAATAGTGTTTCAAGTAATGGATATCATGCCCGCTTATAGTTGCTTGTTCGGTCGTCCCTGGATCCGTTACGTGGGGTGGTCCTTCCACTCGCACTGAAGCTGAAATTTGTGATGGGGGGATAAGTTGATCATAGTATCCGGGGAAGAAGATTTGATAGTGAGTGGACTATCATCCACCCGTTACATTGATGTTGTTGAGGAGGCATTGGAAACTTCTTTCCAAGCCTTAGAAATTGTTGACATTGCTTATGTTGAATCAATCCCGATAAAACCTTATTTATCATATGCATCTTTGATGATGGCTAAGATCATGTTGAAAAGAGGATATAAGCACGAATATGGCCTGGGAAGAAATGGTGAAGGTTCTACGTCTTTGTTGGAAATCTCTGATAATAAAGGTAGGTATGGCCTAGGATATAAGCCCACCCGAGAAGATAAAAAGAGAATCATGGAAGATAAAAGGGAGAAAAATTTACCTCGCGTAAAGAGACGTGAGCCAAGGGGAGGAACGATTCCCATTTACGACATCAAAACGGAGTTTCCGAAGTGTTGGATGGGTGAATACTAACCAAGTGGAAGCTGCAGAAGAAGATTCAAATGAAGGAGATCCAACTTTGGTGCATCCATGTTCTTCAAATGTGGAACTCAATAATTGGAAAGTCATTGAACTACCCATGGTGTTTAATAATGATGAAATGTAATATCTTTTTATTATGACTTTTGTTTTTAATAAATTTATTGCTCTTCCCAAGGCATTAGGATTTCGTTTGTATGGGCTCACTTTTTGTTTTAATATTGAAATTTGTTGCTGATTTATGATTAGATGATGTTTATTAAAGCTTTGTTAATTGTGTTTATATTGTGTTGGATGCGTGGTTAATGTTTTTGAAATGATTTAGGATTACTTGAGATGTTAGATTACTTGTAAATGATTAATCAATTGAATAATGATAAACTGTTATTTTTGTTATTCATCAGTTAGTCTACTAATTCTACTTCTCTAGTCGACTATTTTCATTAAATGTACCAGTATACAGGTTTAATGAAAATAACAAACTGGTCTGAGTCTTCAGTCGACTATTCTATTCCTGGCACATACCTTATGCAGAAAACGTGCAGAAACGCGGGTTTTGTATTTTAAAAAGGAGAAGACCCATTGCATTTCAATTGTTCTATAAATACAACATTCAAGGATGCATCAACTACCGAAAGAATTGAAGAGAAAGCTCTCAAGTGCCTCATACATTTCAGATGAATAGTTTTCTGCAGAGTTTCAAATTTACTGTGTATTCTTCCAAGAAGTTTATTTTCTTTCTTTTCATTGTATCTTGTATTCTTTAATCTCGGGTTAGAGATTCGTAGGTGGGTTTTAGAACCCTGTGTGTGTGATCAGGGTGATCACAGTGACTCAGTGTGAGTCAGTGGGTGTAGAGCTATTCTATAGTGTTTAGAATAGGTTCTTTGGTTTTCTTGTAGTGTTCAAGAAAGGATTTGTTGTAAAGAATACAATTTTGATAGTGATTAGGATCTGTGGAGTTGCAGATCACCAACTGGATGTAGTTCTTGCTTAAAGAATGAACCAGTATAATCCTTGGTGTTATATTTTCTCTTCCTTCATCATCTGTCATATTCTGCAGTAAGAACTAACCTACTATTTCGCTAATATTAGTCGGCTAATTTTCTGTAAACTGCACCAGTAAATTTTCTGATACAAAAAAGTTTTCAATAAAGCTATATATCAATTCAACTCCCCCTTCTTGATATAATTCCGCTTCTAACAATTGGTATCAGAGCAGGTTCTTGTAAGGTACTCAAGAAAGGATCAAGATGGGTGACAAGCTTCCCTTTGCTGAAGGAGCATCTACCAACAGACCTCCTCTCTTTGTAGGAGCAAATTATCCTTTTTGGAAAGCCAGAATGAAGATCTTCTTTGAGTCTGTTGACAGAGGCATGTGGGATGCAGTGGTTAATGGTCCATATATCCCTACTGTGAAATGTGAAGATGGACAGCTGATTGAAAAACCATGGGAGCAGTGGAATGATACAGAGAATAAGAAAGCGCAGTATGACAGTAAGGCAAAGAATATTTTAACTTCTGCTCTTAATCTTGATGAATTTTTTAGGGTTTCACAATGCACTACAGCCAAAGAAATGTGGGACATACTTCAAGTCACACATGAAGGTACAACTGAAGTGAAGAGGGCAAGAAAACACACTCTCATACAAGAGTATGAGATGTTTCGAATGCAGCCTGGTGAGACAATTCAAGACGTGCAGAAGCGATTCACACACATAGTGAATCATTTCCTTGGGTTAGGAAAGAAGTTTGAAGTTGAAGTTGAAGAGCTCAATATAAAGGTCCTTAAATGCTTGAGTAGGAGTTGGTAGCCAAAAGTTACAGCTATCCTGGAAACAAAGGATTTAACAGTCATGAGCACTGCAACCTTGTTTGGGAAACTCAGAGAACACGAGTTGGAGCTGAGTAGGCTGGATCAACTTGAAAATTCAGAAAAATAGAGCAAGAACATAGCACTAAGAGCCAAGGAGCTCATCAAGAGTGATGAAGAGAAAGAAGATGAAAGTACTGAGTTTGCTATGCTGGTTAAAAAGTTTGGGAAATTTCTAAAGAGGAAGGACAATTCAAAAGACAGGTTTCAGGAAAAACAAAGGAGGTATACCCGAAAAACCTGATTTTAATTCCTCTAACTTTTCTTGTTTTAATTGTGGGCAGCCAGGACATGTCAAGGTAGATTGTCCTCTTTTGAATCAAAGAAAGGATAGAAGCCCAGAAAAGAATGAAAGAAGAGATAAAGACAAATGAAATCAGTACTTCAAGAAAGGCAAGAAAGCTTATATGGCCTGGGATGACAGTGATTCCAGCAAAACATCAAATTCAGATTCTGAATATGGAAATCAAGCCAATTTCTGCCTTGTAGCCAATGAAGAAATAGCTAGCCAAGTAAGTTCGTGTGATTCTGATATGAGTGAGAATTATGACACTTTGTTTGATGCATTTAGAGAATTGCATGATGAAGCAAAAAAACTGGACTATCAGAATAATCGGCTAAAAGGTCTGAATAACTGGCTAGAAAATAAGGTGCAGGAACTGGAAGATCAGAATAGCAGACTGAAGGATGAAAACAGTCAACTAAAAGATAATATCCTGCAACTGGAAAACCAGAAAGAATCTGAAAGATCCGAGGATGATAAAATTGAATCTGCAAAGTGTGAAAATTGTATTAACCTTCAAAATAAAGTTGGTTATTTGATTAAAACATTGGCAAAGTTTCAAATAAGCCATAATACCCTTAATCAACTTCTACATTCACAAATCGGTTTTTCAAATGGAAATGGTCTTGGATATGGAAAACATTATCATGCTTCAAAGTTCAAATCCTATCCCACTAACAGATTTAAAACATGTTCTTATTGCATGAAACATGGTCATATATATAGATTTTGCTATGTCAAGAATTTTGGGATTTCAAGAGGTGAATTCTATTGGAAACCCAAAACATATGCTGTTCCTAACTTGAAAGGACCCAAATGGTTTTGGGGACCTAAATTTGTAAATTAAACTTTGTTTTGCAGATCTTTCATGGAGCAAAAAGAAATTTATGGTACCTAGATAGTGGGTGCTCCAAACATATGACAGGTGATAAATCAAAGTTGATGAATTTCAAGGCATGTGAAGCTGGTGCTGTCACTTTTGGGGACAATAGCAAGGGCAAAATCAAGGGATCTGGAGATATTTTCAACTGTTCTTCCTCACAGATTAAGGATGTACTTTTTGTTGAAGGCCTAAAACACAATTTGCTAAGCATAAGTCAGCTATGTGACAAAGGTATGAAAGTCACTTTTGATGCAGAATTTTGTGTCATATTCAACTGTAAAACTGCAGATGTTGTGCACATTGGGAGAAGAGTAAACAATGTTTACATGCTGAATTTTAACTCCTCAAATCTCAAGAACATCTGCCTGTTAACCAAAGAAGATGATAGCTGGTTATGGCATAGAAGGTGTGGTCATGTCAACATGTAGTTGCTGAACAAAATCAGCTGCAAAAGTCTTGTTAGAGGCCTTCCAAATGTGAAATTCATGAAGGACAAAGTATGTGAATATTGCCAAAAAGGAAAACAGTCCAAAAGCTCATTTGAATCAAAGAATATCATTTCAACAAGGAGACCACTGGAACTTTTGCATCTTGATTTGTTTGGTCCATCAAGAACTGTAAGTATCGGAAACAACTCTTATGTTCTTGTTATTTTTGATGATTTCTCAAGGTATACCTGGACACTTTTTCTTTCTTCAAAAGATGAAACTTTCCATGCTTTCAAAAGATTTGCTAAGATCATTTCAAATGAAAAGGATCTTAAAATTGTTTCTTTAAGAAGTGATCATGGAACTGAGTTTCAAAATATGCATTTTGAAAAGTTTTGTTCTAAATATGGCATATCTCACAACTTTTCTGCACATAGAACTCCACAGCAAAATGGAGTTGTTGAAAGGAAGAATAGGACTCTCCAAGAATGTGCAAGGACAATGTTGAGTGAATCAAAACTTTCAAAATATTTTTGGGCAGATGCAGTCTCAACAGCTTGTTATGTTCTTAATAGAGTGTTACTTAGACCTATACTAGATAAAATACCATATGAGCTTTTGAATGATAAAATACCTAGTATTGCATATTTCAAAGTCTTTGGATGTAGGTGCTTCATACTCAACAATGGAAAAGCATCATTAGGTAAATTTGATGAAAAAGCTGATGATGGTATTTTCCTTGGTTATTCCATGACTAGCAAAGCATACCGTGTCTTCAACAAAAAGAACCTAACTGTAGAAGAATCTATTCATGTTGTTTTTTATGAAGTCTTATGCCAAAAAGAGAGAAAAGGTAACTCTTTTGCAGGGTCTGATGATGAGAAGTATGAGAAATCCGGGAAGAATGAAGATCATGCAGAAAAATCTGCTGAAACTGTCAGACAGGATGAACCAGTCGACTACTCTGCAGCAGACAATGCTCTAGCAAAATCCTGGAGGACTCAAAAAGGGCTGTCTCTGGACAACATCATTGGGAATGTTGAAAAGGGAGTAACTACTCGTAACTCTTTACATGAATTCTGCAACCACATGGCATTTGTTTCTCAAATAGAACCAAAGAATATTAATGATGCTTTGCTTGACCATAATTGGATAACTGCTATGAATGATGAACTGAATCAGTTTGTTAGGAATGATGTTTGGAAACTAGTACCTAGGAACAATGCAATGAATATGATAGGAACTAAATGGGTTTTCAAAAATAAGCTAGATGAAAATGGTATTATAACTAGAAACAAAGCTAGACTTGTAGCAAAAGGGTATAATCAGGAAGAAGGCATTGACTATGATGAGACTTATGCACCAGTTGCTAGATTAGAAGCCATTAGGTTGTTGCTTGCATTCGCATGTCTTAATTGCTTCAAACTCTATCAAATGGATGTTAAAAGTGCTTTTCTTAATGGTTTTATAAATGAGGATGTATATATTGAACAACCACCTGGTTTTATTGATTCTAAGCTTCCTAACCATGTCTACAAACTCAAAAAGGCTTTATACGGTCTTAAGCAGGCACCAAGACAGTGGTATGAAAGACTTACAACCTTTCTCATATCACAAGTCTTTAAAAGAGGAGCTGTGAATAAAACTCTTTTTACCAAGAAAGTTGTCAATGATCTTATGCTTGTACAAATTTATGTTGATGACATAATTTTTGGATCATCTAATCCCTCTTTATGTCAAGAGTTTGCAGAATCTATGCAAGGTGAATTTGAAATGTCTATGATGGGAGAATTGAATTTCTTCCTAGGATTGCAGGTCAAACAAATGGAAAATGGAACCTTCATTAGTCAAGCTAAGTACTGCAATGAATTGCTGAAAAAGTTCAACATGGAAAGATGTAAAGAAGCCAATACACCAATGTCCTCAAGCTGTTATCTTGATATTGATGAATCTGGAAAATCTGTTGATGCAACTAAGTATAAAGGCTTGATTGGATCCTTGCTATACATCACGGCTAGCAGACCTGATATCATGTTTACTGTTTGTCTATGTGCAAGATTCCAAGCTAATCCAAAGGAGTCACATCTCACAGCCGCAAAACGAATTTTGAAGTATCTCAAAGGAACTGTGAATGTGGGACTGTGGTATTCAACTGGTAATGAGATAAATCTTGTTGGATATACTGATTCTGATTTTGCAGGTTGCAAATTAGACAGGAAAAGCACCAGTGGAACATGTCACTTGTTTGGAAATTGCTTAATTTCGTGGACAAGCAAGAAACAAGCATGTGTTGCACTCTCAACAGCAGAAGCTGAATACATTGTTGCTGGTAGCTGTACTGCATAGATTCTGTGGTTGAAACAACAGCTAAGTGACTTTAATTTGCATCTTTCTGATATTCCAATCTTATGTGATAATACCAGTGCAATCAACCTAACTAAGAATCCTGTACAACACTCTAGGACCAAACACATTGAAATAAGACACTATTTTATAAGAGATCACAAAGAAAAGAAGGATTGTAGGATTGAATTCATCTCTACAAATGATCAATTAGCTGATATATTCACTAAGCCTCTTGGTCGTGAAAGATTTTTTCAAACTTAGAAATGAATTAGGTATCCTGAACATCAATCATATCTCTTAAAATTTTCTCTGCTGAGTTGATTAGCTTGTTAATTTTATGAAATAGTTTGCTTATTTCATTAAACTGACAATAATATCTTACTGTTGCAGATTTCAGTGTGTTAATTTCATGAAACAGTCGATTTATTTCATTTAAATTGACATCAGTGTTTTACTGTTACGAAAATAATCTGCTTATTTTCAGGAAATAACAGGCTTATTTCATTAATTGCACCTTCTGATGTTGTTTGAATCAGAACAAGCCCATTAATTGCTTTGACTAGCTGACTAATCTCTGTAACAACAATTAAATTCAATTGTAGTTCCAAGAAATCAGTGTTTAATCAAATCAATTTTAGCCAATTTTGTACAGCTCGTGCATTCTGTGCATTTTCATTCAAAGCATGAACAGTAATAGGTGCATGTGTATACACTTTATTGGGTTTCATAATTAGTTTTCCCTTTCTCAATATATTCTCTGCATCTTCTGAAAACTGTGCACCTGAGGTTGAGTAAGAATCTATTCAAAATATTTGACTCATTGATTTACAGTTGAACATGCATGCTTTCCTTCCTATATAGGCCAAATACATTTACAAGACTTAAACTGCGTCTCTCTATACTCTATATTCTTGCACACTGCCTTTCATTTTCAGATTCACAGTTTGAAATGTCGAACTTTGAGCATGGTGCTAGTGATGACTCAGATGCGCCTATCAGAAATATATTTCAAAGGCTGAGGAGATCAATGAGGAACAGAACATCATCACACACAACTGCATCTCAATCTGGGAGAGGAAACAGGGCTCAACTTCTGGAACTCAAGCAGATCCCATTCAAATTCCTGAACAGACAGCTGAACCTTCAGAGAGAAGGTTTCCGAAAAGATACAAAGTGAGGGTCAGACTTCCTCAACGAGTGAATCCTCCACCACCTCCTTCTCCTCCTACAGAAGAACCCAATGAGGAAACTGAATCTGACGAAGAAGCAGAAGAAAACAACGAGGTTGTTATATCAGTAGAACACCGAATGATGATGAAACAAATCCTCACACCTAAGATCCTTGGAAACTGAGAACTTGGTCTTTGTGAGAAACTCTCTCCATGCACAAGGTCTCCAGAAATTTGTAGAGCTTGAAGGTAATTTCTACATTGACCTTGTTAAACTTTTCTATGCTAACATGAAGATAGAAAACAATGCACTTGTTTCACAAATAAGAGGCAGGGAAGTGCGGATCGATAACAGTCTTTGGAGAAGAGTTGCTGGTTTAAGAAATGATGGAGTCAAAATAAGCAAAGGCAACACTGGTTCAGTACCCAACTTCAACAAGGAAGCTGTGTACAAAGACTGCTTACGCTACTGTGATGAGGCCTTGATCCTTAACTATAATGTAGGCAGAATGAAGCGTGACGAGAGGCTTCTGGCTTTCTTTCTTGCATGGCAGCTTATTCCCAGGGGGAGTAATCATGCTCAGTTGATGGAGGAAGATTTGGCTCTGATACATTGCCTTAAAAATCGCATCAAAGTGAACTGGATTTATGTGATTAAAGGTCACATGTTTAAGGCCAAACGACTGAATGATCAGAAGCTTCCGTATGCCATCTTGATCTCCAGATTTCTGGACTATTTCAGTTTTCCCACTGAAGGAGAAACCACTAAAATTGTCAATCATAAACACATGTTTGACAATTACTACCTTCACAAGATGGGACTATCCAAGGTGAATGGCGAATGGACCTATGAGGCTGGTGCATCAACATCTGGTCATGGAGCAACCTTCACAGCTGGAGCTTCAAATTAGTCGGATTATGCAGCTTATCAGATGGTTCCCTACTCTACACCACCAACATACCAGGGAGTACCTATGTCCGATTTTGAACGTATGCTTATATCTCGACTTAATGTACTTATCTCTATGCAGCACAATACACACGAAACTATGGTGGCCAGGTTCACCAACATAGACGAAGAGATTGATTTGATCCAACTCCAACTTGCTGAGCTGCAAGTAACTATGGAAAGCTTTGATGGATCAAATACCCATACCACTACTGCCATGGAAGAGGATGGCGATGATCCTGAAGACGAGGATGATGAAGAAGATGACGAATGATTTTTTCTCTGCTGCTGTTTTATGCTTTCTGCCTTATTTTTCAGTTTAAAGAACAATTTCTGGGTCTGTAATAACTGTTATAACTATTATTCTGGTTAATCTACACTGTTAAAACACTATATAACTGTTATACCTGCTATTTGCTAATGTCAAAGGGGGAGATAATCTACCATCTCTTCTCTTTGTGTTTGTTTTGTTTTGCAGGTTGACATCATCAAATAGGGGGAGTTTGTTGATGATTTATGATTTGATGATGTTTATTAAAGCTTTGTTAATTGTGTTTATATTGTGCTGGATGCGTGGTTAATGTTTTTGAAATGATTTAGGATTACTTGAGATGTTAGATTACTTGTAAATGATTAATCAATTGAATAATGATAAACTGTTATTTTTGTTATTCATCAGTTAGTCTACTAATTCTACTTCTCTAGTCGACTATTTTCTTTAAATGTACCAGGTATACAGGTTTAATGAAAATAACAAACTGGTCTGAGTCTTCAGTCGACTATTCTGTTCCTGGAACATACCTTATGCAGAAAACGTGCAGAAACGCGGGTTTTGTATTTTAAAAAGGAGAAGACCCATTGCATTTCAGTTGTTCTATAAATACAACATTCAAGGACGCATCAACTACCGAAAGAATTGAAGAGAAAGCTCTCAAGTGCCTCATACATTTCAGACGAATAGTTTTTTGCAGAGTTTCGAATTTACTGTGTATTCTTCCAAGAAGTTTATTTTCTTTCTTTTCACTGTATCTTGTATTCTTTAATCTCGGGTTAGAGATTCGTAGGTGGGTTTTAGAACCCTGTGTGTGTGATCGGGGTGATCACAGTGACTCAGTGTGAGTTAGTGGGTGTAGAGCTATTCTATAGTGTTTAGAATAGGTTCTTTGGTTTTCTTGTAGTGTTCAAGAAAGGATTTGTTGTAAAGAATACAATTTTGATAGTGATTAGGATCTGTGGAGTTGCAGATCACCAACTGGATGTAGTTCTTGCTTAAAGAACGAACCAGTATAATCCTTGGTGTTATATTCTCTCTTCCTTCATCATCTGTCATATTCTGCAGTAAGAACTAACCTACTATTTCGCTAATATCAGTCGGCTAATTTTCTGTAAACTGCACCAGTAAATTTTCTGATACGAAAAAGTTTTCAATAAAGCTATATATCAATTCAACCCCCCCTTCTTGATATAATTCCGCTTCTAACAACATTAATAAATGCATTTCATCGTTTCATCCATTTTTCATCTTCTCCCTCCATTTATTCATAGTGCAGATCAAATAGTGAATCTTGTGAAAATAACAATGTCAATGTTCAATATCATGATTTCACACATGTTAGCATATTTCAAGACCAAGTGTTAATGAAGTCTTCCATAATTTTAATGAAGTCTTAAAGTTTTGATGATGAAGATTTAAAGTGATCCAATCAACATTAAAGACTTGTGTCATCTCACAAAAGAAGGTTGCTTGGTAGAAAAGAAAAGGCATAAAGAGCGTTTAAAGCTTTCAAGAGAAAAGATTGATGAAGATTTTCTCAACAGCTGAAGTTTCAAGTGCAGAAGGTTCTGTTTTGGGTGATGGATGGAAAGAGTAAGTCATAAATCCCATTCAAGACCTTCCTAAACAAGAGAGTATGTTGTTTTCTTGCAAAAACGTTTTTCTATGCTTTTAATTGATTATGATACGTAGATAATCGATTATTTAACTTAAAATTTGAATTAAAAATGTTTAACGAACTAAGTAATCAATTAAGTGTTTTTGATAATCGATTATATTGATTATGGGTTAATATAATCGATTATGGCCTCAATCTAATCGATTATATCAGGCTAAATGAGTTTTCCAGTTTTCAAATATGATATAATCGATTAAGCTTTTTATATAATCGATTAAATGAGTCGTTTTTGTGAAATCAGTGCTAAATCAACCGAAAAATGGAAACTTTGGAGCATTTTCGAATTATAAAATGAAAGAGAACGTCTTAGGTTAAACAACATCTGAAAACAACACATATTCAAAGTGTTCTTGCACCTTAGCTTTTAAAAACCGCTTTCTTGCTCTCTCAAGTTTGATCAAGTCTTTGGAAGTGGTGATATTTGTGCTTAAGCTTTCTATCTAGCACTATTATCAGGTGTATTCTTTTTTACTATTTTTCTAACCGGGAAAATTTATCCCCTGGATCTGTTCTAAGGGAGGTGTGTTCATCTCCTGTGTGTCAAGAGAGGTGGGTTTCATCCTCAGTGTGTCTGGGGAGGTGTTTGATCCTTAGTGTGTCTAATAAAAATCCGCATCCTAGTTTTTGAAAGTAAATTCAAAAATCTGGAAATTTGTTTTAACGGGAAAAAGTTTATTAAAATCCAATTCACCCCCCTTCTTGGTTTTTACACTGCCGTCTTTATTTAACAATTGGCCTCAGAGCAGGTTTTTTGAAAAATACTCAAAAACAAGATCTTTATGGCAGGCAAAAATCAATCTTTTGCTGAAGGTGCATCTATTCATAAATCACCACTCTTTACAGGTGAAAACTATCCTTTTTGGAAAAAGAGGATGGAGATTTTTCTTAGGTCTAATGATCAAGGCGTTTGGGATGCAACTATAAATGGTCCATATATTCCTATGACTGTTATGAATGATGTGCAGGTACCCAAAGTGAGAGTAAGTTGGACCAAGGATGAGTACAACGAATATCAATGTGATATAAGGGCATGTAATATGATATCATCTGCCTTAACTGTTGATGAGTTTTACAGGTTATCTGATTGCACTACAGCAAAGGAGATGTGGGACACTTTAGAAGTCACACATGAAGGAACGGAGGATGTCAAGAGATCAAGGAAGAATACCTTGATCCAAGAATACGAGATGTTCCGGATGAGCAAAGGGGAAACCATCTACGATGTTCAAAAGAGATTTACTCACATTGTAAATCACCTCAAGGCGTTAGGTAAGAAATTTGACACTGAGGAATTAAATGTGAAAATTTTAAAATCTTTGGACAGGACATGGCAACCCAAAGTGGCGGCTATCACGGAATCCAAGAATCTCTCAAGCATGAACATGACAACTCTCTTTGGAAAGCTTAGAGAACATGAAATAGAGCTTGGACGTTTCAAAGGAGAAGAGGAAGACGTCAAGAGGAAAGGTGTTGCTCTTAAAGCAGAATCCTACAAGGATGAGAGTAGTGATTCAGATGACAATCTTGAATGCAGTGACATTAGCATGTTTGTCAAGAAATACAAGAAGTTCATCAAAAACAAAAACAAAGGGAATTTCAAGAAAGGAAAGAAAGCTGAAAATTTAAATTCTCTTGATAACTTTAAATGCTGTGGTTGTGGAAAAAGGGGACACTTGAAGTCGGATTGCCCCAACATCAAGAAGGATGAAGAAAAGGTCAAGAAATACAAAAAGCCTTTTGATAAGAAGAAAAAGAAGGCATACATCGCGTGGGAAGATAATAAAGTGAGTTCTTCTGAAAGTGCAAGTGAATCGGAAGAAGAAGCAAACATTTGTCTCATGGCGGATGATGATGCTGAATCCACATGTAGCAAGGTTGGTCCCAAGTCTAAAAAGTCATTGTGGTACCATGATAGTAGTTGTTCAAAACACATGACGGGTGATAAAAGCAAATTCAAAAGCTTCAAAAAGAAAGAGCAAGGTTTTGTAACCTATGGCGACAACAACAAGGGAAATATCATTGGTAGTGGAGTGATTGGAGAATCCTTAAAGATTCATAATGTTCTTCTTGTTGATGGGTTGAAGCACAATTTGCTAAGCATTAGTCAACTTTGTAATAAAGGTTTAAAGGTAACTTTTGATAGTGATCTTTGCAAAATTCATCACAAGGACTCAAATGAAATCATCCTCATTGGTAAGAGACATAATAATATTTATTTGATTGATATTGATTGTGCATCTACATCTAGTAATTTGTCTTGTTTAGTTGCGAAAGAAGAGGATCCATGGTTATGGCATAGAAGAGCTTCTCACATTCATATGCCTCATCTAAGTAAACTCATATCTAAGGAGTTAGTAATTGGTTCGCCAAAACTGATTTTTGAAAAGAACAAAATATGTGCAGCTTGTCAAAAAGGGAAGCAAACTAAAAATTCTTTTAAATCTAAAAATGTTGTTTCAACTTCCAAACCTTTAGAATTACTGCACACGGATTTATTTGGCCCTTCTAGAACAAAAATTTTTGGTGGCAATTATTATGCTCTTGTGATTGTTGATGATTACTCTAGATATACTTGGACTCTTTTTCTTTCATCTAAAAGTGATGCTTTCAAAGAATTTAGAAAATTTGCCAAGGTTATTCAAAATGAAAAAGATTTGAAAATCAAGTTTTTAAGAAGTGATCATGGCGGTGAATTTCAAAATGTTTCTTTTGAAAACTTTTGTGAAGAACAAGGTATTTCTCATAATTTTTCAGCACCAAGAACACCTCAACAAAATGGTGTGGTTGAAAGGAAAAATAGATCTTTGGAAGAACTTGCAAGAACTATGTTGAATGAAACCAATTTACCTAAATATTTTTGGGCTGATGCTGTAAGCACCGCTTGTTATGTTTTAAATAGAATTTTAATAAGACCTATTTTGAAATTAACACCTTATGAGCTTTTCAAAGGAAGAAAACCAAATATTTCTCATTTAAGAATTTTTGGATGCAAATGTTTTGTTTTGAATAATGGAAAAGATAGCCTTGGGAAATTTGATGCTAAATCCGATGAAGCTACATTTTTAGGTTATTCTTTGCATAGTAAAGCATATAGAGTTTTTAATAAAAGGACTTTAAATGTTGAAGAATCTATACATGTTGTCTTTGATGAATATCTAGACCTTGAGGAAAACCCTCATGAGTCAAAAAGATTCTTTGTAGATGATGAAGGAGAATATCAAGAAGAAACTCCTTTAGAAGAAGCTGTTGAAGAAATCAAATTGGATGAGAATCCTTCCCATGATGAAAGTCTACCAAAAGAATGGAGACCACCTAGAAAAATATCTTTGGACAATGTCATTGGAGATATCTCAAAAGGTGTAAGAACAAGGAGGAACATGAATAATTTCTACATGAATGTTGCTTTTGTTTCACAGATTGAACCAAAGAATGTAGAAGAAGCATTGACGGATGAACATTGGTGTATAGCAATGCAAGAAGAGCTAAATCAGTTTGAAAGAAATCAGGTATGGGATTTAATTCCTAAATCTAACAAAATGTAGGTTATAGGCACCATATGAGTTTTTAGAAATAAGCTTGATGAAGATGGAAATATCACCAAGAACAAAGCAAGGCTGGTTGCAAAAGGTTATAGACAAGAAGAAGGCAGGGACTATGATGAAACCTATGCTCCAGTAGCAAGACTTGAAGCTATCCGTTTGTTGCTAGCATATGCCTCCATTATGGGATTCAAATTGTTTGAACTGGATGTGAAAAGTGCTTTCCTAAACGGATACATCAAGGAAGAAGTCTATGTAGAACAACCTCCAGGCTTTGAAGATTTCAAAAATCCTAATCATGTCTACAAGTTGAAGAAAGCCTTGTATGGACTCAAACAAGCCCCAAGATCTTGGTATGAAAGGTTAAGTAATTTCTTGCTAGAAAATAATTTTAGAAGAGGTAAAGTTGATTCTACTCTTTTTATTAAGAAATCAAAGAAACATATTCTTATTGTTCAAGTTTATGTTGATGATATCATATTTGGATCAACTAATGATGATCTTTGCCAAGAGTTTGCTAGTAATATGCAGGGAGAGTTTGAAATGTCTATGATGGGAGAATTAAATTTCTTTCTTGGTTTGCAAATCAAACAATTGAAGAAAGGCATACTTATATGTCAAACAAAGTATTGCAAAGAAATCTTAAAGAAATTTGAGATGGAAAGTTCCAAGGAAGCTGCAACTCCCATGGCTACATCTTGTTATCTAGATCAAGATTTAAGTGGTAAGGCTGTAGATCAAACAAGGTATCAAGGTATGATCGGATCATTGCTTTATCTTACTTCTAGTAGACCTGATATCATGCAGAGTGTGTGTGTTTATGCTAGGATTCAATCCAACCATAGAGAGTCACACCTAAAGGCCGTTAAGAGAATCCTTAAGTACCTTAGAGGAACAAAATCCTTTGGTTTATGGTACCCTTCAGGAGCTTCACCTAGTATCAAAGGTTTTTTCTGACTCAGATTATGGTGGCTGTAGAGTTGATAGGAAGAGTACTAGTAGTACATGTCATCTTTTAGGATGTTCTTTAGTTTCATGGCATTCTAAGAAACAGGCTAGTGTTACTCTTTCAACCACAGAGGCTGAGTATATAGCAACTGGAAGTTGTTGTGCTCAAATACTGTGGATGAAGCAGCAATTCGAAGATTTTGATATCTTTTTAGATCATATCCCTCTTAAGTGTGATAACACTAGTGCCATTAATTTGACTAGGAACCCTATCATGCATTCTAAGGCAAAGCATATAGAAATTAGACATCATTTCATTAGAGATCATATAGCTAAAGGTGATTGCATTGTAGAATATATAGATACCAAACATCAATTAGCTGATATCTTTACCAAACCTTTGCCTAGAGATAGATTTTATGAGCTTAGAAGAGATCTAGGAATTGTTGATGATAAATCTGTTGATTGATTGATGTTTATTGTTGATTTTGATGTTAAATATGTGTTTTTACGAAAAATTCCGTATATAATCGATTAGTTTTCGTGTGGTAATCGATTAAAAGCGTTGTTTTTAAAGATGTTTTAAAACATAATCGATTAAGTTCATAACATAATCGATTAAATCGCTGGGGAGCAATTTAATCAATTAAGGAATGCACATAATTGATTAAATTTCTGGGTTTTCGTTTTCTGGAAAACTTTGAAGGCAAATAATCGATTACTAGAAATAATAGAGATTTTTGCATCAATAACATCATTTTCTATCTGATTTGTATACTTCTCTCAATAGCATTGAATCTGAGTATGTTTCTGAATCGGTTTCTGAGTTTGAGCTCTGTTACGATGTGTTGGGTGCTGTACGTGAACCTCTTGGCCTTAATTCTTTAGAGTCAGAATGTGCTAACCATGTTGTAGGAAGTACACATGAATCTGACTTGCAGGTTGAGGTACATGGTGTGGAACCCTTAGTTCCTTCTACTGCTCAGCCATCATCTCCCATTCTAGACTTGAAACCTTTACCAGAAAACCTCAAGTATGCCTACTTGGAGGATGATTAGAAGCTGCCAGTGATCATTTCCACCTCCCTTGATGCTGTTCAAGAGGGGAGGTTGTTGTATGTTCTTAAAAAGCACAAGAAAGCCATCGGTTGGACCCTGGTAGACATTCCTGGTATCAGCCCATCCACATGTATGCACAGGATACTCTTAGAGGATGGAGCTAAGCCAGTGAGGCAGCCGCAGAGGCGACTCAACCCTGTCATTTTGGACGTACTAAAGAAGGAGGTGACCAAGCTTCTTCAGGCTGGGATCATTTATCCTATATCAGATAGTCAGTGGGTGAGACCGGTCCAGGTGGTCCCCAAGAAGACAGGCCTCACTGTTGTGAAAAATGAGAAGAATGAGCTCATCCCCACTAGAGTGCAAAACAGTTGGAGAGTCTGCATTGACTACCGAAGGTTGAATCAAGCAACACGGAAAGATCATTTTCCGCTGCCCTTCATTGATTAGATGCTTGAGCATCTGGCAGGTAAATCTCACTACTGCTTTCTTGATGGTTTTTCTGGTTATTTTTAAATCCGTATTGCTCTTGAGGATCAAGAGAAAACCACATTCACCTGCCCCTTTGGCACTTTTGCCTATAGGAGGATGCCCTTTGGCTTATGCAATGCCCCAGGCACATTCCAGTGGTGCATGCTTAGTATCTTTTCTGATTTTCTTGAGAATTGCATAGAGGTGTTTATGGATGATTTCACTGTTTACGGATCCTCTTTTGATGCATGCTTAGATAATTTGGATAGAGTGCTTAATAGATGCATTGAAACTGATCTTGTTCTGAATTTTGAAAAATGTCACTTCATGGTAGATGATCGATGTCGTACTCGGTCAAATAAAAACAATTAAATGTAGTACTAGAAGTGACTCCTAGGTCGTCTCCCAAGGACCAATTCTCACTGTCAAAAGATTGAATCATGCAATGGGGGGGGTTTGGACAGATAACAGTTAATTAAAATATAGCAGACAAATAACAAATTAATTGCAATAATTAAAATAGGCAAGACTCTTGAACACAATGCATCTCTGACATCCTTGGCTTACAACAGATTATCAGTCCGTTTAATCCTTGTTCGGTCTAGATTAACCAACTAAGCGAAAGTTAACCCAAGACTTCCCTACACGAATTAAGCAAACGTGAACCTTGTAAGGTCTCCCTCCGCAGGATTAAGCATCCTCCAGAACAAATACTTCACATTGGAGAATCAAACGTACAAAGCAAAAAAAACGCACAGAACCTCCATCAGTGAGTGCAACATGCCCAAGAGCCCCACCCTAGGTTTTAGCCTTCCATTAACTCAGAAAACAGAAAATGCATTGCAGAAAACGGAAATTGAAATAGAAAACGAAAATGAAATTGAAAATGTAAAACGAAATAGAAAATGTAAAACGAAATAGAAAGCGGAAAACGAAATAGAAAACGAAAATTGTAGAATAGAAACGCAAATGAATTGAAGAACAAAACTGGAATTTTTAAACAATAAACGAAATGTTAACTGAAAACTAAAATAAAATGTAAATTGGTCTCTCTAGCTGAAAGGAAAAACGTAAAAGAAACACTAATTGATTCTACTGTCGCTGCTGCCGTGTTGTGCCGTGCTGTGTTTCCGCTCTCCCTCAGCTGCCGTGCTTGTAACTGCACTCTCACGTCTGCATGGGCACGAAACCCTAGACCCATTGGGCCCAAAATCCAAATTGTGACGTGGCAGCTGACATGGCAGTGGTGACGTGGCAGCTCCTCTTGAAGTTCATGAATTAATTCCAAGTCCAAAATAATTTTAAACTGCCCTGAAAATAAAAATTGGAATAATTAAATTTAGAAAATTCAAATTAATTAAAATATGAATTTCTGGTCCAATTATAGCCCTAATAGAAATTAGTACAAAATATTAACAATTAAGCACAAATCAGAGATGAAAACAAGTACAGAAAGGTAAGAAAATAAGGGAAAATAATGACTCATAAAATTCCCCCACACTTATTCTTTTGCACTCCTGGGCAAAATCAAAGTTCAAAGCAAGGAAAAACTCCAAAGATATCAAAGAGAGAGACGCAACAGGTAGAAACAGAAACAAGAAGACACACAAGAAAACAAACAGATTTACGCACTCCTAAATGAATCCTGGAAACAGAAAGGGAAATGACAACATCCAACACACAAAGAATCAGAGAAACTAGATACTCATGGAAATCATCCAAACATGCCAAAACATGGTAAGACAATCAGTCAGCATCAAGAGGTGAATTAACAAGCAACAAAATCTCACAAGATGCACTCGTATCACCAGTATCTCTCAAATGCCTAGGTAATCAGTATACTCTCAAAGCACTCATGAAAAACAAGCAGCGAGATAGACTTGGCAAGCCTCTAAAATCAACACCTAATAAACATGCACATAAGGATCATAAGGTCTTTCCAGGGTTGTAATGTGGTCAAGGACAGGGTAGAGGATAAAATATAGGATAAGTAGCTACAAACCAGAGGAACTAGAGGAGCAATGGGCAATAAGTAAGAAATAAGCATAAGAGCAAACCCAAAAACCTCTAATAAACCTCTAACACCATTCCTTTTCCTTTGCCTCAAACAAAAGCATTTTTTTCTTTTTCTTCTTTTTTTTTTATTTTTTTTTTATTATTATTTTTTTTTAGCAGAGTGAATAAACAATCCATCATGAAACGCTAAGATATGTACAGCAGGAAGAACCAACTAGCCAAAATAAAATAACCAATGAGACACCCCCACACTTATTCAAGAACTTATTCCCAAAACGATTCCAAAGCTCCAAAAATTCCCTAAGGTTAAGGTAATCATAGGTTTTTCACTTAAGGCTTGTAATGAGCTTCAAACAAAGAAAGGGAATGCAGGCTCAACAGGGGTTAACAAAGGAATTAATTCAGGGTAAGCTTATTTGGCCAGGGGCTTATGAGAACAAATGCCTTAATCATGTCCAAACATGCATGTGAACCAAGAAGTATCAAACAGAGTCAAGACAAGGCAACTGTGCAAGCAATCAAGAGGCATAACACACAAGAAAGAATAGATAGTGGCTCAAATCCTCACACATGGTATAACTTCGTCACAATTAAATCAACCTCTCAAGCCTCATAATCATCGCTCCAAGCAGAGAAAAGTAAGGATTTCAATCCATACAAGTATCAAGCAACTCAGTATCCAAGAGTGAAGTAAAGAGCCTACAACCTAAACAAAACCCGTAAATCAAAAGGAAATATGCGAAACTGTACACATGACAAAGACTCAAACTAACAACAAAAAACAACAACAAGAAAGACTTAAACAAAGAACAGTCTCCCCCCACACTTAAACTACACATTGTCCCAATGTGGCACAAACAGAAGATCAGAGAAATCAGAACAATCAATAGATCTGGACAAGTGCAATAAAAAGTAAAGAGGGAGAAGGAAAAAGAAAACTCCCTAAGTCATGGTGGGAGAGAAGCAGGGTCAAGCAGAGACATCTCCTCCACAACAACATCCAACAAAGAAGGATTGCTGAGGAAGGGCTTCAGACGGTGCCCGTTGACCTTAAAGCTCTTATCTGTGGATTCACTTTTGATCTCAACTGTACCATAAGGATAAACATTAGTAACAACAAAAGGTCCAATCCACTTTGATCGTAACTTACCACCCATGAGTCCTAGTCGAGAATTGTATAACAGAACTTTCTGGCCAACCATGAAATCCTTTCTAGCTATCAAGCTGTCATGGAACTTCTTGGTTTTTTCTTTGTAGAATTTTGAATTCTCGTAGGCTTCTAAGCGGATCTCATCAAGCTCATTTAGTTGCGACCCAAGGGGTGGTAGAAACAGAAGAAACAGAAGAGAAAGTGAGCAAATTTTCATAAGGAAAATTGTCCTGGATGGGCAAGACCTCAGAATTATCCTCAGCTCTTTCAATCTTGCTGAGATGGTCTGCTACCAAATTCTGTGCTCCACTCTTGTCACGGATATCCAAATCAAATTCTTGGAGCCAGAGCATCCACCTAATCAATCTGGGCTTTGACTCAGCCTTTTTTAGCAGGTACTTCAGAGCTGCATGGTCAGTATAAACAATAACACGAGAACTAAGCAAATATGATCTAAATTTATCAAGAGCGAAAACAATAGCAAGCAGCTCTTTTTCTGTTGTGGTGTAGTTTGCTTGAGCAGCATCCAAAGTCCTGGAAGCATAATATATCACCCGAGGCAACTTGTCAACCCTCTGTGCCAGGACAGCCCCCAATGCATAATTGGATGCATCACACATCAGCTCGAATGGGAGTGTCCAATCCGGTGCCTGAATGATTGGAGTGGTGGTCAATGCTTCCTTGAGGCGCTCATAAGCCTCGTTTACATCCGTCATAAAAACAAAGTCAACATCCTTCCGGAGCAGATTGGATAATGGAAGCGGCCTTCTTACTCGAAATCTTTGATGAAGCGCCTCAGAGAAACCTCGCATGGCCAAGAAAAGATCGCACCTCTCGCACGCAAGAGGGGTAAGGCAATTGTGAAATAACAGATATTTTTGCAGGATCTACTTCTATGCCCTTACTAGAAATAATATGCCCTAAAACTATACCCTCGTTCTACCATGAAGTGACATTTTTCAAAATTCGGAACAAGATCGGCTTCAATGCATCTATTAAGCACTCTATCCAAATTATCTAAGCATGCATCAAAAGAGGATCCGTAAACAGTGAAATCATCCATAAACACCTCTATGCAATTTTCAAGAAAATCAAAAAAGATACTAAGCATGCACCGCTGAATGTGCCAGGGGCATTGCATAAGCCAAAGTGGCATCCTCCTATAGGCAAAAGTGCCAAAGGGCAGGTGAATGTGGTTTTCTCTGATCCTCGTGAGCAATATGGATTTGAAAATAACCGTAAAACCATCAAGAAAGCAAGAAGTGAGATTTACCCGCCGACGCTCAAGCATCCGATCAATGAAGGGCAGCGAAAAATGATCTTTCCGTGTTGCTTGATTCAACCTTCTAGAGTCAATGCGCACTCTCCAACCTGCTTTTGCACTCGAGTGGGAATGAGCTCATTCTTCTCATTTTTCACAACAAGTGAGGCCTCGTCTTCTGGGGACCACCTGGACCGGACTCACCCACCGACTATCCGATATAGGATAAATGATCCCAGCTCAAGAAGCTTGGTCACCTCCTTCTTTACTACGTCCAAAATGACAGGGTTGAGTCGCCTCTGCGGCTGCCTCACCGGCTTAGCTCCATCCTCTAAGAGTATCCTCGTGCATACATGTGGATGGGCCGATACTGTGAATGTCCGCCGTGGTCCAACCGATGGCTTTCTTATGCTTTTTAAGAACATGCAACAACCTCCCTCTTGAACAACGATCAAGGGAGGTGGAAATAATCACCGGCATCTTCCGATCATCCTCCAAGTAGGCATACTTGAGGTTTTCTCGGTAAAGGTTTCAAGTCCGGAATGGGAGATGGTCGAGCAATAGAAGGAACTAAGGGTTCCACAAAGATGTACCTCAACCTCGCAAGTCGATTCATGTGTACTTCCCGCAACATGGTTAGCGCATTCTGACTCTAAAGAATTAAGGCCAAGAGGTGCAGGTACAGCACCCAACACATCGTAACAGTAGCTCAAACTCGTAAACCGATTCAAAAACATATTCGTGATTCAAGCTATTGAGAGAAGTATATAGATCGGATAGAAAATGATGTTTCTTATCATGCAAAGAATGAAAATCGAAACATACTCATCAACAACAAAGATCAAGTATCTCAAAGACGAAAAAAGAATGATCTTCGATGGATGTCTCATGGCATCAAGAATATTAAAATGGACAATACTATCACCAAATTCCATGGACAATGTACCAAAGATGCACATCAATCTTAGTTCGGGCTGTTTTCAAAAATGGTCTGCCAAAAATGATTGGCACAGATCCATGGGAGAATCCGTCCTCCATGTCAAGCACATAGAAATCAGCAGGAAAAATCAGTTCACCAACCCGAACTAACACATCCTCAATGAAACCTGTAGGGTGGGCAACACTTCTATTTGCCAACTGTATCACCACACCCGTAGGTTGCATAGGTTCAAGAGACAAAGATTTAAATATAGACAGAGGCATGACATTTATAGAAGCACCTAAATCAAGCATGGCATTTTCAAATTTATTATTCCCTATAACACAAGGTATGCAGAAAGTACCTGGGTCCTTACATTTTTCAGGAATGTGCGAAATAGATTTACCTATCAAAGCAGATACATTTCTGCCCATGTTGATTCTCTCATTGCCCTTCATTTTCCTCTTATGAGTGCACAGCTCCTTCAGGAATTTTGCATATCTCAAGATTTGCTTGATGGCATCAAGCAGAGGTATGTTCACCTCTACTTTCCTGAAGGTCTCCAATATCTCCTTATCCAGTTCTTCCATCTTTTTGCTTGGAATCAATTTGGTAGGGAATGGAAGGGGGATAGGAGGTGGCTGCTGCAAATCAGAACTGGTGCTGGAAGAAGGTCCACCTGCATGAAAATTCCGGACACCAACTGGTTGCTCATCACTGTGCTCAGGTGCAGAAATAGGTGAAGGTACTGCAGAGGGTATGTCAATCTGTTTGCCCGACCTCAATGTGATGCCACTAACATTTTTCGGATTCTGCACAGTTTGAGAAGGCAATCTATCTGAATTTTGTGACTGTGCCTGATTCAATTGAGTAGCCATCTGCCCCATCTGATTGGTCAAGCTCTGGATGGAAGCTCTAGTCTCTTGCTGAAATTGCATATTTTGGAGAGTCATCTGCCTCACTAACTCCTCCAATGAAGGTTCAGAAGTAGACGATTGAGGAGCTGGTGGTGCAGGAACTTCATTCTGTTGCCTGTGATATTGTTGTTGTACTGGTGGAGGCACATAAGGTCTGCTTGGACCGAGAACAACAGAACTCTGAAATGGTGGTGCAGGATGTTGTTGCTGCTGTGGAGACCATCTAAGATTAGGATGACTCCTCCATCCTAGATTATATCTATTTCTGGACAGATCATAATTCGTCTGCTATTGTTGTTGTCTATTATTGTAGATGTTTGCAGCATAGGCTTGAGGAGCATGAACATCAGAAGGCTGCAGTGATGGACACTGATCTGTATAATGGTCAATTGATGTGCAAATGCCACAAACCCTTGCCACAGATGTAGGTGCAGATTTCTGGTTCATGGCAAGCTGAGTGACCAAATTGACCAAGGCATCAAGCTTTCCCTCAAGCTTCCTATCCGCAGATGAAGAAGAATCAGCCAGCAGGCACATCATGAATTCCCCGAGAACAATAGCATCGCTTCTAGCACTCGAATTGCCGAGAATTGGAGGCCATTTTTTCAATTAAGTTCCTAGCCTCTGCAGGGTCATGTCACCAAGAGCTCCTCCACCGGCAACGCCAATCATACTCCTCTCCATACTATTGAGGCCTTCACAAAAATACTGCAATAAGAGCTGTTCAGAAATCTGATGGTGGGGACAGCTTGCACATAATTTTTTAAATCTCTCCCAGTACTCCTACAAGGTCACTCCACTCATCTATCGGATTCCTGAAATATCTTTTCTGATTGCTGTTGTTCTGGAAGCAAGAAAGAATTTATTCAGGAACACTCTCTTAAGGTCATCCCAACTAGTGATGGATCTGGGCGCAAGGTAGTACAACCAGTCTTTAGCAACACCTTCCAAAGAGTGTGGAAATGCCTTCAAGAAGATGTGATCTTGTAAAACATCTTGTGGCTTCATGGAGGAACAGACTATATGGAACTCCTTCAGATGTTTGTGTGGACATTCCCCTGCAAGACCATGGAACCTGGGTAGCAAATGTATTAATCCAGTCTTTAGAACATATGAAACATCCTCAGGATACTGAATGCACAAGCTTTCGTAAGTGAAATCAGGTGCCGCCAGCTCCCTAAGAGTCCTCTCACGGGGTGGAGGCTGAGCCATAATGTTCTTAGTGTGAAAGTCAGCAGAATTAGAATCAAAATCAAAATCAAAATGCACAGAATTAAAGTTTTCAGACACAGAGGGAGAATGCTCAGAACTACTTAAACTAATGGTATCTAATGATATAGAATCTAAAGACAAATTCCTAGAGTGCCTAACTAATCTATGAAAGGTCCTATCTATTTCAGGATCAAAGGGTTGTAACTGTCCCGGATTGCCTCTAGTCATGCACAACCATGAAATTCACACATAAAGCATACATAGGGGTAAATCTGGAACTATACTCAAACGAAGTCCAAATGAGCTAAAATTTTGTGAGTAACACCCTAAAATCATGAAAAGACAGTACACCAAATTTAAAAGCAAAATTCAAAGGATAGCTATATGAACCACTACCAGAAAGTATGAAAAATAAGAGCAATAAAACTTCAAAAATAAAAATAAAATAGAAAACGGCCTTTTTTTGGAGATTTTTACTTACCCCAATCCGCTTTGCGGATTAGCCATCACGTAGATCTCATTTTTCTACACCAAATGCATATATAATACGTCTAATTCTGATAACCGAGGCAAAAGTTATGGCTGTTTGAAAGTTTTCTAAAAATCAATTTTCGGTTATCAAAATCGGGACCACTATATGTGCTTCTGGGATTTTTCAAACAAAATATGGGTCAAAAGAAATGTGCACACAAAAATTCAAACAAAAATAACAGGTCTAGCTATTAAAACAAAAATTGGGAAAATCGAGTTACTGTTCCGGCACTATTCTGCAGCTACAGCTCCTCAATTCGAAATTCCCTTGTTTCTTTTGCTACACCTGCAATGCAACACTTAACAACACCACAAAAAAAAAACTACAAAACAATTAGATAACCAAACACGTTGCTGCAAAATAGAACAAAAAATACGAATTCAACACAACACAACACTAAAAAACACGCAGCAACACAAAAACACAACCTTTGGATAAAAACGTTGATCCCCGGCAACGGCGCCAAATTTGATCGATGCCGTACTCGGTCAAATAAAAACAATTAAATGTATTACTAGAAGTGACTCCTAGGTCGTCTCCCAAGGACCAATTCTCACTGTCAAAAGATTGAATCATGCAATGGGGGGGGTTTGGACAGATAACAGTTAATTAAAATATAGCAGACAAATAACAAATTAATTGCAATAATTAAAATAGGCAAGACTCTTGAACACAATGCATCTCTGACATCCTTGGCTTACAACTGATTATCAGTCCGTTTAATCCTTGTTCGGTCTAGATTAACCAACTAAGCGAAAGTTAACCCAAGACTTCCCTACACGAATTAAGCAAACGTGAACCTTGTAAGGTCTCCCTCCGCAGGATTAAGCATCCTCCAGAACAAAGACTTCACATTGGAGAATCAAACGTACAAAGCAAAAAAAACGCACAGAACCTCCATCAGTGAGTGCAGCATTCCCAAGAGCCCCACCCTGGGGTTTTAGCCTTTCATTAACTCAGAAAACAGAAAATGCATTGCAGAAAATGGAAATTGAAATAGAAAACAAAAATGAAATTGAAAACGTAAAACGAAATAGAAAACGTAAAACAAAATAGAAAGCGGAAAACGAAATAGAAAACGAAATAGAAAACGAAAATTGCAGAATAGAAACGCAAATGAATTGAAGAACAAAACTGGAATTTTTAAACAGTAAACGAAATGTGAACTGAAAACTAAAACAAAATGTAAACTGGTCTCTCTAGCTGAAAGGAAAAACGTAAAAGAAACCCTAATTGATTCTACTGCCACTGCTGCCGTGTTGTGCCGCGCTGTGTTTCCGCTCTCCCTCAGCTGCCGTACTTGTAGCTGCACTCTCACGTCTGCATGGGCACGAAACCCTAGACCCATTGGGCCCAAAATCCAAATTGTGACGTGGCAGCTGACATGGCAGTGGTGACGTGGCAGCTCCTCTTGAAGTCCATGAATTAATTCCAAGCCCAAAATAATTTTAAACTGCCCTAAAAATAAAAATTGGAATAATTAAATTTAAAAAATTCAAATTAATTAAAATATGAATTTCTGGTCCAATTATAGCCCTAATAGAAATTAGTACAAAATATTAACAATTAAGCACAAATCAGAGATGAAAACAAGTACAGAAAGGTAAGAAAATAAGGGAAAATAATGACTCATCAGTAGAACAGGGTATAGTTTTAGGGCATATTATTTCTAGTAAGGGCATAGAAGTAGATCCTGCAAAAATCTCTGTTATTTCTAGTAAGTCATTATTTTCCCTTATTTTCTTACCTTTCTGTACTTGTTTTCATCTCTGATTTGTGCTTAATTGTTTATATTTTGTACTAATTTCTATTAGGGCTATAATTGGACCAGAAATTCATATTTTAATTAATTTGAATTCTCTAAGTTTAATTATTCCAATTTTTATTTTCTGGGCAGTTTAAAATTATTTTGGGCTTGGAATTAATTCATGGACTTCAAGAGGAGCTGCCACGTCACCACTGCCACGTCACCATTGCCATGTCAGTTGCCACGTCACAGCTTGGACCAGATTTGTTTTTTTTTGGTTTTCGGGCCCAATGGGTCTAGGTTTTTGTGCCCATGCAAAAGTGAGAGGGCAGCTAAGGAGGGAGGAGGCAGTAGGAATTTAGGGACCCGTTTACGTTTCTTTTCAAGGAGACCAGTTTACGTTTTGTTTTTGGTTTTCAATTCAGAATTCGTTTACTGTTTCACAATTCTAGTTTGTTCTTGATTCCATTTGCGTTTCTGCATTTCCATTTTTGTTTAGTTTCCGTTTTCTGTTGTGTTTTCATTTTCATTTTCTATTTGCGTTTTCTGTATTGAAATTACGTTTCCGTTTTCTGTTTTCTTTGCAATGCATTTTCTGTTTTCTGAGTTAATGGAAGGCTAAAACCCCAGGGTGGGGCTCTTGGGCATGCTGCACTCACTGATGGAGGTTCTGTGCGTTTTATAGCTTTGTACGTTTGATTCTCCTCTGTGAAGTCTCTGTTCTGGAGGATGCTTAATCCTGCGGAAGGAGACCTTACAAGGTTCACGTTTGCTTAATTCGTGTGGGGAAGTCTCGGATTCACTTTCGCTTAGTTAGTTAATCTAGACCGAACAAGGATTAAAACGGACTGATAATCTGTTGTGAGCCAAGGATGTCAGAGATGCATTGTGTTCAAGAGTCTTGCCTATTTTAATTACTGCAACTTGTTTGTCTGCTGTATTCTAATTAACCCCTGTTATTTGTCCAAAAACCCCCCATTGCATGTTCAATCCTTTGACAGTGAGAATTGGTCCTTGGGAGACGACCTAGGAGTCATTTCTAGTACTGCATTTAATTTTTTTTATTTGACCGAGTACGGCATCGATCAACGTTCTTCACATAATCGATTAAATGCAACGTTCTACGTTTTCTGCACACTGTTTTTTTTACCGTTGAGCTTTAATTTCATGTGGTTTTCAATCCTAACGGCTATATTCGAATTCTAACAGCTACATTTACATTAAATCCATGAATTGTGATCAGATTCTTTGCCTATAAATAGCTAGATTGAGAATTAAAGTGCCACTTTCACTCTCTCTCACTCTTGCTGTTTTTTCTGCTGTTAATCCCTCTGTTGTGTGAATCTCTGGTTCTGTGTTATTCTGTTTCTGTGCTATTTCGTTTGTGTATCTTTCTTTTGTCCATTCCCCATCTACATGGCTGATCAAAGGAGGAGAAAGATTCCATCAAGGAGGAGAGGCAAGGAGCCCATGACATCCCATCAGCAAGAAAGGAGACCACCCACTCTTGCTGGATGGATTTCAGATGAGGATATGCAGAGTGACTTTGTGAATAAATGTAAAGACAGGAACATTCTAACCCCAAAATATTTATCTTGCCATTTTTTCAGAACTCATGGTTTTACTTTTCAGGATTGTTTAGTTGCAAGTGGATTGCAAAATTTTGTAGAAATGGAACGAGCCTACTATCCAGATTTAGTCAGAGTTTTCTACATGAATCTGACTTCAAGGGCAGCTAGTCCCAGTACAAAGGTGAAGGGAGTTCGAATTCACCTTGATGAAGAGGTATGGAATAATGTTGCTGGCTTATCCACCCAAGGAGGCATAAACATTACTTATGGCTCTAAGGACTTTAACAAGCTGGTGGAGTTTCGGAAATTCTGCAAGGATCCAAACTTACAAGTAGAAAACTTGTACAAAGTCAGTAATGTTAAGTTAAATGAGCGCATGTTACATTATGTCATTGTATGGATTCTTGTTGCTAGAGGCATAAATCATGCCCAACTTACTAAGGAAGACATTCTCTTGATGTATGGCTTTCTTAATAATGTTAGTATTGATTGGCCCGCTATTATTTTAGATAATATGTTTAAAGCCACTAGGCTATCATCCTTTGCTTTACCCTATGCTGTGTTCATATCAAAGATATTAGAATATAAAGGTGTAGATCTTGAAGGAGAGAATAAGCAAATTTTGCTTAGCAACAGCAAAATAGGGAAGAATGTTCTAAGGCACATGGGCCTTATTGAACAAGGCAACAGGTTCCGGAAAAGAGATGAGGAAGCTGCAATGGATGAAGATGAAGAACCACCACCTCAACCTCAACCTGGATCCATGGAGGCACATATTCTCTCAAGGATGGACACCATGATGAGTCTCCAAACAACTCATTATGATGACCTTTGCTCCAGGTTTCTTCCTCTCTTAAGTTTGATCAAGTCTTTGGAAGTGGTGATATTTGTGCTTAAGCTTTCTATCCAGCACTATTATCAGGTGTATTCTTTTTTACTGTTTTTCTAAACGGGAAAATTCATCCCTTGGATCTATTCTAAGGGAGGTGTGTTCATCTCTTGTGTGTCAAGAGAGGTGGGTTTCATCCTCAGTGTGTCTAGGGAGGTGTTTCATCCTTAGTGTGTCTAAGGAGGTGTTTCCTTTATCTTTATTTGTTATTGCATGAATTGGTGTTTGTAATTTCAATTAAAGATAGTGGGGTGACCATCACACATTTGTGGTGGTTGGGAACTGGATGTAGGATTGGCTTAATCCGAACCAGTATAAATCTCTGTGTTCTTTCTCTTTCCCTATCTCTTTTTATTGTGGATCATTTTAATAATTGCAACTCAAACTGCGCTAATCAAAGGTTAAGGAAAATCCGCATCCTAGTTTTGGAAAGTAAATTCAAAAATTTGGAAATTTGTTTTAATGGGAAAAAGTTTATTAAAATCCAATTCACCCTCCCTCTTGGTTTTTACACTGCCATCTTTATTTAACAACACATCCTATTGATAATACAGAAGATGATTACGAAGAGAGTTAGGATCGTTCCCCTAAGTTATTAAAGTTAGTTGAACAGTGGAATAGGGAAATAAAAGCACATCAAGAGGAAACAGAGATAATTAATCTGGGGAATGAAAATGAGCAAAAAGAAGTTAAGATAGGCACTAATGTAACAAAGGAAACACAAAATAAGTTGATTCATTTGTTGCAAGAGTTTAAGGATGTTTTCGCTTGGTCCTACCAAGATATGCCTGGGCTAGATCCCACTCTAGTGCAGCACAAGCTTCCGTTAAAACCTGAATGTCCCCCAGTCAGAAAAAATTTGAGAAGAATGAAACCTGAGATGTCTCTAAAGATCAAAGAGGAAGTGAAAAAACAATTTGATGCTGGTTTCTTAGTAGTATCAAAGTATCTTGAATGGGTAGCTAATGTAGTCCCAGTCCCAAAGAAGGACGGAAAAGTCATGATGTGTGTGGATTATCGAGACTTAAATTGGGATAGCCCTAAAGATAATTTCCCTTTACCGCATATTGACACTTTGGTTGACAACACTGCACAAGTTTTTCTTTTCTCCTTTATGGGAGGCTTCTCTGGCTATATTCAAATTAAAATGGCACTCGAAGACATGGAGAAAACAACATTTGTCGCATTGTGGGGAACATTTTGTTATAAGGTGATGTCATTTGGACTAAAGAATGCAGGAGCAACTTATCAAAGAGCCAATGTGACTTTGTTTCATGATATGATGCACAAGGAGATTGAAGTTTATGTGGATGATATGATTGTCAAATCTAGGACAGAGGATGAGCATATTGTTAATCTACGGAGGTTGTTTAAGAGGTTAAGGAAGTTTAAGCTTAGACTAAACCCCGCTAAATGCACTTTTGGTGTGAAATCTGGAAAATTGTTAGGATTTGTAGTCAGCCAAAAAGGAATAGAAGTTGATCTCGACAAGGTGCGAGCAATTCTAGAAATGCCAGCATCGTGCATAGAAAAAGAAATTTGTGGTTTCTTGGGTAGATTAAACTACATTGCTAGATTTATCTCCCAGCTAATGGATGGCGAAGACTTACCTCTTCCAATCAATTCGGAGGTAGTGAAGAAGTATTATGCTTGAGGTGATCTCATAGCAACCAACCTTTTTGCGAAAGGATATTGAGATTGTTTATTTTAAAGAAATACTAGAATTTGCTTTATTTTGATGGGTTGTTGCACTTGTTTTCCAGTACCTTTCTGTTTACATTCTATATGATACTAATACTTGAAATGTATGTTCATCAATTAAGACCATGGGGTTAGTTCGTGGAATAAGTAAGTTCCATGAAATCTTGGTTGAGCCAAGTTCTAAAGGGTGTCGCAAAGTAAATAAATAAATACAAAAAAGATTGTCTATTGAGTTTATTGTTCTCCTTAACAAATCATCAAATTCATGATGTTCAAAACACAATAAAAAGAGGAAATAAAATAGAAAATAATGCCTTGGAATGTCATCTCTCTTCTTGGTCTAATGCTTTAATAGAGGTCTAAAAAGTAATATCTTCTTTGAAGCATTCTTATGCATATCGCTCAGAATCTTCTATCCTCTCCCCTTCTTCAAAAGCGAAAGAATTTGTCTTAGCAAGTATTATCGTAGCCTGAAATAAGAAAAAGAACCTCATACTAGGGCCTGTTTATCCCGTCTAAGTATTCATTGGTAATTCCCTAAAAAATATTTGAGGCCTGTAACAATACATTTTGAAAATAAAGAAAGTGGTATGTACTAAAGCCATTAAATTTTGTCTTAGGATTAATCTTTGTGAAAAAAGGCAATCATGATTTGAGATGATGCTTGACCATGTTTCTTTATACAATAAGATATATATTTGTTGTTACCCCTTTAAGCCAAAAAATAATACTTTTTCTTTCAAGTTACCCCCATAGCAAGGATTATGTCCACATCAAAAGCTAACACATGGTTGACATCAAGTGCATCTGACAAAGAAAAGGAAAGACAAAGAAAAAGAAAGAGAAAATACATCATAAGAAAATCTCAAAGTGGTGACAAATCAAATAGCATAAGAAAAAAATAGAAGAAAATAAATGTTGATGAAAAGAAAGTTTTTCAAAGTGTTGGGTGCACTACCTGATAATCCTGTTACAAATAACCCATAAACACTTATTTGAACTTTCATATCCCTTCTTTCATAACCTTTTTAACCCCCAGCCACGTTACAATCCTAATAAAGTCCACACTGATTGAAAAATGGTTGTTCTGATATTCATAAATCTTAATTATAAGATAAAATTACTTGACTACTAGTACGTTCCTAAAACTCGAATGAATGAAAATATGTTTAGAACGCCTCAAATGGTGGGGAACACCATCATGATAACAATTTCAATAAACAAAAATCATATTGGGACAATCCTTGTTTGTGTACTTATACCTTAACCTTAAACTTCACCCATAGGAGTCAAAATCGGGGCATATTTGTTGGTTTCATCCCTAGGGCCTACTTTGCATCCAACCTGTGTTAGCATATTTCAAGAACAAGTGTTGATGAAGTCCTCTAGATATTTCATGAAGATTTAAAGTTTTGGTGATGAAGATTTAAAGTGCTCTAAACAACATTAAAGACTTGTGTTATCTTACAAAGGAAGGTTGCTTGATGAAAAAGGCAAGGCATAAAGAGTGTTTAACGCTTTCAAGAGAGAAGATTGATGAAGATTTTCTCAAGAGCTGAAGTTTCAAGTTTAGAAGGTTCTATTTTGGGTGATGGATGAAAAGAGAAAGTCATACATCCCATTCAAGACCTTTCCAAACCTGAGAGCAAGTAGTTTTCTCGCAAAAATGTTTTTCTACGCTTTTAATCGATTATGATACGTAGTCTAATCGATTATTTCACTTAAATTTGACTCAAAATAGTTTAATGAACTAAATAATTGATTAAGTGTTTTTGATAATCGATTATATTGATTCTGGGTTAATATAATCGATTATGGCCTTAATCTAATCGATTATATCAGGCAAAATGAGTTTTCCTGTTTTTAACTCTGATATAATCGATTAAGCTTTTTAGATAATCGATTAAATAAGTCATTTTTGCGAATTCAATGCTAAATCAACCTAAGAATGTAAACTTTGGAGTATTTTTGAATTATAAAATGAAAGAGAATGTCTTAGGTTCAACACATCTGATTAAACACAATATTCAAAGTGTTCTTGCACTATAGTTTTCCGAAACCTCTTTCTTGCTCGCTCAAGGTTGATCAAAGTCTTTGGAAGTGGTGATATTTGTGCTTATGCTTTCATTCAGCACTCAATCAGGTGTATTCTTTTCCTGTTTTTCTAAACGGGTATAATTCATTACTTGGATCTGTTCTAAGGGAGGTGCGTTCATCTCTTGTGTGTCAAGAGAGGTGGGAATCATCCTCAGTGTGTCTGGGGAGGTGTTTCATCCTTAGTGTGTCTAAGGAGGTGTTTCCTTTATCTTTATTTGTTATTGCATGAATTGGTGTTTCTAATTTCAATTAAAGATAGTGGGGTGATCATCACGTATTTATGGTGATTGGGAACTAGACGTAGGATTGGCCTAATCCGAACCAGTATAAATCTATGTGTTCTTTCTCTTTCCCTATCTCTTTTTATTGTAGATCCTATTAACAATTGCAATTCAAACTGCGCTGATTTAAGGTTAAGGATAATCCGCATCCTGGTTTTAAAACATTTATTTAAAATCTGGAAAATTATTTTAAAGAGAAAAATTTCCTAAAAATCCAATTCACCCCCCTCTTGATTTTTACACTTCCATTTATATTTAACAATTGACCTCAGAGTTGGTTTTTTAAAATTACTCAAAATTAAGATCCTTATGGCAGGAAAAAATCAATCTTTTGCTGAAGGTGCATCTATTCATAGACCACCACTCTTTACAGGTGAAAACTATCCTTTTTGAAAAAAGAGGATGGAGATTTTCCTTAGTTCTAATGATCAAGGAGTTTGGGATGCAATTGTAAATGGTCAATATATTCCTATGACTGTTGTTAATGAAGTGCAGGTACCCAAAGTGAGAGCAAGTTGGACAAAGGATGAATACGATGAGTATCAATGCGACATAAGGGCATGCAATATGATATCATCTGCGTTAACTGTTGATGAGTTTTACAGGTTGTCGGATTGCACTACTGCAAAGGAGATGTGGGACACTCTTGAAGTCACACATGAAGGAACAGAAGATGTCAAAAGATCAAGGAAGAACACCTTCATTCAAGAATATGAGATGTTCCGGATGAGCAAAGGGGAAACCATCTACGATGTTCAGAAAAGATTTACTCATATTGTAAATCACCTCAAGGCATTACGTAAGAAATTTGACACTGAGGAATTAAATGTGAAAATTTTAAAATCTTTGGACAGGACATGGCAACCCAAGGTGACGACTATCATGGAATCCAAGAATCTCACAAGCATGAACATGACAACTCTCTTTGGTAAGCTTAGAGAACACGAAATTGAGCTTGGACGTTTCAAAGGAGAAGAAGAAGACGTCCAGAGGAAAGGTGTTGCTCTTAAAGCCGAATCCTACAAGGATGAGAGTAGTGATTCAGATGATAACCTTGAATGCAGTGACATCAGTTTGTTTGTCATGAAATACAAGAAGTTTATTAAGAACAAAAACAAAGGGAATTTCAAGAAAGGTAAGAAAGATGAAAATTTAAATTCTCTTGATAACTTTAAATGCTATGGTTGTGGAAAAAGGGGACACTTGAAGTCGGATTGCCTAAACATCAAGAAAGATGAAGAAAAAGCCAAGAAACACAAAAAGCCTTTTGACAAGAAGAAAAAGAAGGCGTACATTGCTTGGGAAGATAATGAAGTGAGTTCTTCTTAAAGTGCAAGTGATTCGGAAGAAGAAGCAAACATTTGTCTCATGGCGGATGATGATGTTGAATCCACATGTAGCAAGGTAAGTGATTCTGATCTTCCAAATAATTATGATGAATTGCTTGAAGAGTTTCTTGATTTATGTGAAAAATCTAAAAAACTTACTTCTTTTCATAATAAATTAAAAAATGACTACAAGAGTCTTGAAAAGAAAATTGTTGATTTGGAAGAAGAGAAAAAGGTTTTGAAAGAGGATTTAGAAAAGCAAAATTCCTTGCAAATGCAAAACAAAAATTCCTGTTTGTGAAAATTGTAATGTTCTTGCTAATAAAGTATCTTATCTTGAAACATCTCTTTCAAATATTACCATGGGAAACAAAAATTTAAATAATGTTTTAAAAGTGCAAAAAGGTTTATATGAAAAAGCAGGACTTGGCTATAATTTCAGATATAATCATAAACCTACCAAAACTGTTTTTGTAAAAGGAGAATCATCTAATTCAAATAAGGTTTTTGAAAATATAAATTTCTTTAATAAAACCAAATGTTCCTATAAAGAAAGTTTATAAAAATGCATATATTCCAAGAAAAACAAATGTTCCTACATGTTTTTATTGTATGCATAAAGGTCATTCGGTTAATAAATGCAATATTAAGCGTTTTAGTGTTCCTAATGGGAAATACAAATGGGTTCCCAAAGGAAAAATTGTTTCTAACCCATGAGGACCCTAATAAGTGACTTTAGGGGACCTAAATATTTTTGTTTATGATGCAGGTTGGTCCCAAGTCTAGGAAGTCATTATGGTATCTTGATAGTGGTTGTTCAAGACACATGACGGGTGATAAAAGCAAATTCAAAAGCTTCAAAAAGAAAGAGCAAGGTTTTGTAACCTATGGAGACAACAACAAGGGAAAGATCATTGGTAGTGGAGTGATTGGAGAATCTTTAAAGATTCATGATGTTCTTCTTGTTGATGGGTTGAAGCACAATTTGCTAAGCATTAGTCAACTTTGTGATAAAGGTTTAAAGGTAACTTTTGATAGTGATCTTTGCAAAATTCATCACAAGGACTCAAATGAAATCTCCCTCATTGGTAAGAGACATAATAATATTTATTTAATTGATATTGATTGTGCATCTACATCTAGTAATTTATCTTGTTTAGTTGCTAAAGAAGAGGATCCATGGTTATGGCATAGAAGAGTCTGCTCACATTCATATGCCTCATCTAAGTAAACTCATATCAAAAGAGTTAGTAATTGGTTTGCCAAAACTGATTTTTGAAAAGAACAAACTATGTGCAGCTTGTCAAAAAGGGAAGCAAACTAAAAATTCTTTTAAATCTAAAAATGTTGTTTCCACTTCTAAACCTTTAGAATTACTGCACATGGATTTATTTGGTCCCTCTAGAACAAAAAGTTTTGGTGGCAATTATTATGCTCTTGTGATTGTTGATGATTACTCTAGATTTACTTGGACTCTTTTTCTTTCATCTAAAAGTGATGCTTTCAAAGAATTTAGAAAATTTGCCAAGGTTATTCAAAATGAAAAGGATTTGAAAATCAAGTTTTTAAGAAGTGATCATGGCGGTGAATTTCAAAATGTTTCTTTTGAAAATTTTTGTGAAGAACAAGGTATTTCTCATAATTTTTCAGCACCAAGAACACCTCAACAAAATGGTGTAGTTGAAAGGAAAAATAGATCTTTGGAAGAACTTGCAAGAACTATGTTGAATGAAAATAATTTACCTAAATATTTTTGGGCTGATGCCGTAAGCACCGCTTGTTATGTTTTAAATAGGATTTTAATAAGACCTATTTTGAAATTAACACCATATGAGCTTTTCAAAGGAAGAAAACCAAATATTTCTCATTTTAGAATTTTTGGATGCAAATGTTTTGTTTTGAATAATGGAAAAGATAGCCTTGGGAAATTTGATGCTAAATCCGATGAAGCTACATTTTTAGGTTATTCTTTGCATAGTAAAGCATATAGAGTTTTTAATAAAAGGACTTTAAATGTTGAAGAATCTATACATGTTGTCTTTGATGAATATCTAGACCTTGAGGAAACCCCTCTTGAGTCAAAAAGAATCTTTGTAGATGATGAAGGAGAATATCAAGAAGAAACTCCTTTAGAAGAAGTTGTTGAAGAAATCAAAATGGATGAGAACCCTCCTCAAAATGAAAGTCTACCAAAAGAATGGAGACCACCAAAAGAAGTATCTTTGGACAATGTCATTGGAGATATCTCAAAAGGTGTAAGAACAAGGAGGAACATGAATAATTTCTGTATGAATGTTGCTTTTGTTTCACAGATTGAACCAAAGACCATAGAAGAAGCTTTGACGGATGATCATTGGTGTATAGCAATGCAAGAAGAGCTAAATCGCTTTGAAAGAAATCGGTATGGGATTTAATTCCTAAAACTAACAATATGCAGGTTATTGGCACCAGATGGGTTTTTAGAAATAAGCTTGATGAAGATGGAAATATCACCAAGAACAAAGCAAGGCTGGTTGCAAAAGGTTATAGACAAGAAGAAGGCATAGACTATGATGAAACCTATGCTCCAGTAGCAAGACTTGAAGCTATTCGTTTGTTGCTAGCATATGCCTCCATTATGGGATTCAAATTGTTTCAAATGGATGTAAAAAGTGCTTTTCTAAACGGATACATTAAGGAAGAAGTCTATGTAGAACAACCTCCATGCTTTGAAGATTTCAAAAATCCAAACCATGTCTACAAGTTGAAGAAATCCTTGTATGGACTCAAACAAGCTCCAAGATCTTGGTATGAAAGGTTAAGTAATTTCTTACTTGAAAATAGTTTTAGAAGAGGTAAAGTTGATTCTACTCTTTTTATTAAGAAATCAAAGAAACATATTCTTATTGTTCAAGTTTATGTTGATGATATCATATTTGGATCAACTAATGATGATCTTTGCCAAGAGTTTACAAGTAATATGCAGGGAGAGTTTGAAATGTCCATGATGGGAGAATTAAATTTATTTTTTGGTTTGCAAATCAAACAATTGAAGAAAGGCATATTTATATGTCAAACAAAGTATTGCAACGAAATCTTAAAGAAATTTGAGATGGAAAGTTCCAAGGAAGCTGCAACTCCCATGGCTACATCTTGTTATCTGGATCAAGATTTAAGTGGTAAGGCTGTAGATCAAACAAAGTATCGAGGTATGATCGGATCATTACTTTATCTTACTGCTAGTAGACCCGATATTATGCAAAGTGTGTGTGTCTGTGCTAGGTTTCAATCCAACCCTAGAGAATCACACCTAAAGGTCAGTTAAGAGAATCCTTAAGTACCTTAGAGGAACAAAAACCTTTGGTTTATGGTACCCTTCGAGAGCCTCACCTAGTATTATATGTTTTTCTCGACTCAGATTATGGTGGCTGTAGAGTTGATAGGAAGAGTACTAGTGGTACATGTCATCTTTTAGGATGTTCTTTAGTTTCATGGCATTCTAAGAAACAGGCTAGTGTTGCTCTTTCAACCACAGAGGCTGAGTATATAGCAGCAGGCAGTTGTTGTGCTCAAATACTGTGGATGAAGCAGCAATTAGAAAACTTTGATATCTTTCTAGATCATATCGCTCTTAAGTGTGATAACACTAGTGCCATTAATTTGACTAGAAACCCTATCATGCATTCTAAGAAAAAGCATATAGAAATTAGACATCATTTCTTTAGAGATCATATAGCTAAAGGAGATTGCATTATAGAATACATAGATACAAAACATCAATTAGCTGATATATTCACCAAACCTTTGCCTAGAGATAGATTTTATGAGCTTAGAAGAGATATAGGAATTGTTGATGATAAATCTGTTGATTGATTGATGTTTATTGATTAGTTTTGATGTTAATTGTGTGTTTTTACGAAAATTCCGTATATAATCAATTTGTTTTCGTATGGTAATCGATTAAAAGCGCTTTTTTTGAAAATGTTTTAAAGCATAATCGATTAAGTTCATAACATAATTGATTAAAATGCTAGGGAGCAATTTAATCGTTTGAGAAATGCACATAGTCGATTAAATTCCTGGGTTTTCGTTTTCTGGAAAATTTTGCACGCAAATAATCAATTATGTTCTTCACATAATCGATTAAATGCGACGTTCTGCATTTTTCTGCACACTGGTTTTTGAACGTTGAGCCTCCTAATCACGTGTTTTTCAGTGCTAACGGCTATATTCAAATCTTAACGGCTATTTTCACATTAAACCTATGAATTATGATCAGAATCTTTGCCTATAAATACCTAGATTGAGAATTAAAGTGCCACTTTCACTCTCTCTCACTCTTGTTGATATTCTGCTGGTATATTCACTGCTGTGCAAATTTAGTTAGCTGTTTCTGTGTTATCTTGTGTGTTTTTTCTTCGTTTGTCAATTATCTACTCACATGGCTGATCAAAGAAGAAGAAAGATGCCCTCAAGGAGGAGAGGAAAAGCTCCCATGTCCTCCCAACAGCAAGAAGAAAGATCACCAACTCTTGTTGGGTGGATATCTGATGAAGACTTGCAAATTGCTTATGTTAATCATTGGAAAGACAGGAAGATTCTTACTCCCAAGTTTTTGTCTTGTCAATTTTTTAAAACTCATGGTTTTTCATTTTAGGAATTATTAGGTGCAAGTGGTTTACAAACTTTTGTAGAGCTTGAAGGTGCTTACTATCCAGATTTGGTAAGAGTTTTCTATATGAACTTGACATCTAGAACAGCTAATCCAAGCACCAAGGTGAAAGGAGTCTGCATCCACCTTGATGAAGATGTGTGGAACAATGTTGCTGGCCTATCCACACAAGGAGGAGTCAACATAACATATGGCTTTGAAGATTTCAACAAGCTGGTGGAATTTTGCAAATTTTGCAAAGACCCCAATCTACAAGTGGAGAACTTGTATAAAGTTGGTAATGTAAAATTAAATGAGCGTATGTTGCATTATATTATTGTTTGGATAATTGTTGCTAGGGGAACTAATCATGCTCAACTTACTAAGGAAGACATTCTTTTGATGTATGGTTTCTTTAATAATGTTAGTGTTGATTGGCCTGCAATAATTTTAGATAATATGTTTAAAGCCACTAGGCTATTATGTTTTGCTTTACCCTATGTTGTGTTTATATCCAAGATTTTAGAATACAAAGGTGTGGATCTTAGCGGAGAAAACAAGCTGATTTTGCTAAGCAATAGCAAAATTGGAAAGAATGTTCAAAGGCACATGGGCCTTATTGAACAAGGAAACATGTTCCGGCAAAGGGATGATGAAGCTGCAATGGATGAAGATGAAGAGCCTCAACCTCAACCAGGATCAATGGAAGCAAACATAGTCTCAAGGATGGATAGCATGATGAGTCTCCAATTAACTCATTATGAAGATATTTGCTCCAAACTCTCAAGGCTAAACAGGAGAGTCTACAAAGTAGAGAGAAAGCTGGAGATTGAAGATGTATCTCCAGAAGAAGACAATACTAGGTCTTCAAGAGGAAAACAGCCAGTACAAGATGCTGAAGAAGAAGAAGAAGATGCAGGGGATAGTGAAGACACAGAATAGGCTACAAGTTTACTAATTCCCTTAGCTCAATTTTTTTTCAGCTGCTGTATTTTTTTCTCTCCATATTTTCTGTGTAATAAATTCTTCTGCTGTATTAATCTCTTGATATGTAATCTTTTTGAAAATGATAAAAATAAAGGGGGAGAAAAATATATTGTTTTGATTGATAATATGTCTATATCTCAAGCATTTAAGAAAATTAAAGTTTCAGGAGGAATATTAGGAAATATTTCAAACAATTACCTAGTATATCTTAAACATTTAAGAGCAAAGTTTAAGGGGAGTTTTTAGAAATAATTTCCATGCATTAATTTCCTTGAAATTTAAATTTCAAAATTCAAATTGAAAATTAAATGTTATGAGACTGCCTATATTATTTCCTTTGTGGACTAATTTTTATGATGGAGATATCCATACATTATTTTCTAAAGTTTTTCAGGATATCAATCACAAGTCTCTATGTTTCTTTTTATCATCATAAAAAAGGGGGAGATTGTTAGCATATTTCAAGAACAAGTGTTGATGAAGTCCTCAAGATATTTCATGAAGATTTAAAGTTTTGATGATGAAGATTTAAAGTGCTCTAAACAACATTAAAGACTTGTGTTATCTTACAAAGGAAGGTTGCTTGATGAAAAAGGCAAGGCATAAAGAGTGTTTAAAGCTTTCAAGAGAGAAGATTGATGAAGATTTTCTCAAAAGCTGAAGTTTCAAGTTTAGAAGGTTCTATTTTGGGTGATGGTTGAAAAGGGAAAGTCATAAATCCCATTCAAGACCTTTCCAAACCTGAGAGCAAGTAGTTTTCTCGCAAAAACATTTTCTACGCTTTTAATCGATTATGATACGTAGTCTAATCGATTATTTCACTTAAAATTTGAATCAAAATAGTTTAATGAACTAAATAATCGATTAAGTGTTTTTGATAATCGATTATATTGATTATGGGTTAATATAATCGATTATGGCCTTAATCTAATCGATTATATCAGGCAAACTGAGTTTTCCTGTTTTTAACTTTGATATAATCGATTAAGCTTTTTAGATAATCAATTAAATAAGTCATTTTTGCGAATTCAATGCTAAATCAACCTAAGAACGGAAACTTTGGAGTATTTTCGAATTATAAAATGAAAGAGAATGTCTTAGGTTCAACACATCTGATTAAACACAATATTCAAAGTGTTCTCGCGCTATAGTTTTTCAAAACCGCTTTCTTTCTCTCTCAAGGTTGATCAAAGTCTTTGGAAGTGGTGATCTTTGTGCTTAAGCTTTCATTCAGCACTCAATCAGGTGTATTCTTTTACTGTTTTTCTAAATGGGTATAATTCATCCCTTGGATCTATTCTAAGGGAGGTGTGTTCATCTCTTATGTGTCAAGAGAGGTGGGAATCATCCTCAGTGTGTCTGGGGAGGTGTTTCATCCTTAGTGTGTCTAAGGAGGTGTTTCCTTTATCTTTATTTGTTATTGCATGAATTGGTGTTTGTAATTTCAATTAAAGATAGTGGGGTGATCATCACGTATTTGTGGTGATTGGGAACTGGACATAGGATTGGCCTAATCCGAACCAGTATAAATCTCTGTGTTCTTTCTCTTCCCCTATCTCTTTTTATTGTGGATCATATTAACAATTGCAATTCAAACTGCGCTGATTTAAGGTTAAGGATAATCCGCATCCTGATTTTAAAACATTTATTTAAAATCTGGAAAATTATTTTAAAGAGAAAAAGTTTCTTAAAAATCCAATTCACACCCCTCTTGATTTTTGCACTGCCGTTTATATTTAACAACCTGTTAGGTTGTATTATAGACCATCTCTCTACACATTTTAAGTCATACAAGCTTCTTTCAAACCATTCCACTCATATTCTTGTGTTCATAATAGTTTGATTCAATTTTGAATTTACTCCACATTGAGCTTCAGTCTGTCCAGCTACTCTTGTTTCGAAACAAGTTTATTGGAGCATGCATTAAGAAATGCTTTTGAAGAAAGTGTTACGTGTATGACACCTCAATTATTGCATTAGACCATAAGAATAACAACATTGCTTGATTTTATTCTTTAGAAGAATCAAATGCCACAAATACTGATTCATCAAGAATGAAAAAAAAAAACAAATGACGAACTTATACGAATTTGATGATCACAAGGAGAACAATTGATTCAAAGTACATGTCTTTGTGTATAAAAAGCAGAAAATATATACGACAAAAATTTGTCTTTTTGTTCTATCTCTTGAACCCATGAATCTTCATGTCTCATTGACACTCACATCTACTAAGCCCAGCTTACGACTGGCACTCACCTGTGTATTTCTTGCATACTAAAGCCCAACTTCCGACTGGCACCTGCATACAAAGTCCAACTTCCGAATGGTACCTGTATACAGAGTCCAACTTCTGAATGGCACCTGCATACAGAGTCCAGCTTACGACTGGCACCTGCATACAAAGTCCAACTTACAACTGGCACCTGCATCCAAAGTCTAACTTACAACTGGCACCTGCATCCAAAGTCCAACTTACAACTGGCACCTGCATACCAAGCCCAGCTTACGATTGGCCCAGTATACCAAGCCTAACTTACGATTAGCCCTGTATATCAAGTCCAGCTTACAACTGACACCTACATACAAAGTCCAGCTTACGACTGACACCTGCATACAAAGTCTAGCTTACGACTGGCACCAGCATACAAAGTCCAGCTTACGACTGGCACCTGCATACAAAGTCCAGCTTACGACTGGCACTTGCATACAAATTCCAACTTCCGAATGGCACCTGCATACAAAGTCCAGCTTATGACTGACACCTGCATACAAAGTCCAACATACGACTGGCACCTACATACCAAGCCCAACTTACGACTGGCTCTGTATATCAAGCCCAGCTTACGACTAACACCTGCATACAAAGTCCAGCTTACGACTGACAGTCCAGCTTACGATTGGCACCTAATACCAAGTCCAACTTACGACTAGCCTCGTATATCAAGCCAAGCTTACAACTGGCACCTACATACCAAACCCAATTTACCACTAACATCTATATAACAAGTCCAACTTATGGCTAGAACTTGCACATTAAGCCCAACTAATAATTGGCGTTATGCATATCAAGCCTAGCTTATGATTGACATCTGCATATTAAGCCCAGCTCATTCTTGGCATCTGCATATTAAGCCTAGCTTACGACTGACACATGTATATCAAGCCCAGCTTATGACTAACATCTGTATATCAATCTGAGCTTATGACTGGCACCTGCATATCAAGCCCAGCTTATGACTGGCCCCTTCATACCAAGCCCATTTTACCATCTCAAAGCCTAATTTTCATTGGCATTTACATGTAAATTCGAACGAAATTAGTGTTTCTATCTTTACTTAACTTTTACTATAAAACAAGTTGAAAACACTTATTTCATATTATCAAGTAAAGTTAAGTAAAGAGGGGCAACTGTTAACACTCCATTTCATCCGGAAAATAATAAAGATAGGACACTAATGACATAAACTTAACTTAAAAAAAAAATATATATATATATAAAGAAAAATTAAAAATATTAAATAAAAATAAAGATGAGTAAACAAATAATAATATGTTTTTTATAATAAAAATATTTTCTTTTAATATATATATAATAAAATAATATGATAATTTAAAATAAAAAAGGAGAGAATTTGTAATTTAAATATATCATAAATTCTTATTTTAGTTTTTATTTTTTTTATTATTTATTTTATTTTTCTGTTTTTTTCTTTTTCTCCTCCATTTTAGGTTATTTTTACTCTCCCACAACTCTCACTCTCTCACAACCTCCACTCTTTCTAGAAGGCCTACTCTCCTTATATTTCTCCACTACCTATACCCCACTAACCTTCAAATCATCCATTTTTATTTGTTTTATTTTATTTCTCTCTCCACCCAACTCATATAAATAGGGGTACAAGAATAGAGAGAGGGGGATTTTTTTTTTGAGAAAGAAGGAGAAAAACCTAGAGTAGAGAGGGGGGATTTTTTTGAGAAAGAAGGAAAAAAACCTAGAATTGAGAGAGGGAGATAAGGGTTTTCTTAAAGGAGAGAACTTGAGAGAAAGAGAGAACATAATCTTTTTTCTTCCTTCTAAGGAGAACTTAAGACTCATAAAGAAAGGAGATAGGAGAATATTGAAACACTAAGATAAGCCTTGTTGAAGATTTGTTAAGAAAGGAAGTCCTTATAGGTATTTTTCTCATTTCATATATTTAACATAATATACATACATAAATCCCAATGTTATTATGGGTGCAAACAGGTACTTCTTTTTGCAATAATTATATTTCCATTAATGAGTGATTGCATTAAATAAGAGTTATCTTCCTAACTTTTAGTATATTAATTATTGGTTTGGGTTCAAAATTCTTGTTGGTTAGTACAATATAGGATGATAAGTCTAATTCTTTCCTTCCTAATTCTGCATTTATGACTTAAGGATTCTTCTCTTGATAAAAAATATATAGTGTATTTGAGTTTTTTTTATCTTATTAATTATGATGTGATAATAAATTATAAAAATTCCGTATTAATATTTAATTAACTCTTGATACTAGCTTTGATATAGAGGTGTATTTTACTTCATCTTGATATATGAAATTATGAGTTAAATATATTATCATGTGTACTTTTTTATAATCTAATTGTGTACCTTATAATATATACTTTTTTATATATACATATGACTATACACATTATCTTATATCTAGTGTCTATTAATTAAATATGTATTTATACTTTAACATGATAAAAATAGAGTTTTCCTTTATTAATTATTTTTATTATTATTTCTACACTATTCATAAATTAAAGTAAATCATTTAGATATATGTATGATCATATGCATCATCTTATATCTTGTATTTTTTTTATATAAATAAACTTTAAAAATAATTATTTAAAATTTAGAAATAATTTAAATATAATAAATTAATGCAAATCATTTAGATATATGTATGATCATACGCATCATCTTATATCTTGTAATTCTTTATATAAATAAAATTTAAAAAATAATTATTTAAAATTTAGAAATAATTTAAACATAACAAATTAAAATAAATCATTTAAAATATATGTATGACCATGTACGTCCTCTTATATGTAATAGTTAATGTTTTTTCAAAAATATATACTTAAATAAATTTTAGATATAGGTATGACCGCTTGTAACATTATATTCTACTATTAAAAAATAACTTTTATAAATAAATTAAATATCTTAAGATGTATGTATGATCGTGTGCATCATCTTATATTCCATATTTAATTTTTTTAATATAATTTAAATATAATAAGTTTTAAAAAAATTAAATCTTCTCTCCAAAGAAAATTCATGTAACAATCTACAATATGAATATATAGTTTATACTATCTTCACTTATTCTATGATTAGTAAGTGTATCTAGTATAGTCACTCACACTATCTTACACTCTAAATCGTGTGAACTAAACAGAAATCTCATCAAAATACCAAAAAATCTATTAAAATTTTAAAACTAAAACATATTCAACACCCACATTCTTTTTACAAAAAGAACTATGTAATCCTAATTTTCGAGAATAAATGGAAATACATAGGAGTAAGGTCAATCCTTGTCAGGCCCAAATAAATAATTTCATAAATATTTTTCTTACCTTAAAAAACATAATAGATAATAAAAATTTTACATATGTCTTTGTTTGATTTTGGGGAAAAATATTTTTTTTTAAGAATTACACTAGTTTTGTACATTTAATTAGAGGTAATAGTCTTAGGATGGACGTCGTAGGGTGGTAATATCTTCCCTACGTGTAACTGACTCCCAAACCCAAATTTGGTTCCAAAGACCATTTTTAAGAAGGTTTTCTATAGTTTTCCTAATTAAACTGTGGTGGCGACTCTTCTGTCTTTTCAAACTTTATTTTTCGTTGTCCCGTCATGACCTTGGTTGTCACACAATTGATGAGAATATGGACATGAGTAGAATGAAATTCATCATCACTTAGCCAATAATCTTTGCACAATCCACCAGAGTGCCCAGATTTGTTCAAAATTGACAATGTTAAGTGGGCTACCTCATTTGAAGCAGTGCGAGGATCATTTCTCAAATTTGTATTGGACAACAAACTTACAGATTTAAAATAGTGAGAACAAAAATATGTTATCTCACGATGTAAGTAAAATGCACATATTGATCCTTCTAGTCTTGCCAAATTACCCACCGCACGCTTTGTATCCCCCATCATCCTACACCACATAATAACTTTTAGATATTGTAGAATGGTTATGAACATTGAAATTAATAAGAGGGTCATTACCTTTTGAATGGATACATCCATCGATATTGAACAGGACCACCCAATATTGCCTCTGTAGGAAGATGAACCACAAGGTGTTCCATTGAATCAAAGAAACCTGGTGGGAAGGTTCTTTCCAACTTGCATATTATGATCGGTATATTTTCTTGCATTCTAACTAAATCATTTAGCCTCAATGTATTAGAACATAGATCTCCAAAGAATTGACTTAACTCAACAATGGCATTCCAAACAAAATCTGGCAATGAACGGAATACAATTAGTAGTAAACACTGTTGGAATAAATGGCTGAGTTTAAGAGGGGGGGTGAATTAAACTTTCAAAGATTTTCGAAACCCAATGCCCAATTATGTAAAACCAGATTCGAATTGAAGATTTAAACCAGTTTATATAGGTTCTTGAAATGCTCTTAATCAATTGATCATATACCAAATTCAATTTCAATTCAAACTTCAATTACCGAATGTAAAAAGTTCAAGGGAAGAAGAACAACACAGCAGATTTATACTGGTTCACCTTTCAACAAAGGCTACATCCAGTTTCCTAAACAAACAAATTCAATCAATTCACTAAAAACCAGTTTTTACATGAACACTACATGCAAAACCGAAACCAGAAAGCTGCACCAAGTCTTGAACCCTACAAGACTTCTAAACACCTGTAAAACCCTATTACAAGATCTCTTAATCACCCCGATTAAGATACGAACACGCAGCCTAACCAACACACACAAAAAGATTGAATAAACCTCGGAGTTCTTCAATGCGTAAACGAAAAACAGAGCACCAAAGAAGAACGAAAAACAGAGCATGCACTTCTTGATTTGATTCGCACTCAATTGAATCTTGATCGTCTTGGAGTGATTAGCAAAATGTTTTAGAGTGTAATAGGAACGTTCTTGCCCAATGGGTTCTTTAGAAAATGTTTCGTCACTTAGTTATTTGAGTTTCAAGATATATATAGAAAACTGTTAAAACTGATTCTGCAGGAAATAGTCGGTTGAAATCGCGTTTAGCCTGGTTGTTTTCATTAGAACCAATTTTCCAAGTGAGCACCTTTTTACTCGGAACTTGAAATCGCCAGTTGAAATCTCGTTTTAACTAGCTATTCCGTAAAACTGGAATTCTCGAAACAAAGCTACCAGGATTTTAACCGGTTTAAATTTCGAAACAAGTCACTGAAATTTCCCAAATACAAAGCTTTGAAAAACGAAGAACAGCTTTAACTAGTTGAAATCAGATTTTTAACCAGCTTAAAAATCAGCTTAAACCTTTGAAATCATTTTAAAACCTTTTAAAACATTTCAAAACATTTTAAACCCCAAGATAAAGTCCAAGATTAATTGAAATGCATCTTACCGCACAACCTAAGACTCTCTAATCCTAAGACACAATCTCCATTCTTCAAGCACCATCATCTTCATCATCAAAGGTGGTTGGAGACATCAAATCCACTTGAAACCAAGTCTTCAAGTCCAACAAACTCCCCCTATTTGATGATGACAACCACTTGATGCATTCATTATCTTTGAAGAATGTAAGAGTCCTGCACAAAACACGAAAGTACAGCAGAACAATAGGTGGTAAGGAAATATAGCAGTAGTTTAGAAAATACTGCAACACAATTTTACGTAGCAGCAAATATCAGCAGATCATAGCAGATAGCAGAGCGCACAGAAGCAAAAGTCTCCCCCTTTCACCAGATTCTCCCCCTTTCTCTTGTACTTGCGCTTCATGTGCCTTCAAATGCATTCAACAATTTCTCCCCCTTTGGAATCATCAAATAGCACAAGGGAATAGAAATAAAATAGCATAGGCAGCAAATTTAAAATTGTTCAAGATACATGGGAATTTAACCCAATAAAAAAAACAGCAACAAATAAGCACATACAAGCACACAACCAAACAAAGCAATGAAATGCAAAAACATGAATGCAAACAAGCAACAACAAAGATGGTTTTGCAGCAAAGATTAGTCGAACTGTGTAGCAGCAGCTTGAATTAATGCACCAAAGCAATAACAAATGCACCAGCAAAGCAACAACAGCAAAACCAACATTACAAAAATAACAAGACACACAGAACAACACTTCGCATACAGCAGATGCACCAGCAAGTAATGCAGCAGCAGCAACAGAATTAATGCACCAGCAGTTGTACTTCAGTAACAGCAATAGCAACAACAAATGCTTCAGTTATGCAGCAACAACAATAGTTTTACTAAAAAAAAACCAGCAAATACAGCTTTTCTTCCAAAACACCAGCAAATACAGCAGCAAGATTAACAGCATTTTCAATAACAAGCAAGTGCACCAAAGAATAAAGAATAGCTACAAGATTCCAAAAATCCAGCAAACACAAAGCAGCAGCTTTACTAAAAAAACAAGTAACAGCACCAAGAAACAGCGATCAGCAATGAGGATTTAACAAGAACAACATCTCTCTATTAGTTGCGTAACCAGCTTAATCATCATCCTCTCATCATCATCATCAAACCAAGCTTCAATAGAACAATGTCTATAAGAAGGAGGTGCTGGAATTTCAGTGTTCTTTGTGTTTAGATGACCCAGCTAGCTTTTGGATTTCTTCCTTGGATTGCTTGAGGAGGCCATTGCAGAAAAGAGAAAGTGTAGAGAAACAGAGTATAGGCAATGTATTATGCAGAGTTTTGCACAGGCAGGGTGAATAACAATGAAGCAATGCACAGCACATGTATTTAACATTTCAGATTTTCAGGTTTTATCAAATCAATGCTTTATTCAGTCAAAGAAGCAATTAAAATGCATTCAGTTGGAATATATGGGATAGAGAAATGTAGCAGGCACAGATTTGACCAAAGAATTCAGTTGGTTGAATGCAACACGTATTTGGAGAGAGAAACCAGCTAAAAAGTAAAGCAAAGGCACTACAAGACAAAACAACAGTCAAGATTCTTTGAACCAGCTTTATCTATCATGTTTAAATGCACAATTCTCAATTAATCAACTTAAATGCACCAATTGAATGTGAATCAATGCAGCTTTAACAAGAATTCGCTCAAATTTTAAACTTTGCATGGTGACAGCAATTTCAGCCGATTGATTTGTGAGAAACAACTGATTAAAACAGAATCTTGATATCGATTTAATGCAGATAAATGATTTTAATCGACTAAATCGACAGATTAATCGGCTAAAACAGAGACAGATATTACTGCACATCTACTGCAGCCCCAAATTATGCAAAACAACTGATTAAAAGCCCGAAACAACTAACTAAAAACCTGAATAACATTGCAGATTTCACTTATAACATACAATATGCAAATCTAACTGTAATTAATCAAGAATTATGTAGATTTAAGCATTCAAACACACAAACACAGCATGATTAATAGCAGAAATGAATCACATACACGAATTACATCACATTTGAAACATCAAGAACACCCAACTCATTTCTTAATTGGAAAAACCTATCTTTTGGGAGTGGTTTGGTAAATATATCAGTGATGAGTCATTATTTTCCCTTATTTTTTTTACCTTTCTGTACTTGTTTTCATCTCTAATTTGTGCTTAATTGTTTATATTTTGTACTAATTTCTATTAGGGCTATATTTGGAACAAAAATTCATATTTTAATTAATTTGGATTTTTAAGTTTAATTATTCCAATTTTTTTCGTAGGCGCTTTAAAATTATTTTGGGCTTGGAATTAATTCATGGACTTCAAGAGGAGCCGCCACGTCATAACTTGGACCGTAATTGTTTCTCATGATTTTGGGCCCAATGGATCTAGGGTTTCGTGACTATGCAATGCAGCTATAAATAGGGCAGCCGAGGGAGAGCTGAGAAGACACACAGATACAAAGACTGAGAAAGACTGCAACAATGAGTAGGAATTAGGATTTCTTTTACGCTTTGCCTTGTGGCAGCAGCAGCAGATATTTTTAGGGTTTACGCTTTGGCTACTGCTCCAGCTTCCGCTTTCTATTTCAATTTCGCTTATCAATTTCGCTTTTCAATTTCGCTTATCAATTTCGCTTATCAATTCCGCTTTCGCTTTCAATTTCGCTTTCGCTTCCAACTTCGCTTCGCTTTTAATTTCGCTTTACGCTTCCAATTTCGCTTCTCGCTTTCAATTTCGCTTTACGCTTTACGCTTTCTATTTTACGCTTTCTATTTTACGCTTACGCTTTCGAATTTATGGAAGACTAAAACCCCGGGTAGGGCTCTTGGGCATACCGCACTCACCGATTGAGGTTTTTGTGCGCTTTATGGTTTCGCACGCTTGATTCTCCATTGTGAAGTCTCTATTCTGAGGATGCTTAATCCTCTGAGGGAGACCTTACAAGGTTCACGCTTGCTTAATTCGTGTAGGGAAGTCTTGGGTTAACTTTCGCTTAGTTGGTTAATCTAGACTGAACAAGGATTAAACTGACCGATAATCTGCTGTGAGCCAAGGATGTCGAGATGCATTGTGTTCAAGAGTCTTGCCTATTTTAATTACCGAAATTAATTTGTTATTTATCCGCTTTATTTTAATTAATCAGCTATCGCTCAAAACCCCCTATTGCATGATTTAATCTTTTGACAAAGGAAAATTGGTCCTTGAGAGAGACGACCTAGGAGTCACTTCTTCTAGTACTACATTTAATTGTTTTTTATTTGACCGAGTACGACATCGATCAAATTTGGCGCCGTTGCCGGGGACCAACGTTTCTGTCCAAAGGTTATGTTTTTGCGTTTTGTGTTGCTGCGTGTTGTGTTTTGGTCGAAATTCGTAATTTTTTTTTTTTTTTTTTTTTTTTTGTAGTGTTGTTAAGTGTTGCATTGCAGGTGTAGCAAAAGAAACAAGGGAATTTGGAATTGAGGAGCTGCAGTGTTTAAGCCCAAACCGTAATCGAGTAACCCGATTTTTTCCAATTTTCGCTTTAATAGCTAGACTTGTTATTTTCATTTGAATTTTTGTGTGCACATTTATTTTAATCCATATTTTATTTGAAAATACCAGAAGCACATATAGTGGTTCCGATTTTTGATAACCGAAAACTGCTTTTTTTCGAAAACTTCAAACATACCATAACTTTTGCCTCTGCTATCGAATTGGACGTATTATATATGCATTTGGGGTAGAAAAATGAGATCTACGTGATGGCCAATTCGCAAAGCGGATTGGGCTGAGTAAATCTCCCAAAAAAGACCGTTTACTATTTTATTTTTATTTTTGAAGTTTTATTGCCCTTATTTTTCATACTCTCTGTCCTGGTTCACATAGCTATCCTTTGAGTTCTGCTTTCAATTTTTGCGTACTGTCTTTTCATGATTTTAGGGTGTTACTCACAAAATTTCAGATTATTTGGACTTCGCTTGAGTATAGTTCCAGATTTACCCCTCCCTCTCGCTTGCTTATGTGTGAATTGCTTGACAGAGGCATGTCTAGAAAGGTTCAAGCTAGGAAAGACTTGGTACTTAAGCGGTTCCATTTGTGACCCACCTCTCTTTCCTGGGAACCCGCCTCGGTGCACTTGTTCACGCTTACCATTATTAAATTGTCGAGGGGTGAACTACAACTGCATCGATCCCGAATTGCATGGTAAGTGCATGACTAGAACAAACCCGTGATAGCTTACAACCCTTTAATCCTCGAAATAGATAGGACCTTTCATAGATTAGTTAGGCATTCTAGGAATTTGTCTTTAGATTCTATATCATTACATACAATTAGTTTATGTAGTTCCGAGCATTCTCCTCTCAGTATCCGCGAATTTTAATTCCGTGCTCGCCGATTCCGATTCTAATTTCGATTCCGATCCCGATCCCGCCGACTTTCACACCGAGAATATTATGGCTCAACCTCCACCTCGTGAGAGGACTCTAGTGGAGCCGGCGGCACCTGATTTCACTTACGAAAGCTTGTGCATTCAGTATCCTGAGGACGATTCATATGTTCTAAAGACTCGGATTAATACATTTGCCGCCCGTGTTTCACTGGCCTTGCAGGGAATGTCCGCACAAACATCTCGAAGGAGTTCCATATAGTCTGTTCTTCCATGAAGCCGCAAGATGTTTTACAAGATCACATCTTTTGAAGGCATTTCCACACTCTCCGGAAGGTGCCGCTAAAGATCGGTTGTACCGCTTTGCGCCCGCATCCATCACTAGTTGGGACGACCTTAAGAGAGCTGCTCTCGAATAAATTCTTCCCCGCCTCTAGGACAACAATGATCGAAAAGATATTTCTGGGATCCGACGGATGAGTGGAGAGACCTTGTAACGAAGTTTTGGGAGAGATTTAAAAATTATGTGCAAGCCGTCCCCACCATCGATTTCCGAACAGCCTCTTGTTACGAGATTTTTACGAGGGCCTTAATAGTATGGAGAGGAGTATGATTGACGCCGCAGTGGAGGAGCTCTTGGTGATATGACCCCGTAGAGGCTAGAAACTTGATTGAAAAATGGCCTCCAATTCTCAAGCAATTCGGTGGTAGAAACGATGCTATTGTTCTCGTGGGAATTCATGATATGCCTCGTCGCCGATTCTTCTTCATCTACAGATAGGAAGCTTGATGCCTTGGTCGGTTTGGTCACTCAGCCTGCCATGAACCAAAAATCCGCACCTACATCCGTGGGCAAGGGTTTGCGGAATTTGCACATCAATTGACCATTATACGGATCGTTGTCCATCAGGCAAAGAACCTTCCGATGTTCACGCTCCTCAAGCCTATGCCGCAAACATTTACAATAACAGCAAAGCAAGAACAACAAAATTATGATCTCGTCCAAGAATAGATATAACCCAGGATGGAGGAATCATCCCAACCTTAGATGGTCTCCGCAGCAGAAGAACAACATTCTCGCACCACCATTTCGTAGTTCTCGCTGGTCCCTGGCCCAAGCGCACCTTATGTGCCTCCACCAAGACAACAATATCACAGTGCCAGAATGAAGTTTCGCACCACCACCACCTCCTCAATCTTCCACTTCGAACCTTCATTGGAGGAGTTAGTGAGGCGGATGACTATGCAAAATATGCAATTCCAAAGAAGAGACCGGAGCTTCCATCCGGAGCTTAACAAATCGATGGGGCGATGGCTACTCAACTCAATCAGCACAGCCACAAAATTCAGATAGATTGCCTTCTCAAACCGTGCGTAATCCGAAAAATGTTAGTGCTATCACATTGAGATCGGCAAACAGATTCACATACTCGCCGCAGCATCTTCATCTGCTTTCGCAAGCACCTTCATCTGCTTTCGCAGCACCTTCATCCGCTTCGCAGCACTTTACCCGCTTCGCAAAGACCTTCATCCGCTTCGCAGCATCTTCATCCGCTCTCGCAGCACTTTACCCGCTTCGCAGCACCTTCATCGCCTTCGCAGCACCTTCACCGTGCCTCGCACTCTAAGCAAAGTAATGAAAACCAGCTGGTGCCCTAATTTTCAAGCGTGTGGACCCTCTTCCACCACCGGCCTCGATTTACAGCAGCCCACCTCCTATCCCTCTTCCATTTCCTCCCAAAGTGATTCCAAGCAAAAAGATGGAAGAACTGGATAAGGAGATACTCGGAGACCTTCAGAAAGTAGAGGTCAACATACCTCTACTTGATGCCATTAAGCAAATCCCAAGATATGCAAAATTCCCGAAGGAGCCGTGGCACTCATAAGAGGAAACCGAAGGGCAATGAGAGAATCAAGCATGGGCGTAAATGTATCTCGCTTTGATAGGTAAACTGCTCCGCACATTCCCGAAAAATGTAAGGACCTGTGTACTTTCTCGCATACCTTGTGTTATTGGGAATAGTAAATTTGAAAATGCCATGCTTGATTTAGGTGCTTCTATAAATGTCATGCCTCCGTCTATATTTAAATCTCTCGTCTCTTGGACCTCTACAACCTACGGTGTGGTCATACAGCTTGGCAAATAGAAGTGTTGCCCACCCTACAGTGTTTCATTGAGGATGTGTTAGTTCGGGTTGGTGAACTCATTTTTCCCGCCGATTTCTATGTGCTTGAAATGGAGGACTGATTCTCCCGTGGTCCGTACTCAATCATTTTTGGCGCACTCATTTTTGAAAACAGCCCGAACTAAGATTGATGTGCATGCCGGTACATTGTCCATGGAATTTGGTGATAGTATTGTCCATTTTAATATTCTTGATGCCATGAGACATCCATCCGAGGATCATTCTGCTTTTCGTGGCCGAGATACTTGATGTCGTTGTTGATGAGTATGTTTCGATTTTCATTCTTTGCATGATAAGGAACATTATTTTCTATCCGATCCGCATACTTCTCTCAATAGCACTCGAATCCGAGCATGTTTCGAATCGGCTTTCGAGTTTGCGCTTTGTTCCGATGTGTCGGGTATTGTACCGCACCTCTTGGTCTTAATTCTTGTGAGTCGAATGCGCTAACCATGCCAGCAGAAGTACACATGAATCTGACTTGCGTGTTGAGGTACATGCCGTGGAACCCTTAGTTCCTTCTACTGCTCACCATCTTCCATTCCGTAATTGAAACCTTTGCCGTAAAACCTCAAGTATGCCTACTTGGAGGATGATCGAGTTACCAAGGATTATTTCCACCTCCCTTGATGTCGTTCAAGAGGTGAGGTTGTTGCATGTTCTAAAAAGCATAAGAAAGCCATCGGTTGGACCCTCGGCGTACATTCCTCGGTATCGCCCCATCCACATGTATGCACAGTGATACTCTTAGAGGATGGAGCTAAGCTGCTGAGGCAGCCGCAGAGGCGACTCAACCCCGTCATTTTGGACGTAGTAAAGAAGGAGGTGACCAAGCTTCTTCAGCCGGGATCATTTATCCTATATCGATAGTCGTAGGTGAGTCCAAATCTGTGGTCCCCAAGAAGACTGGCCTCACTGCTGTGAAAAATGAGAAGAATGAGCTCATTCCTACTAGAGTGCAAAACAGCTTGGAGAGTCTCGCATTGACTACCGCAGTCGAATCAAGCAACGCGGAAAGATCATTTTCCGTTGCCCTTCATTGATCGATGCTTGAGCCGTCCGGCGTGTAAATCTCACTACCGCTTCTTGATGGTTTCTCCGGTTATTTCCAAATCCATATTGCTCCCGAGGATCAAGAGAAAACCACATTCACCCGCCCCTTTGGCACTTTTGCCTATAGGAGGATGCCCTTTGGCTTATGCAATGCCCCGGCACATTCCAAATGTGCATGCTTAGTATCTTTTCCGATTTTCTTGAAAATTGCATAGAGGTGTTTATGGATGATTTTACTGCTCACTGATCATCTTTTGATACATGCTTAGATAATTTGGACAGAGTGCTTAATAGATGTATTGAAACCGATCTTGTTCTCGAACTTTGAAAAATGTCACTTCATGGTAGAACACTGTGATAGTTTTAGGGCATATTATTTCTAGTAAGGGCATAGAAGTAGATCCCGCAAAAATATCCGTTATTTCACAATTGCCTTACCCTCTTGCGTGCGAGAGGTGCGATCTTTTCTTGGCCATGCAGTGTTTCTACAGACGCTTCATCAAAGATTTCAAGAAGAAGGCCCTTCCACCGTCCAACCCGCTCCGTAAGGATGTTGACTTTGTTTTTAACGACATGTGTAAACAGGCTTATGATTGCCTCAAGGAAGCATTGACCACCACTCCAATCATTCAGGCTCCGGACTGGACACTCCCATTCGAGCTGATGTGTGATGCATCCAATTATGCATTGGGAGCTGTCCTGGCACAGAGGGTTGACAAGTTGCCTCGGTTGATATACTATGCTTCCAGGACTTTGGATGCTGCTCAAGCAAACTACACCACTACAAAAAAAGAGCTGCTTGCTATTGTTTTCGCTCTTGATAAATTTAGATCATATTTGCTTGGTTCTCGTGTTATTGTTTATACTCGACCATGCAACTCAAGTACTCGCTAAAAAGGCCGAGTCAAAGCCTAGATTGATCAGTGGATGCTCGCTCCAAGAATTTGATCCGGACATCCGTGACGTGAGTGGAGCACGTAATTTGGTAGCGCATCATCTCAGCAGGATTGAAAGAGCCGAGGATAATGTCGACGCCTTGCCCATCCAGGATAATTTTCCCGATGAACATTTGCTCACTTTTTCTTCTCGTTTCTTCCTGTTTCTACCACCCCTTGGTTTGCAAATATTGTTAATTTTTTAGTTGCTTCGTTTTTTCCTCCCTTAGCATCACGAGCTCAAATTGATAAAATTAAGAGTGATGCTAAGCATTATATTTGGGATGACCCTATTTGTGGAAGATATGTAGCGACCGTGTAATCGTGAGATGTATTCCGGATCATGAGACCGACTCTGGTCCCGTCAGCTTTGTCACTCTTCTCGCACTGGTGGCCATCTAGGCATTCAGAGAACAGCTCGCAAAGTGCCTCGATTGTGGTTTATATTGGCCCACCATCTTCAAAGATGCGTGGAAGATTTGTAGCACTTGTGAGCAAGTGTCGCAAGCGTGAGGATCCCTTACATGGAGACAGCAGATGCCTCAAAGAACCCATGTTGTTCTCGTGAGGTGTTTGATGTCCGGGGTATTGATTTCATGGGTCCCTTTCCTGTTTCTTTTGGTTTTTCCTACATTCTTGTAGCCGTTGACTATGTTTCCAAATGGGTGGAAGCCAAAGCCACCAGGACTAATGATGCTCTAGTTGTTGTGGATTTTGTTAGATCTCACCTATTTTGCAGTGTTTGGAGTACCCAGAGCCATTGTTAGTGATCAAGGTACCCATTTCTCGTAATGCATCTATGCAGGCTTTGCTCAAGAAGTATGGGGTGGTGCACTGAATTTCTACACCCTACCACCCCCAAACAAACGGCAAGCCGAAATTTCAAACAGGGAGATCAAGAGAATCTTAGAGAAGATTGTCCAGCCCAACGTAAAAGACTCGAGTAACAGTGTTGATGATGCTCTTTGGGCCCATAGGATCGCTCTACAAAGCACCCATAGGGATGTCTCCTTATCGGGTTGTCTTTGGTAAAGCATGTCATTTACCCGTTGAGATTGAGCATCGGCCTACTGGCCGTGAAGAGTTGCAATTTCTCCATAGATCAAGCCGGTGAGGAAAGGCGGTTGCAACTAAATGAGCTTGATGAGATCCGCTAGAAGCCTACGAGAATTCGAAATTTACAAGGAAAAACCAAGAAGTTCCATGACAGACTTGATAGCTAGAAAGGATTTCATGGTTGGCCGTAAAGTTCTCGTTATACAATTCTCGATTAGGAATCATGGGTGGTAAGTTACGATCAAAGTGGATTGGACCTTTGTTGTTACTAATGTTTATCCTTATGGTACAGCTTGAGATCAAAAGTGAATCCACGTATAAGAGCTTTAAGGTCAACTGGCACCGCTTGAAGCCCTTCCTCAGCAATCCTTCTCCGTTGGATGTCGCTGTGGAGGAGATATCTCCGCTTGACCCCGCTTATCTCCCACCATGACTAAGGGAGTTTTCTTTTTCCTTCTCCCTCTTTACTTTTTATTGCACTTGTCCGGATCTATTGATTGTTCCGATTTCTCCGATCTTCGTTTGTGCCACATCGGGACAATGTGTAGTTTAAGTGTGGGGGGGAGACTGTTCTTTGTTTACGTTTTCTTGTTGTTTATTTTTGTTAGTTTAAGTCTTTGTCATGTTTACAGCTCGCATATTTCCTTTTGATTTTTGGGTTTTGTTTAGGTTGTAGGCTCTTACTTCACTCTTGGATACGAGTTACTTGATACTCGTATGGATTGAAATTCTTACTTTTCTCTCGCTTGGAACGATGATTATGAGGCTTGAGAGGCTGATTTAATTGTGACGTAAATTATACCATGTGCGAGGATTTGGGCCACTATTTTTCTTTCTCGTCTTGTGTGTTATGCCTCTTGATTGCTTGCACAGCTTGCCTTGTCTTGACTCTGCTTGATACTTCTTGGTTCACATGCATGTTTGGATATGATTAAGGCATTTGTTCTCATAAGCCCCCGGCCAATTAAGCTTACCCCGAATTAATTCCTTTGTTAACCCTCGTTGAGCCCGCATTCCCTTCTTTGTTTGAAGCTCATTACAAGCCTTATGTGAAAAACCTATGATTACCTTAACCTTAGGGAATTTTTGGAGCTTTGGAATCGTTTTGGGAATAAGTTCTTGAATAAGTGTGGGGGTGTCTCATTGGTTATTTTATTCTCGCTAGTTGGTTCTTTCTGCTGTACATATCTCAACGCTTGATGATATATTGTTTATTCATTGCAAAAAAAAAAAAAAAAAAAAAAAAGAGAAAAGAAAAGAAAAGAAGAAAAAGTAGTTTTGTTTGAGGCAAAGGAAAAAGAATGGTGTTAGAGGTTTATTAGAAGTTTTTGGGTTTGCTCTTATGCTTATTTCTCACTTATCCCCCATTGCTCCTCTAGTTCCTCTGGTTCGTAGCTACTTATCCTATGTTTTATCCTCTACCCCGTCCTTGGCCACATTACAACCCCTGGAAAGACCTTATGATCCTTATGTGCATGTTTATTAGGTGTTGATTTTAGAGGCTTGCCAAGTCTATCTCGCCGCTTGTTTTTCATGAGTGCTTTGAGAGTATACAGCTACTCTAAACGCTTGAGAGATACAAAGTGATATAGTGCATCTTGTGAGATTTTGTTGCTTTTAATTCACCTCTTGATGCCGATTGATTGTCTTACCATGTTTTGACTTGTTTGGATGATTTCCATAAGTGTTTAGTTTCTCCGATTCTTTGTGTGTTGGATGTAGTTTACTCCCTTTCTTTCCCAGGATTCATTTAGGAGTGTGTAAATCTGTTTGTTTTCTCGTGTGTCTTCTTGTTTCTGCTTTCTTCCTATTAAGCGCCGCTCTCTTTGATATCTTTGGAGTTGTTCCTTGCTTTAAAATTTTGATTTTGCCCAGGAGTGCAAAAGGATAAGTGTGGGGGTATTTGATGAGTCATTATTTTCCCTTATTTTTTTACCTTCTCGTACTTGTTTTCATCTCTAATTTGTGCTTAATTGTTTATATTTTGTACTAATTTCTATTAGGGCTATATTTGGAACAAAAATTCATATTTTAATTAATTTGGATTTTTAAGTTTAATTATTCCAATTTTTTTCAGTAGCGCTTTAAAATTATTTTGGGCTTGGAATTAATTCATGGACTTCAAGAGGAGCCGCCACGTCATAACTTGGACCGTAATTGTTTCTCATGGATTTTGGGCCCAATGGATCTAGTGGTTTCGTGCCTATGCAATGCAGCTATAAATAGGGCAGCCGAGGGAGAGCTGAGAAGACACACAGATACAAAGACTGAGAAAGACTGACAACAATGAGTAGGAATTAGGATTTCTTTTACGCTTTGCCTTGTATGCAAAGCAGCAGATATTTTTAGGGTTTACGCTTTGGCTACTGCTCCAGCTTCCGCTTTCTATTTCAATTTCGTTTATCAATTTCGCTTTTCAATTTCGCTTATCAATTTCGCTTATCAATTCCGCTTTCGCTTTCAATTTCGCTTTCCGCTCCAACTTCGCTTTCGCTTTTAATTTCGCTTTTACGCTTCCAATTTCGCTTCTCGCTTCAATTTCGCTTTACGCTTTACGCTTTCTATTTTACGCTTTCTATTTTACGTTTACGCTTTCTGAATTTATGGAAGACTAAAACCCCGTGGTAGGGCTCTTGGGCATACCGCACTCACCGATTGAGGTTTTTGTGCGCTTTATGGTTTCGGACGCTTGATTCTCCATTGTGAAGTCTCTATTCTGAGGATGCTTAATCCTCTGAGGAGACCTTACAAGGTTCACGCTTGCTTAATTCGTGTAGGGAAGTCTTGGGTTAACTTTCGCTTAGTTGGTTAATCTAGACTGAACAAGGATTAAACGGACTGATAATCTGTTGTGAGCCAAGGATGTCAGAGATGCATTGTGTTCAAGAGTCTTGCCTATTTTAATTACTGAAATTAATTTGTTATTTATCTGCTTTATTTTAATTAACTGTTATCAGTTCAAAACCCCCCTATTGCATGATTTAATCTTTTGACAGTGAAAATTGGTCCTTGAGAGAGACGACCTAGGAGTCACTTCTTCTAGTACTACATTTAATTGTTTTTTATTTGACCGAGTACGACATCGATCAATCAGCAAGTTGGTTATTAGAATCAACAAATTCAATTATGCAATCACCTTTTTGAACATGATCCCTAATGAAATGGTGCCTTATTTCTATATGTTTTGTTCTAGAGTGCAAAATAGGATTCTTTGTTAAGTTGATAGCACTTGTATTGTCACACCTAATAGGAATGTGATCTAGTTTCAAACCATAATCAAAAAGCTGCTGTTTTAACCAAAGAGTTTGAGCACAACAGCTCCCAGCTGCAACATACTCAGCTTCAGCAGTAGACAAAGCCACACTAGCTTGTTTTTTGCTATGCCATGATACTAGATTACTTCCTAGTAGATGACAAGTTCCACTAGTGCTTTTTCTATCAAGTTTACATCCAGCAAAGTCTGCATCCGAATAGCCCACTAGATTAAAAGAAGCACCTTTAGGATACCATAAACCAACATTAATAGTTCCTTTTAGATATTTCAAAATTCTTTTGGCAATTGCGAAATGTGATTCTTTGGGATTAGATTGAAACCTAGCACACATACATACACTAAACATTATATCAGGCCTACTAGCAGTTAGATATAAAAGTGAACCTATCAAACCTCTATACTTAGTGGAATCAAAAGGTTTACCACTTTCATCCGCATCAAGATAGCTGCTGGTAGCCATGGGTGTGCTTGATTCTTTGCAGCTGTCCATCTCATATTTCTTTAACAGCTCTTTGCAATATTTTGACTGATTGAGGAATGTTCCATGATCTAATTGCTTGACTTGTAAGCCTAAGAAGAAGTTTAGATCACCCATCATTGACATCTCAAACTCCCCCTGCATAGCTGCAACAAATTCTTCACAAAGCTTCTCATTAGTGGATCCAAAGATTATATCAAACACATAAACCTGCACCAGTATAATGCTGTCCAAAGACTTTCTAATGAACAAAGTTTTATCAACTTGGCCCCTTTCAAAGTTTTGAGAGATAAGAAAGTTACTTAACCTTTCATACCATTGTCTTGGAGCTTGCTTGAGTCCATAAAGAGCCTTTTTGAGCTTATATACATGGTTAGGCAATTTGTGATCAACAAATCCAGATGGTTGTGAAACATAGATTTCTTCATTTATATATCCATTCAAAAATGCACTTTTCACATCCATTTGATGCAGTTTGAATCCAATCATGCATGAGAAAGCAAGTAATAACCTAACAGCTTCTAACCTAGCAACAGGAGCATATGTTTCCTCATAATCTATTCCTTCCTCTTGGTTATACCCTTTAGCTACAAGCCTAGCCTTGTTTCTAGTTATTACTCCTTGATCATTCATTTTATTTTTAAACACCCACTTAGTGCCAATTATATTCATATTAGGTGTGCAAGGGACTAGTTCCCAAACCTCATTCCTTTTAAATTGGTTCAGTTCATCTTGCATTGCCAAAATCCAGTTTTCATCCAATAAAGCATCATCAACACATTTAGGTTCAACTTGGGAAACAAATGCAGCAGTTAAACATGTATCATGAATAGACCTTCTTGTAGAAACACCTCTTTGAACATCTCCTATTACATTTCCAATGGACAGATTGCGAGGCACCCTCCATTCTTTGGGTAGATAATTTTCTCAGAATTTAATTCCGGTGCCAGGATTTCGCCGGCTTCTTTTTATTTTCACCAGCTGAAATTCCATCTGCAGCAGCTTTTTCAGATTCTACATGTCCAGTTGATACACCTTCAATTAAGTTCTCTTCACCTGCACCTGCACCACTCACTGCACCTTCATTTTGCACATTAGTCTCATAAAAAACAACATGTATTGATTCCTCAATGATAGCTAATCTCTTGTTGAAGATCCTATATGCTTTGCTATGTAAAGAATAGCCTAAAAACAATGCATCATCAGCTTTAGCATCAAATTTGCCAAGTTTTTCTTTCCCATTATTTAAAACAAAACACTTGCAGCCAAACACTCTAAGATGTGCTATGTTGGGTTTTCTCCCTTTGTACAATTCATAAGGGGTTTTCTTCAAAATAGGTCTTATCAAAACCCTATTTATTATGTAACATGCAGTATTTACTGCATCCGCCCAAAAATATTTAGGGATGTTTGATTCATTAAGCATTGTCCTAGCTAGTTCCTCAAGTGATCTATTTTTCTTCTCAACAACACCATTTTGTTGAGGAGTCCTAGGTGCTGAAAAGTTATGCTTAATCCCATATTTTTCACAAAAATGATTGAACTTTTCATTTTCAAATTCCCTCCATGATCACTTCTAAGAGCACTTATGTCGCAGACTGTTTTCATTTTGTAAAACCTTGGCAAGTTTCTTAAAAGCATGAAATGCATCACTTTTATTTTTCAAAAACAAAGTCCAAGTAAACCTAGAATAGTCATCAACAATAACCAAAGCATAATAGTTTCCACCAATACTCATTGTTCTAGATGGACCAAACAAATCCAGATGCAGCAGTTCCAAAGGTTTTGTTGTTGACACATAATTTTTCAGATTAAAAGAAACTTTGGTTTGTTTACCCTTTTGGCATGCATGACAGATTTTATCTTTCTCAAATTTCAGTTTAGGTAACCCTAAAACAAGTTCTTTTGAAAACAGTTTTTCCAAAAGGTTCATGTTAATATGTGCAGCTCTCCTATGCCAAATACATGAACTATCTTCCTTAGACATGAGACATGTAAAATTAGTTGCACACATATGATCAAGATCAAGCATATAAATGTTTACAATTCTCTTGCCTAACATGCAGATTTTATCAGAATTTTTCTCAAAGATCTTGCAATGATTTGATTCAAAAGTGATTCTAAAACCTTTATCACATAGCTGGCTAATACTAAGAAGATTATGCTTCAAACCTTCAACATATAACACGTTTTCAATGAGGATTGAAGAAATGTTACCAACATCACCACTTCCAAGAATTTTCCCTTTATTATTATCTCCATTAGTGACAAAACCTCCATTTTTCAAGGTGAGTTTGACAAACTTCCTTTTGTCACCACACATGTGCCTTGAACAGCCACTGTCTAGATACCACAATGATTCCTTGGCCTTCAAGAACACCTGCAAAACACAATCAATGGAGAGAATTTGGTACCCACATCAATTTGGGTCCAACAAAGTTAATAACCTTTCTACCACATTTTGGCTTCCAAATAAATTGACCACTAGGAACACCAAATTTTCTGATTTTGCATGATTTTGAAGTATGTCCCTTGTTCATACAATAGAAGCAAGTAATGGATGAAGTGCTGGACGGTTTTCTATGTGAAAAGAAATTTCTATAAGCCTTTTGTTTCTTTTGAAAACCATTTTTAAATCCAAGTCCAGCTTTTATTCGTTACACAATTTTTAAATTCTAAAAGTGTGTCCAAGTTGGCTCTTCCCATGGTGAATTTAGCTAGAGATTTGTTCAAATACTCAATTTGATTTTCTAAAGTTCTGCAGTTTATGCAGATTTTTCCAGCATGTTCATCATTGCAACTTGAAGCTTTGTAAATCATTTCCAGATTTTCAAAATCAGTTTTTGAATTTTCCAGCTCTTTCTCTAGCTCTTTCACCTTGTTCTCTAGCCAATTGTTCATACCTTTAAGTCTATTGTTTGAACAAGCAACCTTATTAGCCTCTTCATGCAATTCCAAAAAATTTTGCAGCAGCTGATCATAAGGAAGACCATTTTGAGTAGTGGAGGAACTTACACTACTTGCTGTATCACAATTAGCCATAAGACAAAGATTGGCTCTTTCATCATCACTTGAAGAATCACTAGAGGAGATATCATTCTCATCCCATGCTATGTAAGCCTTCTTGGTTTTGAATGATCTTTCATGCTTCTTTTCTCCATTTCTCTCTTTGTTTTGTGAGTATGGACATTCAGCCTTAATATGTCCTAAGAGGTTCAGATTTTCTGCATCACTTCGTCCATGTCCTTCATCCTCACTATTCTCCTCTTTGTGAACCAAAGTCTTCAAGGCAAGCCCTTTCTTTTTCTTGTCATTTTCTTCTTGTTCAGCAAGTCTATTCAACTCAAGCTCATGTTCCCTTAGCTTTCCAAAAAGTGCAAGCAACACTCATTGTTGACAAGTCCTTGGATTCGTAAATTGCTGTAACTTTGGGTTGCCAACTTCGATCCAAACATTTCAAGCACTTTGATGTTCAGCTCCTCTTTCTCAAACACTTTTCCAAGGTCGATCAGATGGTTTATAATGTGTGTAAACCTCTTTTGCACATCTGAAACAGTTTCTCCAGGAAGCATTCTGAACATCTCATACTCTTGGATTAAAGTATGCTTTCTTGCTCTTTTAACATCAGCTGTTCCTTCATGAGTAACCTCCAACACTTCCCACATCTCTTTAGCATTGGAACACTGTGAAACACGAAAGAATTCATCAAGATTAAGTGCAGATGTAATGATGTTCTTTGCTTTACAATCATATTGTACTTTCTTTTGTTCATCAAGCATTTAAACTTTCCCATGGTTTCTCTTCTTTAGTGGATATACTGGTCCATTGACTATAGCATTCCAAATCCCTATATCAATTGATTCAATGAAAATCTTCATTCTCACTTTCCAAAATGGATAGTTTACCCCAGAAAACATAGGTGGCCTGTTTATAGAAGCACCCTCTGCAAAAGGCAATTTTCCTTTAGCCATGTTTGAAATTTTTCAGAAAACTTGAATATTTTTCAAGAACCAGCTCTGATACCAATTGTTGGAATAAATGGCTGAGTTTAAGAGGGGGGGTGAATTAAACTTTCAAAGATTTTCGAAACCCAATGCCCAATTATGTAAAACCATATTCGAATTGAAGATTTAAACCAGTTTATATAGGTTCTTGAAATGCTCTTAATCAATTGATCATATACCAAATTCAATTTCAATTCAAACTTCAATTACCGAATGTAAAAAGTTCAAGGGAAGAAGAACAACACAGCAGATTTATACTGGTTCACCTTTCAACAAAGGCTACATCCAGTTTCCTAAACAAACAAATTCAATCAATTCACTAAAAATCAGTTTTTACATGAACACTACATGCAAAACCGAAACCAGAAAGCTGCACCAAGTCTTGAACCCTACAAGACTTCTAAACACCTGTAAAACCCTATTACAAGATCTCTTAATCACCCTGATTAAGATACGAACACGCAGCTAACCAACACACACAAAAAGATTGAATAAACCTGGAGTTCTTCAATGCGTAAACGAAAAACAGAGCACCAAAGAAGAACGTAAAAACAGAGCATGCACTTCTTGATTTGATTCGCACTCAATTGAATCTTGATCGCCTTGGAGTGATTAGCAAAATGTTTTAGAGTGTAATAGGAACGTTCTTGCCCAATGGGTTCTTTAGAAAATGTTTCGTCACTTAGTTCTTTGAGTTTCAAGATATATATAGAAAACTGTTAAAACCGATTCTGCAGAAATAGTCTGGTTGAAATCGCGTTTTAGCCTGGTTGTTTTCATTAGAACCAATTTTCCAAAGTGAGCACCTTTTTACTCGGAACTTGAAATCGGCCGCTTGAAATCTCGTTTTAACTAGCTATTCCGAAAACCGGAATTCCTGAAACAAAGCTACCAGGATTTTAACCGGTTTAAATTTCAAAACAATCACTGAAATTTCCCAAATACAAAGCTTTGAAAAACGAAGAACAGCTTAACTAGTTGAAATCAGATTTTTAACCAGCTTAAAAATCAGCTTAAACCTTTGAAATCATTTTAAAACCTTTTTAAAACATTTCAAAACATTTTAAACCCCAAGATAAAGTCCAAGATTAATTGAAATGCATCTTACCACACAACCTAAGACTCTCTAATCCTAAGACACAATCTCCATTCTTCAAGCACCATCATCTTCATCATCAAAGGTGGTTGGAGACATCAAATCCACTTGAAACCAAGTCTTCAAGTCCAACAAACACTCCATGAAAACACGACAATCATGACTTTTCATGCCATGCATACTACTTTTATCAACATTTGCACACCTTGCAATGTCAGAGGCATAGCCATCTGGCATTTTTAACTCAGTTATCCATTCATAAACTGAATTTTCTTCCTTTGCTGTCAAAGTGTACTTCGCCTTTGGCTTTGCTAACTTCCCATTTTGTAACCGAACTAGTTCCAAGTCTCCACGTACAAAATATTCAGCGACATCCATTCTTGCTTTTTCATTGTCCTTTGTTTTATACCCTTAACATCCATCACTATATTGAGGACATTGTCAAAAAAGTTTTTTTCAATGTGCATGACATCAAGGTTGTGTCTTAACAGGTTGTCTTTCCAATATGGAAGATCCCAGAATATTGATCTTTTTGTCCAATTATGATACTGACCATATACCCAGGTAGGACATTAAATGGACCATCAGTTACCTTTAGAAAGGTGTGAAGAAATACTTCCAATTCCTCCCCACTGAACAAATGAGGAGGACCATCCAATTCAACTCTATTTTTCATAAATATCCTTTGACTTCTTCTAAAGGGGAGATCAATTGGCAAGAACCATCGATGACAATCAAACCATGAACTCTTACCCCCATGTCGTAACGTGAAAGCTTTTGTATTGTGCATACAATGAGGACATGCTAATTTCCCTTTAGTCCCCCACCTAAACAACATGCCATAAGTTGGGAAATCGTTGAGTGTCCACATCAAGCAAGGTCGCATGACAAAGTTCTCTTTTCTTGAGTATCATATGTGAACACACCATCATTCCATAACACTTGGAGGTCATCAATAAGAGGCTGTAAGTATACACCTATTTTTTTGGTTGGATTTGTTTAACCAGGTACGAGACAACTTAAAAACATGTATGGTTTCGTCATGCATATTTCAGGGGTAGGTTATAAGGAGTAAAAAATATAGGCCAACAAGAATACGGGGACGATGAAGCTTGGACGTAAGGAGTGAACCCATCTGAACATAAACCAAGCCTAATATGTCTTGGGTCAGCAGCAAAATATGGATAAACATTGTCAAAGTGTTTCCAAGCTTTTCCATCATGTCACAAGACATCATCTTTTTTGTTTTCATAATGCCATGTCATTTGACTTGTAGACTCCCTTGATGCATACAATCGTTGTAATCTTGGAATGATTGGCAAATAAGCATTTTTTTTTACTGGAACATTCTTCTATCTTCCCACATGACCCTTAGGAGGTAAATACCTTGGACAATGACAAAATTTGCATTCCATTAAATGTAGGTCGTCCTTGTAATACAACATGCAACCAGCTTTACAACAATCAATCTTTTAAGCTTTCAACACAAGGCTCGATACTACTTTTTTTGCTTCGTAGTAGCTCTTCGGTATGCAACTATTTTTAGGAGCTACATCAACTAACAATTGTGCAAAATAGTCTAAGCATTTTTCAGTAGCATGACAATTTGTTCTAGTTGCTAGAAGCCTAATGGCTACTGATAATGTTAACTCAGTTGCTCCTTCATAAATTGGTTCATTCGCAGATTCTAACATATCATAAAACCTTTGGGCTTCTACATTAGGAAACTCTCCTTCAGACATACTATGGTTATCTACATTGTCATAATGAGTTGTTATATCAGCTACTTGCATGTACACATCAAATACCATTTCAGTCACTGAGCGAAAGTGATCAACAGAATTCATATTTGCCGACCTATTGCACGTATAATTAAAGCTACCCTCATTTGATCCCTCTTCTCCATGTTCAACCCATACAGTGTAGTTAGGTTTAAAGCCATATTGTAACAAGTGAGCCCTAACATTTGATGGTCTAAGGATTTTCTCACAGTTACACTTCACGCAAGGACACCTTATCCCCCCGTCTAAAGTAGAGCAAGGTTGGTCCATTGCCTTTGAAACAAATTCGTTGACTCCATTGATAAACTCCTGTCTAAGTTTCCTTGAAGGATCAAGCATATTATATATCCAACTACGCTCCATAACTCTGCATGTTCATCATTACATTATCAAACTAAACTGGTTTTGAACTTATTTTCATAGTTCAATGCAACCAGTTTTATAAAGCTTCAGTGTTTAACTAGAGGGAATAATATAAAAAAAATGTTAATAATTTAGAAAAAAAGGAAGTAATCTAACAATCAAATTAGTATTAATGAGTTTAATTTTCTTGTACTACCAATATACAACCTTTACATTGGCTTTTCATGTTTACAAAATATCAGTATGCATTTTTTGTAAGCACTCGCAATAAATTTAAAAGATTTCTCTTTAATTGAAAACACAAGAATTTTTCTTGTAGATGTAGAATTGAAGATAGGGCATCAATTAAGGGATGTTGAATTGCGAGGATTGGAGGGTTAATAGATTTACAATTACAAGATGTGTTGGTAACAATAATGAATAAATGGATTCTGAAGTTGGGGTACTTGTATTGCATATGGGTGAAGACATCTAAAGTCTCTATATTTCTTTTTTATGCTTTCTCTATTGTTTTATTCCTCGCATATACGGGATGCAAGGAAATTCTCTTTAAGGTTCTATATAAACCCACATCTCCTTCAACCTCTAGACACAACATCTCAAAACTTGTCAATTCTTCCTTTATACATATACATATTCGAACAGCTTTTTTGGTTAATCTAAAGCAAACAAGGTTAATTATTTGTCTCCTTATTTCAGAAACGAGCCACTCAGTTGCATATCAATTTTCTCAAGCAATTCAAACAAATGCACAATTACAAATGAAACAAATAATTCAATCAAAACAAGTGCAATTACAAATCAAAGAACCAATAGAATCAAACAAACTTACACGCAATTAACAATCAAACAACCAATGCAAACGAACTTAAGCGCAATTAAGAATCAAACAACCAGTTCGTTCAAGAAACCTACGCGAAAGAACCCTTAACAGACAACCAATTGAATCACGAAAACTCAACTACGCGCGGTATGAACGACAAAGCCCCTATCTCTGTTCTTCACCAACAATCCCAAATTCTCCAGCCACAAATTCAGAGAATCACTGCCAAACATTAGTTTTAATTCAAAATCAACAACGAAACACACAATGACACAACCTTTCGAAATCAAAACCGAAACCGAAAACCTAGAACAATTTCTTACCTTCAAGGAGCGCCAACTTCAAATCGATTCATGATAGATGGAGCCCCAAAGTAATCCGCAGACACAGAGGTAGATGGAGACACAGACGAACACCATGAATCACCGAATCCACAAGATGGAGGCACAAAGGAAGACAGAAAATGAGGGAAAGCGCGAGAGAGAAGACGTGAAAGTGAGGGAAATTAGGTCAGGATTTCCTTTTAAGTGCCCAATTTTTTTTCTTAATTAAAACTAGCATCGGCTTGACAGACACAATTAATTTCATTTAGCGATGAAAAATCATCGGTTAAGTCGACGCTACTTTCTTCTTCATACTTTGCGTCCTCCTTGCTGACACTACCACAATTATTAATTTTTTATTAAATTTAGCGTCCACCAGGCCAACGCAACATTAATTAGTTTAAATTTTCTATTTAATTTTTGCGTCGGCATGGTTGACTCCACCTTAAATTTTTATGTTAATTTATTTATTTTTTTCCATCCCAAGAACTTAGCCTCGGTCTATAGTCGTCTAGGTCGACTCTAAATTTTTTTCTTTTCATAGCATCGGCGTAGAGTCTCATTGGCCAACTCTACTAGCATCCATTTGGGGTCGATGCTACTTTCTGGTAGTTATACGCAAGATTTCTTATAGTGGATGTTTGTGATAGATAAAGATTATTAGTAGCGAAAAACACTCGTTATAGGAAGTGTGCTTTTGCATGCAATGTCGTAGTGAAACAGGAGGTTGGAGCTTAGATGGTATGTATTTATATATATTTAGAGTTGTATATTTAGATATTTATACGTTTATATATTTATATGTTTATACATTTGTATATTTATATATTTATACATTTATATATTTATATATTTTATATATTTATGTATTTATATATTTATTTTCTTTTTCTATGAAAGGGTTGAAAGTTTTACAAGAACACATACATAGCTTAACTCTTAAATCAATCACAAACACATTAGGAAAATCATATTGAAAGTGTGAAAGTTGTGAGATTTCAAACTTCAGAAATAAGAGATGCTTTATTTGAATTAGTTGAAGCTAATGATGATCCTAAAATAAAAAGTGAAGCTAATTGTTCAGCAACTTATGAGGCAAAAAACTTTGAATTTTTGTTAGGCATGAATATTTGGTATGTTTATTTACAGTTAACTCAGTTAGTAAGAATTTACAATCAAAAGATATGTCCATTGATGAAGCTATTAAAGAATTTAAAGGTCTTCTTTCGATTTTTGAAAAGTACAAAGAAAATAGATTTGAAAGTGCATTAAATTGCACATTTTTATTGCAAGCCAAAACCAGCTCAATTTTTTTTAAAAAGGAGAAAATTTTATGTTGGGCATGCACACCCAATGTAAATTTACGTGTTGTTTTGGTGTTTATGAGGTGTTACATAAATTTACATCAGAGTAGAATCTTTTAACGTAAATTTACGTTTGTTGTATTCTTCGACGTAGAGTGACGTCTCATGCTATGATGTCGGGGCTCGAACAAACGTAAAAAGTTCAAAAATAACATACATAAAAATTTGTTCTATTCCAGTGATATCACACATATATATAGAGAGATAGATCGATAAATATATAGATAGATGATAGATGATACATGTGTAAACGTAAACATTATAGTTAATATATATACATATCTTGTATAATACACAATCATTAGAGCATTGTGTATCTTCTTGTACTCCAAACTCATTGGACAAAGATCTCTTTTGCCTCATTATTGCAATTGACATGTTATCTTTTAGAAGTATCTTCTCCAATAACTCCAACAATTATATGAAACTTCTAGTAGTCCATCAATTTTTTACTTTTAAACTGAACAATCTTAAAGTTGCTGATAATCTTAAAGTTACTACATCTTACGTATAACTTTTGCTCTAAATGAGACTTCAAAGAATTATACACATGTGCTCTTCCAAAATTTTCTTCACCAACATCCCTTTTTGTTTGTCTAATCTTACAGAAGGGATAGTAGATAAGAAAGAGTATATGTAATAAACATTACTAGGAGCAGTTGTACCATAAGCGTGAATCATTTTTATAAAGAGAGAAACTTGAGTGATTGATGATTTTTCATGAAACACGAGTAATTAATTTAGGCTAGATTGGCATATTTAATCTATGTTTTAAAAAAATGTTGGCATATTTCAAGACCAGAGTTTTTATGAAGACCTAAAGTTTTGATGATGAAGTTTTAGAATGTTTTAATCAACATTAAAGACTTGTGCCATTTCACAAAGGAAGGATGCTTGGTAGAAAAGGAAAGGCTTAAAGAGCTTTTAAAGCTTTCAAGAGAGAAGATTGATGAAGATTTTCTCAAGAGCTGAAGGATCAAGAGTAGAAGGTTCTGTTTTGGGTGTTGGATAAAAAGAGTAAGTCATAAATCCCATTCAAGACCTTCCCAAACAAGAGAGCAAGGTGTTTTCTCGCAAAAACATTTTTCTACGCTTTTAATCGATTACCATACGTAGATAATCGATTATTTAACTTAAAATTTGAATAAAAAATGTTTAATGAACTAAATAATTGATTAAGTGTTTTTGATAATCGATTATATTGATTTCTGGGTTAATATAATCGATTATGGCCTTAATCTAATCGATTATATCAGACAAATTTTGTTTTCCAGTTTTTAAACATGATATAATCGATTAAGCTTTTAATATAATAGATTAAATGAGTCATTTTTGCGAAATCAATTCTAAATCAACCTAAGAATGGAAACTTTGGAGCATTTTCGGATTATAAAATGAAAGAGAATATCTTAGGTTAAACACATCTGATTAAACACAAAATATTCAAAGTGTTTCTGCGCCTTAGCTTTTTCAAAGACGCTTTCCTGCTCTCTTCAGTTTGATCAAGTCTTTGGAAGTGGTGATCTTTGTGCTTAAGGTTTCTATCCAGCACGTATCAGGTGCATTCTTTTACTGTTTTTCTTTAAACGGGAAAATTCATCCCTTGGATCTATTCTAAGGGAGGTGTTTCATCTCTTGTGTGTCAAGAGAGGTGGGTTTCATCCTCAGTGTGTCTGGGGAGGTGTTTTCATCCTTAGTGTGTTTGAGGAGGTGTTCCTTTATCTTTATTTGTTATTGCATGAATTGGTGTTTGTAATTTCAATTAAAGATAGTGGGGTTAATCATCACGCATTTGTGGTGGTTGGGAACTGGACGTAGGATTGGCTTAATCCAAACACAGTATAAATCTCTGTGTTCTTTCTCTTTCTCTATATCTTTTAATTGTGGATCATTATAACAATTGCTAATTCAATCCGCTTTAATCAAAGGATAAGAAAAATCCACATCCTAGTTTTGAAAGAATTTCAAAATCTGAAAAGGTTTTTTTAAAGAGAAAAGTTTATTAAAATCCAATTCACCCCCCCCTCTTTGTTTTTACACTGCCGTCTTTATTTAACAATTGGTATCAGAGCTGGTTTTTTGAAAGTTATTCAAAAACAAGATCCTTATGGCAGACAAAAATCAAACTTTTGCTGAAGGTGCATCTATTCATAGACCACCACTGTTTACAGGTGAAAATTATCCTTTTTGGAAAAGGAGGATGGAAATTTTTCTAAGGTCTAATGATCAAGGCGTTTGGGATGCAATTGTGAATGATCCATTTATTCCTATGGTTGTTGTTGAAGAAGCGCAGGTACCCGAAAAGAGAGCAAATTGGAGCAAAGATGAATACAACCAGAATCAATGCGACATAAGGGCGTGTAACACGATAGCATCTGCTATAACCATTGATGAGTTTTACAGGTTGTCGGATTGCACTACAGCAAAGGAGATGTGGGACACGTTAGAAGTCACACATGAAGGAACGGAAGACGTGAAGAGATCAAGGAAAAATACCTTGATTCAGGAGTACGAGATGTTCCGGATGAGCAAAGGGGAAACCATATATGACATCCAAAAGAGATTTACTCACATTGTAAATCACCTCAAGGCGTTAAGTAAGAAATTTGATACTGAAGAGCTAAATGTGAAAATTTTGAAATCTTTGGACAGGACTTGGCAACCTAAAGTAACGGCCATCACGGAATCAAAGAACCTTGCAAATATGAACATGACAACTCTCTTCGGGAAGCTTAGAGAACATGAAATGGAGCTTGGACGTTTCAAAGGAGAAGAAGAAGACGTCAAAAGAAAAGGTGTTGCTCTTAAAGCGGAATCCCACAAAGATGAGAGTAGTGACACAGATGATGATCTTGAATGCAGTGACATCAGCTTGTTTGTCAAAAAGTACAAAAAGTTTATCAAGAACAAGAACAAAGGAAATTTCAAGAAAGGTAAGAAAACTGAAAACCTAAATTCTCTTGATAACTTTAAATGCCATGGTTGTGGAAAAAGGGGACACTTGAAGTCGGATTGCCCCAACATCAAGAAGGATGAAGAAAAGGCAAAGAAATACAAGAAGCCTTTTGATAAGAAGAAAAAGAAGGCATACATCGCTTGGGAAGATAATGACGTGAGTTCTTCTAGTGCAAGTGAGTCAGAAGAAGAAGCCAATATCTGTCTTATGGCGGATGATGATGATGATGCCGAATCCACATGTAGCAAGGTAAGTGATTCCGCCTTCCGATAATTATGATGAGTTGCTTGAAGAGTTTTTGGATTTATGTGATAAATCGGAAAACTAACCTTCTTTCATAATAAATTAAAAAATGACTACAAAAGTCTTGAAAAGAAAATTTCTGATTTGGAAGAAGAGAAAAACGTTTTAAAAGAGGATTTGGAAAAAGCGAAAATTCCTTGCAAATGCAAAACCAAAATTCCTATTTGCGAAAATTGTAGTGTTCTTGCTAACAAGGTTTCTTATCTTGAAACATCTCTTTCAAACATTACGATGGGTAATAATAATTTAAATAATGTTTTGAAAGACAACAAAGGTTTATACTGAAAAGCGTGACTTGGTTACAATTTCAAAAATAATAATAAATCAAACAAAATCGTTTTTGTTCAAGGAGAATCATCAAATACGAAAAAGATTTTCGAAGTTCCTCATTTCAAAAATAAAACAAATGAGCCTAAAAGAAGTTTTATAAAAATGCATATATACCAAGAAAAACAAATGTTCCTACATGTTTTTATTGTATGCATAAAGGTCATTCTGTTAATAGATGCAATATTAAACGTTTTAGTGTTCCTAATGGGAAATACAAATGGGTTCCCAAAGGAAAATCTGTTTCTAACCCATGAGGACCCTAATAAGTGACTTTAGGGGACCTAAATATTTTGTTTATGATGCAGGTTGGTCCCAAGTCCAAAAAGTCACTATGGTATCTTGATAGTGGTTGTTCAAGGCACATGACTGGTGATAAAAGCAAATTCAAAAGCTTCAAAAAGAAAGAACAAGGTTTTGTAACCTATGGTGACAACAATAAGGGAAAAATCATTGGTAGTGGAATGATTGGAGAATCCCTAAAGATTCATGATGTTCTTCTTGTTGATGGGTTGAAGCACAATTTGCTAAGCATTAGTCAACTTTGTGATAAAGGCTTAAAGGTAACGTTTGATAGTGATCTTTGCAAAATTCATCACAAGGACTCAAATGAAATCGCCCTCATTGGTAAGAGACACAATAACATCTATTTGATTGACATTGATTGTGCATCTACATCTAGTAATTTGTCTTGTTTAGTTGCGAAAGAAGAGGATCCATGGTTATGGCATAGAAGAGCTGCTCACATTCATATGCCTCATCTAAGTAAACTCATATCTAAAGAGTTAGTAATTGGTTTGCCAAAACTGGTTTTTGAAAAGAACAAACTATGTGCAGCTTGTCAAAAGGGAAGCAAACGAAAAATTCTTTTAAATCTAAAAATGTTGTTTCCACTTCAAAACCTTTAGAATTATTGCACATGGATTTATTTGGCCCCTCTAGAACAAAAAGTTTTGGTGGCAATTATTATGCTCTTGTGATTGTTGATGATTACTCTAGATTTACTTGGACTCTCTTTCTTTCATCTAAAAGTGATGCTTTCAAAGAATTTAGAAAATTTGCCAAGGTTATTCAAAATGAAAAAGATTTGAAAATCAAGTTTTTACGAAGTGATCATGGCGGTGAATTTCAAAATGTTTCTTTTGAAAATTTTTGTGAAGAAAATGGAATTTCTCATAATTTTTCAGCACCAAGAACACCTCAACAAAATGGTGTGGTTGAAAGGAAAAATAGATCTTTGGAAGGACTTGCAAGAACTACGTTGAATGAAAATAATTTACCTAAATATTTTTGGGCTGATGCCGTAAGCACCGCATGTTATGTTTTAAATAGAGTTTTAATAAGACCTATTTTGAAATTAACTCCTTATGAGCTTTTCAAAGGAAGAAAACCAAATATTTCTCATTTCAGAATTTTTGGATGCAAATGTTTTATTTTGAATAACGGAAAAGATAGCCTTGGGAAATTTGATGCTAAATCCGATGAAGCCACATTTTTAGGTTATTCTTTGCATAGTAAAGCATATAGAGTTTTTAATAAAAGGACTTTAACTGTTGAAGAATCTATACATGTTGTCTTTGATGAATGTCTAGACCTTGAGGAAACCCCTCTTGAGTCAAAAAGATTCTTTGTAGATGATGAAGGAATACATCAAAAAGAAACTCCTCTAGAAGAAACTGTTGAAGAAATCAGTTTGGATGAGAATCCTCCTCATGATGAAAGTCTACCAAAAGAATGGAGACCACCTAGAAATGTGTCTTTGGACAATGTCATTGGAGACATCTCAACAGGTGTAAGAACAAGGAGGAACATGAATAATTTCTGCATGAATGTTGCTTTTGTTTCACAGGTTGAACCAAAGAATGTAGAAGAAGCATTGACAGATGAACATTGGTGTATAGCAATGCAAGAAGAGCTAAATCAGTTTGAAAGAAATCAGGTATGGGATTTAATTCCTAGGACTAACAATATGCAGGTTATAGGTACAAGATGGGTTTTTAGGAATAAGCTTGATGAAGATGGAAATATCACCAAGAACAAAGCAAGGCTGGTTGCAAAAGGATATAGACAAGAAGAAGGCATAGATTATGATGAAACCTATGCTCCACTAGCAAGACTTGAAGCTATCCATTTGTTGCTAGCATATGCCTCCATTATGGGATTCAAATTATTTCAAATGGATGTAAAAAGTGCTTTTCTAAACGGATACATCAAGGAAGAAGTCTATGTAGAACAACCTCCAGGCTTTGAAGATTTCAAAAATCCTAATCATGTCTACAAGTTGAAGAAAGCCTTGTATGGACTCAAACAAGCCCCAAGATCTTGGTATGAAAGGTTAAGTAATTTCTTACTTGAAAATAGTTTTAGAAGAGGTAAAGTTGATTCTACTCTTTTTATTAAGAAATCAAAGAAACATATTCTTATTGTTCAAGTTTATGTTGATGATATCATTTTTGGATCAACTAATGATGATCTTTGCCAAGAGTTTGCTAGAAATATGCAGAGAGAGTTTGAAATGTCCATGATGGGAGAATTAAATTTCTTTCTTGGTTTGCAAATCAAACAATTGAAGAAAGGCATATTTATATGTCAAACAAAGTACTGCAACGAACTCTTGAAGAAATTTGAGATGGAAAGTTCCAAGGAAGCCGCAACTCCCATGGCCACATCTTGCTATCTAGACCAAGATTTAAATGGTAAGGCGGTAGATCAAACACGGTATCGAGGTATGATCGGATCATTACTTTATCTTATTGCTAGTAGACCTGATATAATGCAAAGTGTGTGTGTTTGTGCTAGGTTTCAATCCAACCCTAGAGAATCACACCTAAAAGCCGTTAAGAGAATCCTTAAGTACCTTAGAGGAACAAAATCCTTTGGTTTATGGTACCCTTCAGAGCCTCACCTAGTATTATAGGTTTTTCGGACTCGGATTATGGTGGTCAGTAGAATTGATAGGAAGAGTACTAGTGGTACATGTCATCTTTTAGGATGTTCTTTAGTTTCATGGCATTCTAAGAAACAGGCTAGTGTTGCTCTTTCAACCACTGAGGCCGAGTATATAGCAAGCAGGAGTTGTTGTGCTCAAATACCGTGGATGAAGCAAGCAATTAGAAGACTTTGATATCTTTTTAGATCATATCCCTCTTAAGTGTGATAACACTAGTGCCATTAACCTGACTAGGAACCCTATCATGCATTCTAAGACAAAGCATTTAGAAATTAGACATCATTTCATTAGAGATCATATAGCTAAAGGTGATTGCATCATAGAATATATAGATACCAAACATCAACTAGCTGATATCTTCACCAAACCTTTGCCTAGAGATAGATTTTATGAGCTTAGAAGAGATCTAGGAATTGTTTGTGATAAATCTGTTGTTTGAATGATGTTTGTTGTTGTTTTTGACGTTAATTCAGCGTTTTACGAAAATTTACGTATTTAATCGATTAGGTTTCGGGTGTTAATCGATTAAACACACTCTTTGTGAAAATGTTTTATAACATAATCGATTAAGTTTATGACATAATCGATTAAATCGCTGAGGAGCAATTTAATCGATTAAGGAATACACATAATCGATTAAATTTCTGGGTTTTCATTTTCTGGAAAATTTCGAAGGCAAATAATCGATTAAATGAAGAACATAATCGATTAAATGCACCGTTCTGTGTTTTTCTGCAACTCTGATTTTCGAACGTTGGCCTTGATTTCACGAGTTTTGTTTTATTCCAACGGCTATATTCGATTCTAACGGATATATTTTCATTAAATCAACGTTTTATGACAAGTTTTCTTTCCTATAAATAGTTGGTTTGAGAATCAAAGTGCCTCACTCACTCTCTCTCACTCTTGCTGTTTTCTGCTGATATCTTTCTGTTCTTGTGCGAATTAATTCTCTGTGCTTTCTCTGTTACTATATTATTTTGTTGTGCACTTTCTCTTGTCTTTTATATCATCACAATGGCTGATCAAAGAAGAAGGAAGATGCCATCTAGGAGAAGAGGCAAGGAGCCAATGTCTTCTCAACATCAAGAAAGGAGACCTCCAACTCTTGCCGGTTGGATCTCCGATGAAGATATGCAAATTGGGTTTGTTAACAAGTGGAAGGACAGGAAAATTCTTACCCCAAAATATCTATCTTGTGAATTTTTCAGATCTCACTGGTTTACTTTTCAGGAATTTTTAGTAGCAAGTGGGTTGCAGCAATTTGTGGAGATGGAAGGGGCATTCTATCCAGACTTGGTTAGAGTGTTTTACATGAACTTAACCTCAAGGACAGCTATTCCAAGCACTAAAGTGAAGGGTGTAAGGATCTACTTTGATGAAGATTTGTGGAATAATGTAGCTGGTCTCACAACTCAAGGCATCAACATTACATATGGCTTTGAGGACTTCAACAAGTTAGTAGAATTCAGAAAATTCTGCAAAGATCCGAATTTACAAGTGGAGAACTTGTACAAAGTTGGTAATGTTAAACTCAATGAGCGTATGTTGCACTATGTTATTGTTTGGGTTTTAGTTGCTAGAGGCACTAATCATGCCCAACTTACTAAGGAAGACATTCTCTTAATGTATGGATTCCTTAATAATGTTAGCATAGATATGCTTTCAATTATTCTTGATAATATTTTTAAAGCCACTAGGCTTTCCTCTTTTGCATTACCCTATGCTGTGTTTATTTCCAAGATTTTAGAATACAAGGGTGTAGATCTTGAAGGGGAGAACAAGCAGATTTTGCTAAGCAATAGCAAAATTGGGTAGAATGTTCTAAGGCATATGGGCCTCATAGAACAAGGCAACAGGTTTAGACAAAGAGAAGATGAAGCTGCTGCAATGGAGGAGGATGATGAAGAACCACCACCTCAACCTCAACCTCAACCAGGGTCAATGGAGGATCATATTCTTTCAAGAATGGATATAATGATGAATCTTCACACAACTCAATATGAAGATCTTTGTCACAGACTTTCAAGACTCAATAGAAGAGTGTATAGAGTTGAAAGAAAGATGGATATTGAAGAAATATCTCCTGAAGAAGATAATACAACATCCTCAAGAGGCAAACAGCCAGTAAATGATGAGGAAGATGATGAAGATAGTGAAGAAACAGAATAGGCTACAAGTTCACTTTTTCCTTAGCTTGTTTCTTAATTATTTTCAGCTGCTGTATTTTGTTTTTCTCTCTATAATTTATGTGTAATTAATTTGCTTCTGTTGTAATTATCTCTGAAAATGTAATCTTTTTGAAAATGATAAAAATAAAGGGGGAGAAAAATATTTGTTTTGATATTGAAAATTTGTCTAGTTATTATAGCTTTTAAGAAAATTAATTTCAGGGGGAGCTTTAGGAAATATTTCAAATAAGTGCCTAATATAGCTTAAACAATAAAGAGCAAAGTTTAAGGGGGAGCTTTTAGAAATAATTTCCAGTCATTTATTTCCTTGAAATTTTTTTTCAAAATTCAAAATTGAAACTTAAATGCTATGTGACTGCCTATTTTATTTCCTTTGTGGACTAATTTTTATGATGGAGATATTCATACATTATTTTCAAGATTTTCAGGATATCAATCACAAGTCTCTATGTTTCTTTTTATCATCATCAAAAAGGGGGAGATTGTTGGCATATTTCAAGACCATAGTTTTATGAAGACCTAAAGTTTTGATGATGAAGTTTTAGAAAGTTTTAATCAACATTAAAGACTTGTGCCATCTCACAAAGGAAGGATGCTTGATAGAAAAGGAAAGGCATAAAAAGCATTCAAAGCTTTCAAGAGACAAGATTGATGAAGATTTTCTCAAAGAGCTGAAGGATCAAGAGTAGAAGGTTCTGTTTTGGGTGTTAGATAAAAAGAGTAAGTCATAAATCCCATTCAAGACCTTCCCAAACAAGAGAGCAAGGTGTTTTCTAGCAAAAACGTTTTTCTACGCTTTTAATCGATTACCATACATAGATAATCGATTATTTAACTTAAAATTTGAATAAAAAATGTTTAACGAACTAAATAATCGATTAAGTGTTTTTGATAATCGATTATATTGATTTCTCAGGTTAATATAATCGATTATGGCCTTAATCTAATCGATTATATCGGATCTAAATTTGTTTTCCAGTTTTTAAACATGATATAATCGATTAAGCTTTTAATATAATCGATTAAATGAGTCGTTTTTGCGAAATCAATTCTAAATCAACCTAAGAATGGAAACTTTGGAGCATTTTCGAATTATAAAATGAAAGAGAATGTCTTAGGTTAAACACATCTGATAAAACACAAAATATTAAAAGTGTTTCTGCACCTTAGCTTTTCAAAACCGCTTTCCTGCTCTCTTCAGTTTGATCAAGTCTTTGGAAGTAGTGATCATTGTGCTTAAGCTTTCTATCCAGCATGTATCAGGTGTATTCTTTTACTGTTTTCTTTAAATGGGAAAATTCATCCCTTGGATCGGTTCTAAGCGAGGTGTGTTCATCTCTTGTGTGTCAAGAGAGGTGGGTTTCATCCTCAGTGTGTCTGGGGAGGTGTTTCATCCTTAGTGTGTCTGAGGAGGTGCTCCTTTGTCTTTATTTGTTATTGCATGAATTGGTGTTTGTAATTTCAATTAAAGATAGTGGGGAAAATCATCACGTATTTGTGGTGGTGGGGAACTGGACGTAGGATTGGCTTAATCCGAACCAGTATAAATCTCTGTGTTATTTCTCTTTCTCTATCTCTTTTAATTGTGGATCATTATAACAATTGCAAATCCAAACAGCGTTAATCAAAGGATAAGAAAAATCCACATCCGAGTTTTTGAAAGTTTTTCAAAATCTGAAAATTTATTTGAAAGAGAAAATTTTACTAAAATCCAATTCACCCCCCCTCTTGGTTTTTACACTGCCGTCTTTATTTAACAACAAATAAGAAGAAAAAAACAAATAAAGAAAATAAATATAGGAAAAGAAAGAAAAATTATTACTCTCCGCCAATTATATCATCATGTGGGTTGTGGAGGTCTTCATTTTCTCCGTCATCTACAACATCATTAGCAGCTCTACTCCCCTCTAGAAAAGTTGGTTTGTCCCTAGACCAATTAATATAGGAAACAATTTGATCAAGGGTTGGCCATCTTGTTGGGTTTTGATAATGATGAATAGAGAACATGTATAAACTTTTATTCATATTTTTTTTTACTAAACACCAAAATAATAACTTACTTTTATTTATGAAAAATAAATTCTAAATAATAAAAAAAACAAAGTAAAGCATAAAAACACTGGGTTGTCTCCCAGGAGCGCTTTTTTAATGTCTTTTTAGCTCGACGCATGTGATTTAATTATGGTGGGTAGGTCCTTGGGTTGAGTGTCTCCACTTCAAGACCCAAATATGGTTGCAACATTTTCCTACTCACAATTTTGGTTCTCCTAGAATATGGACTTTCAATTTCCACAGTGTCATCAACCTTGATTTCCTTCACAATCCACAAATTTGACCATTTTGACTTTAATCTCCTAGGGCAGAGTTTCATCTTGGAGCCACCAAATAGAATTGGTTGGCCCGGTTTAAGTTCATTTTTCCTTATAATGTTGCCATGATGAACCTTGACTTCCTCCTCTTTGTACAATATGGAGAGCTTATTAGCATTGAGTTTCTTTTCCACAAATTCATGCACTAAAGAATCTTTCTTTTCTTCAACTACTTGTGGAATACAATAATTTAAGGCTTTTGCCAACATATTCGAAGTGGACAATTTCTTTTTTGTTATAGGAAAGACTTCATTTGGTGCATTTATCCTTAAACAGTTGTTTCTACCATTGGAGTGCTGAGAAGCTTCAAAAACATTAAAATTCACCTCATCATTCTAAGCTCTCACTTTGAGCTTTTCATCATCCACGTCAATAATAACTTTAGCAGTTTTCAAGAAAGGACGCCCAAGAATACGAGGAGCTTCTGAATCTTCCTCCATATCCATAACGGTTAGAAATAGTGTAAAAATCAAGAGGGGGGGTGAATTGAATTTTTAAGAAACTTTTTCCCTTTAAAATAATTTTCCAGATTTTAAATTGAATTCGCAAAAATGACTTATTTAATCGATTATCTAAAAACCTTAATCGATTATATCAGAGTTAAAAACTGGAAAACTCTTTTTGCCTGATATAATCGATTAGATTAAGGCCATAATTGATTATATTAACCCAGAATCAATATAATCGATTATAAAAAACACTTAATCGATTATTTAGTTCGTTAAACTATTTTGATTCAAATTTTAAGTGAAATAATCAATTAGACTACATATCATAATGGATTAAAAGCGTAGAAAAATGTTTTTTCGAGAAAACTACTTGCTCTCAAGTTTGAAATGGTCTTGAATGGGATTTATGACTTACTCTTTTCATCCATCATCCAAAACAGAAACTTCTAAACTTGAAACTTCAGCTCTTGAGAAAATCTTCATCAGTGTTCTCTCTTGAAAGCTTTAAACACTCTTTATGCCTTGCCTTTTTCATCAAGCAAGCTTCCTTTGTGAGATGACACAAGTCTTTAATGTTGTTTAGAGAACTTTAAATCTTCATCATCAAAACTTTAAAACTTCATGAAATATTGAGAGGACTTCATCAACACTTGTTGTTGAAATATGCCAACATTGCTCAACCTCTGAAGAATCCCAATTAGAAGTTTCATTTTTGGGTGTTGGATGAAAAATGTAAGTCATACTTTGCCCCCAAGAACTATTCAATCTTGAGAGCAAGTAATATTTTTGCAAAAAGCACTTTCTATTCTTTTAATCGATTAGGGATCAAATAGAATCGATTATATCACTTAAAATCCAAGTAAACTAGTTTAAAAATCAAAATAATCAATTTTATGGACTTGACAATCGATTATTTCAGGATTATGGCTATTATACAATCGATTAAATACGACATTTTTGCGAATTAAAAGCTAAATCACAACGTAAACCCTAAGCTGATTTTGAATTATAAATTGAATGGCAAGGTCTTAGGTGAATACATAACAGATCAAACACAAAAATACAGTGTTTTGCACTCAAATCTTTTCAGAGCCACTTTCTTGCTCTCTTAAGGTTGATCTTGGTTCTTGGAAGTGGTGATTGTCTTGTGCTTAAGCTTTCATATCCATCACACATCAGGTGTTTTCTTTCTTGGTTATTGGTTTATGTAATTCATCTCTTGGATCAATTCTAAAGGGAGGTGTTTGTTCATCTCTTGTGTGTCAAGAGATGCGGGATCATCCTTAGTGTGTTTAAGGAGGTGTTTCTATTTATCTTTATTTTTTTTACGTGTTGTCACTAGATTGGTGTTTCTAATTGCATTTAAAGATATTAGGGTAAATCATCACGTGTTGTGGTGATCGGTCACTGGATGTAGGATGGGATAAATTCGAACCAGTATAAATCATCTGTGTTCATCTTGTCTTTCCCTTTCTCTTTATTTTACTGCATCCAGATCATATTTACAAATTGCTATCTCAATCATTTTTATCATAGCTAAAGGAAAATTTGAACCTTGGTTTTAAAGTTTTGAAAACCCAATTCACCCTCTTGGATTTTGTGTTGTCATTATTTCTAACAATTGGTATCAAAGTTGTTTTTTGAAAATTACTCAAAATCAAAGATCCTTATGGCAGTGCAAGGTTATCCTTTTATTGAAGGTGCTTCTATTCATAGACCACCACTCTTTACCGGTGAAAACTATCATTTTTCAGGATGGAGATTTTCCTTAGGTCAAATGATCAAGGTGTTTGGGATGTAGTTGTAAATGGTCCTTTTATCCCTATGCATACTGTTGATAAAGTGAAAGTACTAAAGAAGCGATCTCAATGGACACGAGATGAGTATATGGAACATCAATGTGATACAAGGGCATGTAATATGATATCATCTGCTTTAACTGTTGATGAGTTGTACAGACTTTCAGATTACACAACAACAAAAAAAATGTGGGACACTCTTAAAGTCACACATGAAGGCACGGAGGATGTAAAGAGATCAATGAAGAATACCTTGATTCAAGAATATGAAATGTTTCGCATGAACAAAGGAGAAACAATCTATGATGTTCAGAAAATATTTACTCACATTGTCAACCATCTCAAGGCTTTAGGTAAGATATTCGGTACCGAAGAGTTGAATGTGAAAATATTAAAATCTTTGGACAGGACATGGCAACCGAAAGTGACAACTATCATGGAGTCAAAGAATCTTACAAGAATGAAAATGAATACTCTCTTTGGAAAGCTTAGAGAACATCAAATGGAGTTAGGCCGCTTTAAAGGTGAAGAAGAAGACATAAAAAAAGAAAGGTGTTGCTTTCAAGGCAGAATCCATTAAAGAGGAGAGTAGTGATACTCATGATGATTTAGAATGTAATGACATGAACATGTTTGTAAGGAAATACAAGAAGTTCATCAAGAACAAAAGGAAAGAAAATTTTAAGGTAAGAAATCTTATTCAAACTCTCATGATAAGTATAAGTCTTATGGTTAAGGCAAAAGGGGTCACTTGAGATCAAATTGTCTGAATCCCAAGAAGCTAAACAAGAAATCCTTCAACAAAAAGAAAAAGAAAGCATATGTTGCTTGGGATTATAATGAAGTAAGTTCCCCTCAAAGTTCAAGTGAATCAAAAGAGGAAGTTAATCTTTGTCTTATGGCAGATAATGTTGAATCCACATGCAACAAGGTAAGTGATTCTAATCTTCCTAATGATTATGATGAATTACTTGAAGAATTTCTTGATCTTTGTGAAAAGTCTAAAAATCTTACATCTCTTCACAACAAATTAAAAAGTGATTATAAAATTCTTGAAAAGAAATTTGTTGATTTGGAAGAAGAGAAAAGGATTTTGAAAGATGATTTGGAAAAGGAAAAAATACCATGTAAATGTAAATCCAAGATTCCTACTTGTGAAGAATGCAAAGTGTTTGCAAATAAAATTTCTTATCTTGAAATGTCCCTTTCTAAATTTACTATGGGAAAAAAAAGTTTGAATAATGTTTTAGATATGCATAAAGGAATGTACCAAAAGGAAGGGCTTGGATATACATTTAAGGGTAACCAATGACCTACCAAAATTGTGTTTGAAAGGTGAAACGTCCAATACAAAGAAGGTTCTTGAAGAGAAATTTTTTTCAAGAAAACCTAATGTTCCTACATGTTTTTATTGCATGCATAAAGGTCACACAGTAAATAAATGCAATATTTGACGTTATAGTGTTCCTAATAGGAAATATATGTGGATTCCCAAAGGAAAAAGTGTCTATAACTCATGAAGACCCTAATAAGTAATTTTTGGGGACCTAATAATGCTTGTTTGTTTTGTAGGTTGGTCCCAAATCCAAAAAGTCTCTTTGGTATCTTAATAGTGGGTGTTGAAGACATATGTCAGGAGACAAAAGCAAATTCCAAAGTTTCAAAAAGAAGGAACAAGGATTTGTAAGTTACGGAGCAACAAGGGAAAAATTATTGGTAGTGGAGATATTGGTGACACACTAAAGATTCATGATGTACTACTTGTAGATGGTTTGAAGCATAATTTGCTAAACATACTCAATTGTGTGATAAAGGCTTAAAGGTAATGTTTGATAGTGATTATTGCACAATTCACCATAAGGAAACAAATCAAGTTGCCTTAAACGATGATATGAATCTGCTAAAAAACGAGATGAATGGATCGTTCTGACAATTTTTCCAAATCAAATATAAAAAAAATCGAAAATGCGAAAAGGGATTATGGATTAGGGATGGAGAAGACACCACAATCATTTTTGATTGATAAGTCCAGTGAGGATTCGCCACTCTGAATTAAAAAATTTACATATAAGAATCTAAAGTTCTACTCGAGAACCAAGAGAGAATTCACGGAGTCAAAGTCTCAACTCCTTAAAATCTGAATTCTAAATAAAAAGAGTCATTGTAAGGGTATTTATACTAGTGGACCTAAGACAAGGCCCAATAACTAATTAGGCCCAAAACTGGAAAAAGAACAAAATACAAAGCCCAATAAAGGCCCACAAAGAAAATTAAATCCAAATAACAAAATATTAAGAATTAAATTAAAAATCCTAAAACTATTATTGTCATCTTCATGCTCGTATCGTCCTCCCCATGTTGGAGAGAATTCGTCCATGAATTTAGCTCTTTGTACCTTCAAGCAAACTTACAAACATAAGACTAGAAGAACTCAATTTTAACATCATCTAAACAAAGACGAGAAAAACTATCTAAATAGAGACGTGGACCTCATGAGAGTCCAATCTCTTATTATCAAAGTATAGTAAATATCTTCCTCCAGGATCATAGACCAACCTGTAAAACACATCAAACAATAAGAACATCAAAGGACTGATCATAAGCATGTCAAATACATCAATCCAATCCAAATATATGGTATCTAATGTCCTTTTCAGTTCATGTAACAAGACTAAAGATCTAACATGATTATGTTTAATCTCATCATCAACTTGCTGATAATTCACACATATAGAGAAAAGATGATCATGAACATTTAAGTCCACAGGATATGTATGCATCTCATCATTCAAGGACTTGGCATCACCAGCTAAAACAATAGTATGCATATTAAAAGCAACAGACAATTCACAAGGATTTTTAATTTGCTCATGATACACATCAATCAATTCCAAAGATGTAGTGGAAGCCCATATGTTCCTCTCTCTAATACTGCATGAATCACTTGAAAGCTCATCACCAATAATTTTCAGAAAAGGAAAATCCACACAAATAATTATAGAATCAGAATAAGAACAAATATTATCATTAGTCTCTTCTTCCATTGCTCTCTTTTCTTTCTCTTCTCTTTCTATCTTTTCTTTCTCCTTTCTTTCTATCATTCTTTTTTTCCTTCTCTAACAATTCATCAAATTTCCTACTTCCTTTTCTCTTCTTATAAAATTGTTTTCACTTTCTAGAAATTTTTTTCCCTTTTCCATAAGCTCCCTCATTTGTTCTCTCTCTTCTTTAAGCTCTCTTTCTATCCTCTCTAATTTTTGTAATGCTTTCTTTTCTCTCTCTCTCGCAACCACTGGTAATAGTCTTTAAGATCTTGATCATTTATGGGTTTTGACTTCCAATTAGGACATCCAAGAGAAACATGCCCATAGCCTTCACATTTGGAGCATCTAATAAAACTTGTTTTGATCCTTGAACTTGATGCGTCGTTACATTTACGCTCCACCTTCTTTAGGCTTCTATGCTCATAAACTTTTCTTTCCAACTGTTGTACTATTGGAATGAGTCTTGAATTCAAATATTCTATAGTCAACCCCATGGCTGCAAGTAAACGTTAGAAACAAAACAAGAAAATCATAAAGAAATGGTTAGCACAATTAAAAAAAATATGGACCTCACCACTCACTAAGTGTTTACACTTTGTCACTCGTGTATCACTCTTGGAAAGCTATTTTCACTCTCTTCACTCAAATTCCTCTTTAGGGAGAACTTCCAGTCAACTTATCAAGAATTTTACATTCAAAGTGAAAGATGTAACTGTTGATGATTTGTGATTTGATGATGTTTTAAAAGCTTTGATGATGTTTTAATAATGTGTTGGGTTTGTGATTAATGGTTCTGGATTGATTTAGCATTACTAGAGATGTTAGATTATCTGTACTTGATTAGCAAATTGAAATATGATAATCTGTTGCTTTTGTTATTCATCAGTTAGTCTGCTAATCTTGTTGCTCTAGTCAACTATTTTCATTAAATGTACCAGGAATACAGGTTTAATGAAAATAGCAAACTGGTTTGGGTCTTCAGTCGACTATTTTGTTCCAGACCCCTCCTTATGCAGAAAAAGTGCAGAACGCCGGTTTTAAAGATTTCAAAATAGGCTGACCCAATGCAATTCCTTTTGCCTATAAATACAATGCTCAAGGACGAATCAAGAAGCGAAAGAATTCAAAAGAAAACTCTCAAGAGCTGCAAACATTCAGAAGCAAAAAGATTCTGCAGAGTTTGGTTTTTACTGTGTATACTGTCCAAGAAGATTTTCTTTCTTTCACTGTATCTTGTATTCTTTAATCTCTGGGGTAGAGATTCGTAAGTGGGTTTTAGAACCCTGTGTCTGTGATTGGGGTGATCACAGTGACTCAGTGTGAGTCAGTGGGTGTAGAACTGTTCTATAGTGTTTAGAATAGGTTCTTTGCTTTTCTTGTAGTGTTCAAGAAAGATTTGTTGTAAAGAATACGTTTTTGATAGTGATTAGGATCTGTGGAGTTGCAGATCACCAACTGCATGTAGTTCTTGCACAAAGAACGAACCAGTATAATCCTTGGTGTTATATTTTCTCTTCCTTCATCATCTGGTATATTCTGCATTAAGAACTAACCTACTATTTCACAATTATCAGTCGGCTAATTCTCTGTAAACTGCATCAGTAAATTTTCTGATACGAAAAAGTTTTCAATAAAGCTTTATATCAATTCAACCCCCCCTTCTTGATATAATTCCGCATCTAACAATTGGTATCAAGAGCAGGTTCTTGTAAGGTACTCAAGAAAGATTCAAGATGGGTGACAAGCTTCCCTTTGCTGAAGGAGCATCTACCAACAGACCTCCACTCTTTGTAGGAGCGAATTACCCGTTCTAGAAAGCCAGAATGAAGATCTTCTTCGAGTCTGTTGATAGAGGTGTGTGGGATGCAGTGATTAATGGTCCATTTATTCCTACAGTGAAAGCTGAAGATGGACAACTAATTGAAAAGCCATGGGATCAGTGGACTGATACAGAAAATAAGAAGGCTCAGTTTGACAGTAAAGCTAAAAATATATTAACCTCTGCTCTTAATCTTGATGAATTTTTTAGGGTTTCTCAATGTACAACAACCAAAGAGCAAGAAAGCACACCCTCATACAAAAGTATGAGATGTTTCGAATGCAGCCTGGAGAGACCATTAAAGATGTGCATAAGCGTTTCACAAACATAGTCAATCATCTGTTGGGCTTAGGAAAGAAGTTTGATGATGAAGAGCTCAATGTAAAGGTTCTTAAATGCTTAAGTAGGAGCTGGCAGCCGAAAGTTACAGCAATCCTTGAAACAAAGGATTTGACTACCATGAACACTGCAACCTTGTTTGGAAAACTCAGGGAACACGAGCTAGAGCTGAGTAGGCTTGATCAACTTGAAAATTCAGATAAACAGGACAAGAGTCTTGCACTAAAAGCCAAGGAGTGCATAAAGAGTGATGAAGAGAAAGAAGATGAAAATACAGAATTTGCTATGCTGGTTAAGAGATTTGGAAAGTTCCTAAAGAGGAAGAATAACTCAAAGGACAGGTTTCAGGAAAATCAAAGAAGGTACATCAGAAAACCTGATTTTAATTCCTCTAATTTCTATTGCTTTAATTGTGGGCAGTCAGGACATGTCAAGGTAGATTGTCCTCTTTTAAATCAAAGAAAAGATAGAAGCCCAGAAAAGAATGAAAGAAGAGATAAAGACAAATGAAATCAGCACTTCAAGAAAGGCAAGAAAGCTTATATGGCCTGGGATGACAGTGATTCCAGCAAAACATCAAATTCAGATTCTGAATCTGAAAACCAAGCCAATCTGTGCCTTGTAGCTAATGAAGAAGCATCTAGCCAAGTAAGTTCGTGTGATTCTGATATGAGTGAAAATTATGACACCTTGTTTGATGCATTCAGAGAATTACATGATGAAGCAAAGAAACTGGACTATCAGAATAATCGGCTAAAAGGACTGAATAACTGGCTAGAAAATAAGGTACTGGAACTGGAAGATCAGAATAGCAGACTGAAAGATGAAAACAGTCAACTAAAAGACAATGTCCTGCAACTGAAAAACCAGATACAATCTGATAAACCTGAGAATGATAAAACCAAATCTGCAAAGTGTGAAAACTGCATTAATCTTCAAAATAAAGTTGGTTATCTGATTAAAACATTGGCAAAGTTTCAAATTGGTCATAATACACTTAATCAAGTTCTACATTCTCAAATTGGATTTTCAAATGGAAATGGTCTTGGTTATGGAAAACGTTATCATGCTGCTAAGAACAAATCTTATCCTAATAACAAATTTAAAACATGTTCTTATTGCTTGAAACATGGTCATATATCTAGATTTTGCTATGTCAAGAATTTTGGGATTTCAAGAGGTGAATTCTATTGGAAACCCAAATCATATGCTGCTCCTAACTTCAAAGGACCCAACCTGTTTTGGGGACCTAAATTTGTAAATTAACTTTGTTTTGCAGATCTGTCATAGAGCAAAGAGAGCTTCATGGTATCTAGATAGTGGTTGCTCTAAACACATGACAGGTGATAAATCAAAGTTGATGAACTTGAAGGCATTTGAAGCTGGTTCAGTTACTTTTGGAGACAATAGCAAAGGCAAAATCAAAGGATCTGGAGACATTGGAGACTGTTCTTCCTCACAAATAAAGGATGTACTTTTTGTTGAAGGACTAAAACACAATCTGCTAAGCATAAGTCAGCTATGTGACAAAGGTATGAAAGTCACTTTTGATGCAGAATTTTGTATTATATACAACTGTAAAACTGCAGATATTGTGCACATTGGGAGAAGGATAAACAATGTTTACATGCTGGACATTAACCCATCAAATCTTAAGAACATCTGCTTGTTAACCAAAGAAGATGAAAGCTGGCTATGGCATAGAAGGTGTGGACATATCAACATGCAGTTATTGAACAAAATCAGCTGCAAAAGTCTTGTTAGAGGCCTTCCAAATGTGAAATTCGTGAAGGACAAAGTATGTGCATTTTGCTAAAAAGGAAAGTAGTCCAAAAGCTCATTTGTGTCAAAGAATATCATCTCAACAAGGAGACCACTTGAGCTATTGCACCGTGATTTGTTTGGTCCATCAATAACTGTAAGTCTTGGAAATAACTCATATGTTCTTGTTATTGTTGATGATTTCTCAAGGTATACTTGGACACTTTTTCTTTCTTCAAAAGATGAAACTTTCCATGCATTCAATTTCAAATGAAAAAGATCTTAAAATTGTTTCTTTAAGAAGTGATCATGGAATTGAGTTTCAAAGCATGCATTTTGAAAAGTTTTGTTCTAAATATGGCATTTCTCACAACTTTTCTACACCTAGAACTCCACAGCAAAATGGAGTTGTTGAAAGAAAGAACAGGACTCTCCAAGAATGTGCAAGGACAATGTTGAGTGAATCCAAGCTCCCAAAATACTTTTGGGCTGATGTAGTATCTACAACTTGTTATGTACTAAATAGAGTGTTGCTTAGACCAATACTTGATAAAACTCGATATGAAATTTTGAATGATAAAATTCCTAGTATTGCATATTTCAAAGTCCTTGGTTGCAGGTGCTTCATACTAAACAATGGAAAAGCATCATTAGGCAAATTTGATGAAAAAGCTGATGATGGTATATTCCTAGGTTACTCCATGACTAGCAAAGCATATCGTGTTTTCAATAAAAAGAATTTAACTGTAGAAGAATCTATTCATGTTGTATTTGATGAGGTCTTATGCCAAAAAGAGAGAAAAGGTAATTCCCTTGCAGGTTCAGATGATGAAAAGTCTGATAAATCTGAAAAGAATGAAGATTATGCAGAAAAATCTGCTGATACTAACAGACAGGATGAACCAGTCGACTATAACTCTGAATCAGTCGACTACTCTGCAGCAGACAATGCATTATCCAAATCCTGGAGAACTCAAAAAGGATTGTCTCTTGATAACATCATTGGGAATGTTGAAAAGGGAGTAACAACTCGAAACTCTCTACATGAATTCTGTAATCACATGGCATTTGTTTCACAAATAGAACCTAGAAATATAAATTGTTAGATGCGGAATTATATCAAGAAGGGGGGGTTGAATTGATATAAAGCTTTATTGAAAACTTTTTTGTATCAGAAAATTTACTGGTGCAGTTTACTGAAAATTAGCCGACTGATAATTGCGAAATAGTAGGTTAGTTCTTACTGCAGAATATAACAGATGATAAAGGAAGAGAAAATATAACACCAAGGATTATACTGGTTCGTTCTTTATGCAAGAACTACATCCAGTTGGTGATCTGCAACTCCACAGATCCTAATCACTATCAAAATCGTATTCTTTACAACAAAACCTTTCTTGAACACTACAAGAAAATCAGAGAACCTATATTCTAACCACTATAGAATAGCTCTACACCCACTGACTCACACTGAGTCACTGTGATCACCCCAATCACAGACACAGGGTTCTAAAACCAACCTACAAATCTCTAACCCGAGATCAAAGAATACAAAATACAGTGAAAAGAAAGAAAATAATCTTCTTGGACAGAATACACAATAAAATAGTAAAACTCTGCAGAATCCTTCTTGCTTCTGAATGTTGTAGCACTTGAGAGTTTTCTCTTGAATTCTTTCGTGCATTGATACGTCCTTTAGTGTTGTATTTATAGGCCAAATGAAATGCTATGGGTCATCTTCTTTTGAAAGTAATAAACCCGCGTTCTGCACATTTTCTGCATAAGTAAGAGTCTGGAACAGAATAGTCCACTGAAGACCCAAACCAGTTTGTTATTTTCATTAAACCTGTATTCCTAATCACTATCATTATTCAATTTGTTAATCATTTACAGATAATCTAACATCTCTAGTAATCCTAAATCATTCCAGAACCATTAATCACAGATCTAGCACATTATAAAAACAATCATCAAAGCTTAATAAACATCATCAAATCACAAATCATCAACAAAATCCCCCTATTTGATGATGTCAACCTGCAAAACAAATCAAACACAAAGAGAAGAGATGGTAGATTATCTCCCCCTTTGACATTAGCAAATAGCAGGTATAGCAGTTATAGCATTTCTAAAGTGTTCAAAAGTGCAGATTAACCAAAATAACAGTGTATGCAAATATTACAGACCCAGAATTGTTTTTAATGCAGAAAAATAAGGCTGAAACCATAAAAAATAGAAGCAGATAAAATCATTCATCCTCTTCATCATCGTCCTGATCGTCATCATCGTCATGATCGTCATCATCTTCATCACCATCAACATCGTCTTCTTCCATTGCAGTTGTTGTTTGATTGTTGGAGCCATCAAGACCATCCACCGTGACTTGGAGTTCTGCAAGCTGTCGCTGGATTAAGTCAATCTCAGTATCGACATTGGTAAACCTGGCTACCATAGTTTCATGGGTATCACGCTGCAAGGAAGTTAGTACATTAAGTCTTGAAATAAGCATTTGTTCAAACTCAGACATTGGAACTCCCTGGTAAGTTGGAGGTGCAGAATATGGGATCATTTGATATGGTGCATAGTCCTGCTGATATGAAGTTCCAGCTGTGAAGGTTGCTCCATGACCAGATGATGATGCTCCAACTTCATATGACCACTCACCATTTACCTTAGTTAATCCCATTTTGCGAAGGTAGTAGTTATCAAACATATGTTTATGATTGACAATCTTGGTGGTCTCGCCTTTAGTGGGAAAGCTAAAGTAGTCCAGAAATTTTAGATCAGAATGGCATATGGCAACTTGTGATCGTTCAGACATTTTTCTTTGAACATGTGACCCTTGATCACATATATCCATTTTACTTTTATGTGATTCTTCAGGCAATGTATCAGAGCTAAATCTTCCTCCATCAACTGTGCGTGATTACTCCCCCTGGGAATAAGCTGCCACGCAAGAAGGAAGGCCAGGAGTCTCTCGTCACGCTTCATTCTTCCCACATTATACTTGAGGATCAGGGCCTCATCACAGTGGCGCAAGCAGTCTTTGTATATGGCCTCCTTGTTGAAGTTGGGAACTACTCCAATATTGCCTTTGCTTATTTTGATGCCATCATTTCTCAAACCAGCAACTCTTCTCCATAGAGTGTTATCGATCCACACTTCCCTACCTCTTATTTGGGAAACAAGTGCGTTGTTTTCCACCTTCATGTTAGCATAAAAGAGTTTAAAAAGGTCAATGTAGAAGTTACCTTCTAGCTCTACAAATTGTTGAAGACCTTGTGCATGAAGAGAGTTCCTTACGAAGATCAAGTTTTCATTTTCCAGCCAGCTGAATTTAAGAATTTTAGGTGTAAGAATCTGTTTCATCTGCATTCTGCGTTCCACTGATTCAACTATCTCATTGTTTTCTTCTTCTTCTTCAGTCTCTGTTTCTTCATTAGATTCTTCTGCAGGAGGAGGATCCATTCTTTGAGGAAGTCTGACTCTTACTTTGTATCTTTTAGGAAACCTTCTCTCTGAAGGTTCAGCTGTCTGTTTTGGAATCTGAATTGGATCAGCTTGAGTTCCAGATATTGATCCTCTGTTTCTATTTTCTCTCCCAGATTGAGATGCAGTTGTGTATGATGATGTTCTGTTTAGTAGTGATCTTCTCAGCCTTTGAAACATATTGCCTATCGGCGCATCTGAGTCATCACTAGCACCATGCTCATTGTTCAACATTTCAACTTGTGAACCTGAGATGATACAGTAGTATGCGAAAATGCAGAGAATAAAGAGAAACAACTGAAGTATGTGATATGCAGATGTATTGGAACTATATAGAGAGACAAGTATGCATGGTCAATCGTATATTAATGAGCAAATATTTTGAACAGATTCATACTCAACCACAGATGCTCAGTTTTCAGAAGATGCAGAGAATATATTGAGAAATGGAAACCCAATTCTGAAAACCCAATAAAGTGAATACACATGCACCTATAATTGTTCATGCTTTGAATGATAATGCACTGAATAAACGAGTTGTACAAATATGGCTTAAATTGATTTGATTAAACTCTGATTTCTTGAAACTACAATTGAATTTAATTGCAGTTACAGAGATTAGTCTGTTAGTCAAAGCAATTAATGGGCTTGTTCTGATTCAAACAACATCTGCAGGTACAATTAATGAAATAAGCCGGTTAATTCCTAAAAATAAGCAAACTAATTTCTGTAACAGTAAAGCACTGCTGTCAGTTAAGTGAACTAAGTCGACTGTTACACAGAATTAACACACTGAAATCTGCAATAGTAAAATATTATGGCTAGTTTAATGAAAGAAGCCAACTATTTCACAGAATTAACAAACTAATCAACTCAGCAGAAGAAAATTTAAGAGATATGATTGATGTTCAGGATACCCAATTTATTTCTAAGTTTGAAAAATCTTTCACGACCAAGAGGCTTAGTGAAAATATCAGCTAATTGATCATTTGTAGAGATGAATTCAATCCTACAATCCTTCTTTTCTATGTGATCTCTCATAAAATGATGCCTTATTTCAATGTGCTTAGTTCTAGAGTGCTGTATAGGATTCTTAGTTAGATTGATTGCACTGTTGTTATCACATAAGATTGGAATATCAGAAAGATGCAAATTGAAATCACTTAGCTGTTGTTTTAACCACAGAATCTGTGCAGTACAACTACCAACATCAATGTATTCAGCTTCTGCTGTGGAAAGTGCAACACATGCTTGTTTCTTGCTTGTCCATGAAATTAAACAGTTTCCAAAAAAGTGACATGTTCCACTGGTGCTTTTCCTGTCTAATTTGCGACCTGCAAAATCAGAATCAGTATATCCAACCAGATTTAACTCATTACCAGTTGAATACCATAGCCCAACATTCACAGTTCCTTTGAGATACTTCAAAATTCATTTTGCAGCTGTGAGATGTGATTCCTTGGGATTAGCTTGGAATCTTGCACATAGACATACAAAAAACATGATGTCAGGTCTGCTAGCAGTGATGTATAGCAAAGATCCAATCAAACCTCTATACATAGTTGCATCAACTAATTTTCCAGATTCATCAATATCAAGATAACAGCTTGAGGACATTGGTGTATTGGCTTCTTTGTAGCTCTCCATGTTGAACTTCTTCAGCAATTCATTGCAGTATTTAGATTGGTTTATGAAGGTTCCACTCTCCAACTATTTGACCTGCAAACCTAGGAAGAAATTCAATTCTCCCATCATAGACATCTCAAATTCACCTTGCATTGATTCACCTTGCATTGCTTGATCATAATTGGATAACTGCTATGAATGAAGAGTTGAATCAGTTTGTTAGGAATAATGTTTGGCATCTAGTACCTAGAAACAATGAAATGAATGTAATAGGAACAAAATGGGTTTTCAAAAACAAACTAGATGAAAATGGTATTATAACTAGGAACAAAGTTAGACTAGTAGCCAAAGGGTATAATCAGGAAGAAGGCATTGATTATGATGAAACTTATGCACCAATTGCTATATTAGAAGCCATTAGGTTGTTGCTTGCGTTTGCATGTCTTAAAAGCTTCAAACTTTATCAAATGGATGTTAAAAGTGCTTTTCTAAATGGCTTTATAAATGAGGATGTGTATGTTGAACAGCCACCTGGTTTTATTGATTCTAAGTTTCCTAATCATGTTTACAAACTCAAAAAGGCATTGTATGGTCTTAAACAGGCACCTAGACAGTGGTATGAAAGACTCACAACCTTTCTCATATCACAAGGTTTTAAAAGAGGAGTTATGGATAAAACTCTTTTTACAAAGAAAGCTGTTAATGATCTCATACTTGTGCAAATATATGTTGATGACATAATTTTTGGATCATCTAATCCCTCTCTTTGCCAAGAGTTTGTAGAATCAATGCAAGGAGAATTTGAGATGTCTATGATGGGAGAATTGAATTTCTTTCTAGGTTTGCAGGTCAAACAGTTGCAAAATGGAACCTTCATAAACCAATCTAAGTACTGCAATGAATTGCTGAAGAAGTTCAACATGGAGAGCTGCAAAGAAGCCAATACACCAATGTCCTCAAGCTGTTATCTTGATATTGATGAATCTGGAAAATCAGTTGATGCAACTATGTATAGAGGCTTGATTGGATCTTTATTGTACATTACTGCTAGTAGACTTGACATTATGTTTGATGTATGTTTATGTGCAAGATTCCAAACTAATCCAAAGGAATCACATCTCACAACTGCAAAACGAATTTTGAAGTATCTCAAAGGAACTGTGAATGTTGGGCTGTGGTATTCAACTGGTAATGAGTTAAATCTGGTTGGATATACTGATTCTGATTTTGCAGGTTGCAAATTAGACAGGAAAAGCACTAGTGGAACATGTCACTTGTTTGGAAACTGTTTAATTTCGTGGACAAGCAAGAAACAAGCATGTGTTGCACTTTCCACAGCAGAAGCTGAATACATAGCTGCTGGTAGCTGTACTGCTCAGATTCTGTGGTTGAAACAATAGCTAAGTGATTTTAATTTGCATCTTTCTGATATTCCAATCTTATGTGATAACACCAGTGCAATCAATCTAACTAAGAATCCTATACAGCACTATAGAACTAAGCACATTGAAATAAGGCATCATTTTATAAGAGATCACATAGAAAAGAAGGATTATAGGATTGAATTCATCTCTACTAACGATCAGTTAGCTGATATATTCACTAAACCTCTTGGTCGTGATAGGTTTTTCAAACTTAGAAATGAATTGGGTATCCTAAATATTAATCATCTCTCTTAAAATTTCTTCTGCTGAGTTGATTAGTTTGTTAATTCTATGAAATAGTTGGCTTATTTCATTAAACTGGCAATAATATCTTACTGTTGCAGATTTCAGTGTGTTAATTTCTTGAAACACTCGACTTATTTCACTTAACTGACAGCAGTGCTTTACTGTTACAGAAAATAGTTTGCTTATTTTCAGGAAATAACAAGCTTATTGCATTAATTGTACCTGCAGATGTTGTTTCAATCGAACAAGTTCATTAAATGCTTTAACTAACTGATTAATACCACTAAATAAAATTAAAATTCAGTCAAATATTCTTCAATCCTGTTCAAACCTTGTCAGTAAATAACCAACTCATACATATTCCTTCTCTGCACTGTTTGTAACTGAATATCTTCTCAACTGATCAATGTTTCGTGTGATCTTATGTCTATATAATTCTTCTGGTTTTTTAGAGATCACTACTGTACATCTCTCTCATTGCATTTTTGTATGAAATGGGTGAATCTGTGAAACTCAAAATGCAAAGGAAGGTGATCCTTTCTCCTAAAATTCTAAAGTTCAGCTGGCTGGAAAATGAAAATTTGATCTTCGTGAGGAATTCTCTTCATGCTCAAGGTCTTCAACAGTTTGTCGAGCTAGAAGGTAACTTCTACATTGACCTTGTTAAACTATTTTATGCTAACATGAAGGTGGAGAACAATGTACTGGTTTCTCAAATAAGAGGCAAAGAAGTGCGGATTGATAACACTCTGTGGAGAAGAGTTGCTGGCTTGAAAAATGAGGGAATAAAGATAAGTAAGGGCAACACTGGAGCAATACCCAATTTAAACAAGGAGGCTGTGTACAAGGAATGTTTGCGAAACTGTGATGAGGCTCTGATCCTCAAATACAATGTGGGAAGAATGAAGCGTGATGAGAGACTCCTAGCTTTCTTTCTTGCGTGGCAGCTTATTCCCAGGGGGAGTAATCACGCACAACTGAAGGAAGAAGATCTTGCTCTAATTCATTGTCTGAAGAATCACATTAAGGTCAATTGGATTTATGTGATCAAGGGTCACATGTTTAAGGCAAAAAGACTGAGTGATCAAAAACTTCCATATGCCATTCTGATCTCCAAGTTTCTGGACTACTTTAGTTTTCCCACTGAAGGCGAGACCACCAGGATTGTCAACCATAAACATATGTTTGATAACTACTATCTTCGCAAAATGGGATTAACTAAGGTAAATGGTGAATGGTCCTATGAAGCTGGAGCATCATCATTTGCACCTGGAGCAACCTTCACAGTTGGAACTTCATATCAGCAGGATTATACAGCATATCAAATGATCCCATATTTAGCACCTCCAACTTACTAGGGAGTTCCAATGTCTGATTTTGAGCAAATGCTTATTTCGAGACGTAATGTACTAACTTCCTTGCAGCGTGACACCCATGAAACTATGGTAGCCAGGTTTACCAATGTAGACACTGAGATTGATCTGATTCAGCGTCAGCTTGCAGAACTACAAGTCACTGTAGATGGTCTTGATGGCTCCAATAATCAAACCACTACTGCAATGGAAGAAGACAATGCTGATGGTGATGAAGATGATGAAGATGAGGACGATGATGAAGAGGATGAATGATCTTATTTGCTTCTGTTTTTAATTTTCAGCATTATATTTCTGCTGCTAAAACATTTGGGTCTATAATATTTGCATACACTGTTATTTTGGTTTAATCTGCACTTTTTAGAGCTGCTATATCTGCTATACCTGCTATTTGCTAATGTCAAAGGGGGAGATAATCTACCATCTCTTCTCTTTGTGTTTGTTTTGTTTTGCAGGTTGACATCATCAAATAGGGGGAGTTTGTTGATGATTTGTGATTTGATGATGTTTTAAAAGCTTTGATGATGTTTTAATAATGTGTTGGGTTTGTGATTAATGGTTCTAGATTGATTTAGCATTACTAGAGATGTTAGATTATCTGTACTTGATTAGCAAATTGAAATATGATAATATGTTGCTTTTGTTATTCATCAGTTAGTCTGCTAATCCTGTTGCTCTAGTCGACTATTTTCATTAAATGTACCAGGAATACAAGTTTAATGAAAATAGCAAATTGGTTTGGGTCTTCAGTCAACTATTTTGTTCCAGACCCCTCCTTATGCAGAAAAAGTGCAGAACGCGGGTTTTAAAGATTTCAAAATAGGCTGACCGAATGCAATTCCTTTTGCCTATAAAAACAATGCTCAAGGACGAATCAAGAAGCGAAAGAATTCAAGAGAAAACTCTCAAGAGCTGCAAACATTCAGAAGCAAAAAGATTCTGCAGAGTTTCGTTTTTACTATGTATACTGTCCAAGAAGATTTTCTTTCTTTCACTGTATCTTGTATTCTTTAATCTCTGAGGTAGAGATTCGTAAGTGGGTTTTAGAACCCTGTGTCTGTGATTGGGGTGATCACAGTGACTCAGTGTGAGTCAGTGGGTGTAGAACTGTTCTATAGTGTTTAGAATAGGTTCTTTGTTTTTCTTGTAGTGTTCAAGAAAGATTTGTTGTAAAGAATACGTTTTTGATAGTGATTAGGATCTGTGGAGTTGGAGATCACCAACTGCATGTAGTTCTTGCACAAAGAACGAACCAGTATAATCCTTGGTGTTATATTTTCTCTTCCTTCAGCATCTGGTATATTCTGCATTAAGAACTAACCTACTATTTCGCAGTTATCAATCGGCTAATTCTCTGTAAACTGCATCAGTAAATTTTCTAATATGAAAAAGTTTTCAATAAAGCTTTATATCAATTCAATCCCCCCTTCTTGATATAATTCCGCATCTAACAGTAACGAATCCACATTAAACTCAAGAGGTCAAGAAAATAGAAAATTGTTGATAATTTTGATTTGATGATGTTGCTGCAATAGTTGATGATTAAATGGTGTTTCTGCAGTTTTGATTTGATGTCAGATTATCTTTAATTAGTTAGCTAATTTTAATATATTAGTCTTCTATTTTCATTAATATAGAAAATATGCCAGGAATGTGTTTTAATTAATTCAACTAACTGTTTGTTGTTTAAGCTAACTATTTTCTTCCAGACTCTTCCAGTAGGTCTGAACTGAATATCAGCTATTGAAGTTTGTTTCTCATTCTCTATAAATGCAAGCCTCATGGGAGATTCAAGAGAACAGAGAAGAGAGAATTTCGAAAGAGTTATAATTTTCTCACAAATCTATTGAAGAATTCAGTTTTAGAAAGAATAAAAAAAAGGGTCTTCATTAGAGAATTCTGAATTGTGTTTTTCCCTGGTTTGGGATAGTTTAGTGAAATTAAAAAATCTGTATTTCTGTGATTGGGGTGACACTGTAGACTTGGTATGAGTCTAGTTTAGATTGAATTCTATAGTGTTTAGAATTTCATCTTTTTGGTTTAGTTAGTCTTTAGAAGAGGGGTTCTTGTAAAGACTTGTTCAATTAGTGTTATTGTGATCTGTTAGTGTTACAGATTGAAACTGGATGTAGCTCTTGAAAAAGAGTGAACCAGTATAAATTCTTGTGCATTCTTTCTCTTCTTTAATCTTCTTTTATAAGTTTCTGATATAATTAATCGACTGTTTTCTGTGATAAGTAAACTAATTTGTTCTTGACAGCAAAAGAAAAATCTGATACTGAACAGTTTTCAAAAGAAAATAATATATCAATTCATCCCCCCCTTCTTGATATGTCTCTGAATCTAACAAAAAATCTGTGACAAAACCAAGGAATTTAGAAAGACAAACTAAAAAGCACAAAATCAAGAAATGAGCTAAACCAAAGGGGAGTAAGATGTGACCAAACTAAGAAGGTGACAAAGAGAAAAGCACTTTAGAAGACAAGGGTAATCTAAATATTGTATTTAGAATTACCACTAGAAATGTAAAACAAAGCAAGTAAGCTAAACAATTAGAAAAGTCAAGTTGTAAGAAATGAATCAAGACTACTAGATTAATGGAACTAATTTGGACATCCAATAGAGAACTCAATTAAAAATGAATTTAAGTCTCAAGAGAAATATGGAATGTGCTGTTAAATAAAGACGGCAGTGTAAAAACTAAGAGGGGGGGTGAATTGGATTTTAATAAACTTTTCTCTTTAAAAAAAACTTTTCAGATTTTGAAATTCTTTCAAAACTAGGATGTGGATTTTTCTTATCCTTTGATTAAAGCAGATTCAATTAGCAATTGTTATAATGATCCACAATTAAAAGATATAGAGAAAGAGAAAGAACACAGAGATTTATACTGGTTTGGATTAAACCAATCCTACGTCCAGTTCCCAACCACCACAAATGCGTGATGATTAACCCCACTATCTTTAATTGAAATTACAAATACCAATTCATGCAATAACAAATAAAGATAAAGGAACACCTCCTCAGACACACTAAGGATGAAAACACCTCCCTTAGAACAGATCCAAGGGATGAATTTTCCCGTTTATGAAAAATAGTAAAAGAATACACCTGATACGTACTGGATAGAAAGCTTAAGCACAAAGATCACCACTTCCAAAGACTTGATCAAACTGAAGAGAGCAGGAAACCGGCTTTGAAAAAGCTAAGGCGCAGAAACACTTTGAATATTTTGTGTTTAATCAGATGTGTTTAACCTAAGATATTCTCTTTCATTTTATAATCCGAAAATGCTCCAAAGTTTCCATTCTTAGGTTGATTTAGAATTGATTTCGCAAAAACGACTCATTTAATCGATTATATCATGTTTAAAAACTGGAAAACAAAATTCGTCTGATATAATCGATTAGATTAAGGCCATAATCGATTATATTAACCCAAAAATCAATATAATCGATTATCAAAAACACTTAATCGATTATTTAGTTTGTTAAACATTTTTTATTCAAATTTTAAGTTAAATAATCGATTATCTACGTATGGTAATCGATAAAAAGCGTAGAAAAACGTTTTTGCGAGAAAACACCTTGCTCTCTTGTTTGGGAAGGTCTTGAATGGGATTTATGACTTACTCTTTTTATCCAACACCCAAAACAGAACCTTCTACTCTTGATCCTTTAGCTCTTGAGAAAATCTTCATCAATCTTCTCTCTTGAAAGCTTTAAAAGCTCTTTAAGCCTTTCCTTTTCTACCAAGCATCCTTCCTTTGTGAGATGGCACAAGTCTTTAATGTTGATTAAAACTTTTTAAAACTTCATCATCAAAACTTTAGGTCTTCATAAAAACTCTGGTCTTGAAATATGCAAACAATCTCCCCCTTTTTGATGATGATAAAAAGAAACATAGAGACTTGTGATTGATATCCTGAAAATCTTGAAAATAATGTATGGATATCTCCATCATAAATATTAGTTCACAAAGGAAATAAAATAGGCAGTCACATATCTTTTAAGTTTCAATTTGAATTTTGAAAAAGAGATTTCAAGGAAATTAATGACTGAAAATTATTTCTAAAAGCTCCCCCTTAAACTTTGCTCTTTAATGTTTAAGCTATATTAGACACTTATTTGAAATATTTCCTAAATCTCCCCCTGAAATTAATTTTCTTAAAAGCTATAATAACTAGACAGATTTTCAATATCAAAACAATATTTTTCTCCCCCTTTACTTTTATCATTTTCAAAAAGATTACATTTTCAGAGATAATTACAGCAGAAGCAAATTAATTACACATTAATGATAGAGAGAAAAACAAAATACAGCAGCTGAAAATAATTAAGAAACAAGCTAAGGAAAAAGTGAACTTGTAGCCTATTCTGTTTCTTCACTATCTTCTTCATCTTCCTCATCATTTGCTGGCTGTTTGCCTCTTGAGGATGTTGTATTATCTTCTTCAGGAGATATTTCTTCAATATCCATCTTTCTTTCAACTCTATACACTCTTCTATTGAGTCTTGAAAGTCTGTGACAAAGATCTTCATATTGAGTTGTGTGAAGATTCATCATTGTATCCATTCTTGAAAGAATATGATCCTCCATTGACCCTGGTTGAGGTTGAGGTTGAGGTGGTGGTTCTTCATCATCCTCCTCCATTACAGCAGCTTCATCTTCTCTTTGTCTAAACCTGTTGCCTTGTTCTATGAGGCCCATATGCCTTAGAACAATCTTCCCAATTTTGCTATTGCTTAGCAAAATCTGCTTGTTCTCCCCTTCAAGATCTACACCCTTGTATTCTAAAATCTTGGAGATAAACACAGCATAAGGTAATGCAAAAAAGGAAAGCCTAGTGGCTTTAAACATATTATCAAGAATAATTGAAGGCCAATCTATGCTAACATTATTAAGGAATCCATACATTTAGAGAATGTCTTCCTTAGTAAGTTGGGCATGATTAGTGCCTCTAGCAACTAAAACCCAAACAATAACATAGTGCAATATATGCTCATTGAGTTTAACATTACCAACTTTGTACAAGTTCTCCACTTGTAAATTTGGATCTTTGCAGAATTTTCTGAATTCTACCAACTTGTTGAAATCCTCAAAGCCATATGTAATGTTGATGCCTTGAGTTGTGAGACCAGCTACATTATTCCACAAATCTTCATCAAAGTAGATCCTTACACCCTTCACTTTAGTGCTTGGACTAGATGTCCTTGAAGTTAAGTTCATGTAAAACACTCTAACCAAGTCTGGATAGAATGCCCCTTCCATCTCCACAAATTGCTGCAACCCACTTGCTACTAAATATTCCTGAAAAGTAAACCCGTGAAATCTGAAAAATTCACAAGATAGATATTTTGGGGTAAGAATTTTCCTGTCCTTCCACTTGTTAACAAACCCAATTTGCATATCTTCATCAGAGATCCAACCAGCAAGAGTTGGAGGTCTCCTTTCTTGATGTTGAGAAGACATTGGCTCCTTGCCTCTTCTCCTAGATGGCATCTTCCTTCTTCTTTGATCAGCCATCGTGATGATATAAAAGACAAGAGAAAGTGCACAACAAAATAATATAGTAACAGAGAAAGCACAAAGAATAAATTCGCACAAGAACAGAAAGATATCAGCAGAAAACAGCAAGAGTGAGAGAGAGTGAGTGAGGCACTTTGATTCTCAAAACAGCTATTTATAGGAAGGAAAACGTGTCATAAAACGTTGATTTAATGAAAATATATCCGTTAGAATCGAATATAGCCGTTGGAATAAAACAAAACTCGTGAAATCAAGGCCAACGTTCAAAAATCAGAGTTGCAGAAAAACACAGAACGGTGCATTTAATCGATTATGTTCTTCATTTAATCGATTATTTGCCTTCGAAATTTTCCAGAAAACGAAAACCCAGAAATTTAATCGATTATGTGTATTCCTTAATTGATTAAATTGCTCCTCAGCGATTTAATCGATTATGTCATAAACTTAATCGATTATGTTATAAAACATTTTCACAAAGAGCGCATTTAATCGATTAACACCCAAAACCTAATCGATTAAATACGTAAATTTTCGTAAAACGTTGAATTAACATCAAAATCAACAATAACACTTACCTGGAATCTTTCTAAGCTCATAAAGTCTTACTTGAGATAAAAGATTGATAAATATGCCAACTCATTGATATTTTTGCCTTCCTTTATAAACTTGATCACTTGCTATCTCAACACCGAAGAGGCTTTTTGATAAGAGGAACCAGCCTACAATACAAACAAAAAAAATATCCTGGTCCCCTAAAATCACTTATCAGGGTCCTCATGGGTTAGAAACAATTTTTCCTTTGGGAACCCATTTGCATTTCCCATTAGGAACACTAAAACGTTTAATATTGCATCTATTAACAGAATGACCTTTATGCATACAGTAAAAACATGTAGGAACATTTGTTCTTCTTGGAATATATGCATTTTTATAAAACTTCTTTTTAGAATCATTTTGTTTATCAAACGAATTAGGGATTTCGAAAATCTTGCTTGAATTTGATGATTCTCCTTTTACAAAAACTATTTTTGTAGATTTATTGTATCTGAAATCGAAGCCAAGACCTGCCTTTTCATATAAACCTTTTTGCACTTTCAAAACATTATTTAAATTATTATTACCCATTGTAATGTTTGAAAGAGATGTTTCAAGATAAGAAACCTTGTTAGCAAGAACACTACAATTTTCGCAAACAGGAATTTTTGTTTTGCATTTGCAAGGAATTTTCGTTGTTTCCAAATCATCTTTCAAAACCTTTTTCTCTTCTTCTAAATCAATAACTTTCTTTTCAAGAACCTTATAATCATTTTTCAATTTATTGTAAACCGAAGAAAGCTTTTCATATTTTTTACAAAGATTTAGAAATTCTTCAAGCAATTCATCATAATCATTAGGGAGATCAGAATCGCTTACCTCACTGCTTGTGGATTCCGCATCATCATCCGCCATGAGACAAATGTTTGCTTCCTCTTCTGATTCACTTGAACCTTCAGAAGAACTAACTTCATTGTCGTCCCAAGCGATATATGCTTTCTTCTTCTTTTTGAAGAACTTCTTGCTTTTCTTTTCTTTTTCTTCAGGTTTCTTGGAATTCGGACAATCTGCTCTCATGTGTGATGAGTCATTATTTTCCCTTATTTTCTTACTTTCTGTACTTGTTTTCATCTCTGATTTGTGCTTAATTGTTTATATTTTGTACTAATTTCTATTAGGGCTATAATTGGATCAGAAATTCATATTTTAATTAATTTGAATTTTCTAAGTTTAATTATTCCAATTTTTATTTTTTTGGGCAGTTTAAAATTATTTTGGGCTTCGAATTAAATCATGGACTTCAAGAGGAGCTGCCACATCACAACTTGGACCAGATTTGATTCTTTGGTTTTTGGGCCCAATGAGTCTAGGGTTTCGTGCCCATGCAATGCAGCTACAAGTAGGGCAGTTGAGGGGGAGCGGAGGCAGAAAAATGACGGCAGCAGTAGTAGGAATTTTTAGGGTTTACGTTTTCGGCAAGAGAGATCAATTTACGTTTTGATTTTGGTTTTTAATTCAGAATTCGTCTACTGTTCTACTGTTCCACAGTTCCATAATTCCAGTTTTTCGTTTTATATTGCTATTTCGTTTCATCTATTTTCGTTTTTATCTATTTCGTTTTTTTATCTATTTCGTTTTCATCTATTTCGTTAATGGAAGGCTAAAACCCCAGGGTGGGACTCTTGGGCATGCTGCACTCACTGATGGAGGTTCTGTGCATTTTTTTTGCTTTGTACGTTTGATTCTCCAATGTGAGGTCTTTGTTCTGGAGGATGCTTAATCCTGCGGAGGGAGACCTTACAAGGTTCACGTTTGCTTAATTCGTGTAGGGAAGTCTTGGGTTAACTTTCGCTTAGTTGGTTAATCTAGACCGAACAAGGATTAAACGGACTGATAATCTGTTCTAAGCCAAGGATGTCAGAGATGCATTGTGTTCAAGAGTCTTGCCTATTTTAATTATTGCAATTAATTTGTTATTTTTCTGCTATATTTTAATTAACTGTTATCTGTCCAAACCCCCCCATTACATGATTCAATCTTTTGACAGTGAGAATTGGTCCTTGGGAGACGACCTAGGAGTCACTTCTAGTACTACATTTAATTGTTTTTATTTGATCGAGTACGGCATCGATCAAATTTGGCGCCGTTGCCAGGGATCAACGTTTCTGTCCAAAGGTTGTGTTTTTGTGTTGCTGCGTGTTTTTCAGTGTTGTGTTGTGTTGAATTCGTATTTTTTGTTTTGTTTTGCAGCAATGTGTTTGGTTATCTAATTGTTTCGTAGTTTTTTTTGGTGGTGTTGTTAAGTGTTGCATTGCAGGTGTAGCAAAAGAAACAAGGGAATTTCGAATTGAGGAGCTGTAGCTACAGAATAGTGCCAGAACAGTAACCCGATTTTCCCAATTTTTGTTTTAATAGCTAGACTTGTTATTTTTGTTTGAATTTTTGTGTGCACATTTCTTTTGACCCATATTTTGTTTGAAAAATCCCAGAAGCACATATAGTGGTCCCGATTTTGATAACCGAAAATTGATTTTTAGAAAACTTTCAAACAGCCATAACTTTTGCCTCGGTTATCAGAACTAGACGTATTATATATGCATTTGGTGTAGAAAAATGAGATCTACGTGATGGCCAATCCGCAAAAAAAGGCCATTTTCTATTTTATTTTTATTTTTGAAGTTTTATTGCTCTTATTTTTCATACTTTCTGGTAGTGGTTCATATAGCTATCCTTTGAATTTTGCTTTTAAATTTGGTGTACTGTCTTTTCATGATTTTAGGGTGTTACTCACAAAATTTTAGCTCATTTGGACTTCGTTTGAGTATAGTTCCAGATTTACCCCTATGTATGCTTTATGTGTGAATTTCATGGTTGTGCATGACTAGAGGCAATCCAGGACAGTTACAACCCTTTGATCCTGAAATAGATAGGACCTTTCATAGATTAGTTAGGCACTCTAGGAATTTGTCTTTAGATTCTATATCATTAGATACCATTAGTTTAAGTAGTTCTGAGCATTCTCCCTCTGTGTATGAAAACTTTAATTCTGTGCATTTTGATTCTGATTCTGATTCTAATTCTGATTCTAATTCTGCTGACTTTCACACTGAGAACATTATGGCTCAGCCTCCACCCCATGAGAGGACTCTTAGGGAGCTGGCGGCACCTGATTTCACTTACGAAAGCTTGTGCATTCAGTATCCTGAGGATGTTTCATATGTTCTAAAGACTGGATTAATATATTTGCTACCCAGGTTCCATGGTCTTGCAGGAGAATGTCCACACAAACATCTGAAGGAGTTCCATATAGTCTGTTCCTCCATGAAGCCACAAGATGTTTTACAAGATCACATCTTTTTGAAGGCATTTCCACACTCTTTGAAAGGTGTTGCTAAAGAATGGTTGTACTACCTTACGCCCAGATCCATCACTAGTTGGGATGACCTTAAGAGAGTGTTCCTGAATAAATTCTTCCCTGCTTCCAGAACAACAGCAATCAGAAAAGATATTTCAGGAATTCGACAGATGAGTGGAGAGACCTTGTACGAGTATTGGGAGAGATTTAAAAAATTATGTGCAAGCTGTCCCCACCATCAGATTTCTGAACAACTCTTATTGTAGTATTTTTATGAAGGCCTCAATAGTATGGAGAGGAGTATGATTGACGCTGCCAGTGGAGGAGCTCTTGGTGACATGACCCCTGCAGAGGCTAGGAACTTAATTGAAAAAATGGCCTCCAATTCTCAGCAATTCAGTGCTAGAAACGATGCTATTGTTCTCAGGGGAATTCATGATGTGTCTGCTGCTGATTCTTCTTCATCTGCAGATAGAAAGCTTGAGGGAAAGCTTGATGCCTTGGTCAATTTGGTCACTCAGCTTGCCATGAACCAGAAATCTGCACCTACATCTGTGGCAAGGGTTTGCGGCATTTGCACATCAATTGACCATTATACAGATCAGTGTCCATCAATGCAGCCTTCTGATGGAGGTGCTCCTCAAGCCTATGCTGCAAACATCTACAATAATAGACAACAACAACAGTAGTAGCAAAATTATGATCTGTCCAGCAATAGATATAATCCAGGATGGAGGAGCCATCCTAATTTTAGATGGTCTCCACAGCAACAACATCCTGCACCACCATTTCAAAGTTCTGCTGGTCCCGGTCCAAGCAGACCTTATGTGCCTCCACCAGTACAATAGCAATATCACAGGCAGTAGGACTCATGGCTAGTTTTAGAAATGAATAAACAATATATCATGAAACGCTGAGATATGTACAGCAGGAAGAACCAACTAGCCAAAATAAAATAACCAATGAGACACCCCCACACTTATTCAAGAACTTATTCCCAAAACGATTCCAAAGCTCAAAAAATTCCCTAAGGTTAAGGTAATCATAGGTTTTTCACTTAAGGCTTGTAATGAGCTTCAAACAAAGAAAGGGAATGCAGGCTCAACAGGGGTTAACAAAGGAATTAATTCAGGGTAAGCTTATTTGGCCAGGGGCTTATGAGAACAAATGCCTTAATCATATCCAAACATGCATGTGAACCAAGAAGTACCAAACAGAGTCAAGACAAGGCAACTGTGCAAGCAATCAAGAGGCATAAGACATAAGAAAGAATAGATAGTGGCTCAAATCCTCACACATGGTATAACTTCTGTCACAATTAAATCAACCTCTCAAGCCTCATAATCATCGTTCCAAGCAGAGAAAAATAAGGATTTCAATCTATACAGTATCAAGCAACTCGTATCCAAGAGTGAAGCAAGATCCTACAACCTAAACAAAACCCAGAAATCAAAAGGAAATATGAGAAACTGTACACACGACAAAGACTCAAACTAACAAAAAAAAAAAAAAAACAAGAAAGACTTAAACAAAGAATAGTCTCCCCCACACTTAAACTACACATTGTCCCAATGTGGCACAAACAAAAGATCAGAGAAATCAGAACAATCAATAGATCTAGACAAGTGCAATAAAAAGTAAAGAGGGAAAAGGAAAAAAGAAAACTCCCTAAGTCATGGTGGGAGAGAAGCAGGGTCAAGCAGAGACATCTCCTCCACAACAGCATCCAACAAAGAAGGATTGCTGAGGAAGGGCTTCAGACGGTGCTCGTTGACCTTAAAGCTCTTATCTGTGGATTCACTTTTGATCTCAACTGTACCATAAGGATAAACATTAGTAACAACAAAAGGTCCAATCCACTTTGATCGTAACTTACCACCCATGAGTCCTAGTCGAGAATTGTATAATGTAACTTTCCGGCCAACCATGAAATCCTTTCTAGCTATCAAGTCGTCATGGAACTTCTTGGTTTTTTCCTTGTAGAATTTTGAATTCTCGTAGGCTTCTAAGCGGATCTCATCAAGCTCATTTAGTTGCAACCGCCTTTCCTTACCAGCCTGATCTATGGAGAAATTGCAAGTCTTCACAGCCCAATAGGCCCGATGCTCAATCTCAACGGGTAAATGACATGCCTTACCAAAGACAACCCGATAAGGGGACATCCCTATGGGTTCTTTGTAGGCAGTCCTATGCGCCCAAAGAGCATCATCCAACCTGTTACTCCAATCTTTTCTGTTGGGCTGGACAATCTTCTCTAAGATTCTCTTTATCTCTCTATTTGAAATTTTGGCTTGCCCGTTGGTTTGGGGGTGGTAGGGTGTAGAAATTCTGTGCACCACCCCATACTTCTTGAGCAAAGCCTGTATAGATCTGTTATAGAAATGGGTGCCTTGATCACTAACATTAGCTCTGGGTACTCCAAACCTGCAAAATAGGTGAGATCTAACAAAATCCACAACAACCCGAGCATCATTAGTCCTGGTGGCTTTGGCTTCCACCCATTTCGAAACATAATCAACAGCTAAAAGAATGTAGGAAAAACCAAAAGAAACAGGAAAGGGACCCATGAAATCAATACCCCGGACATCAAACACCTCACGTAACAACATGGGTTGTCGAGGCATCCGCTGTCTCCATGTAAGGGATCCTCCTCGCTCACGACACTCGCTCACAAGTGCTACAAATCTTCCACGCATCTCCGAAGATGGTGGGCCAAGTATAAACCCTAATCGAGCACTTTGCGAGCTGTCCTCTGAATGCCTAGATGGCCACCTGGTGCAGAAGAGTGACAAAACTGCAGGACCGAGTCAATCTCATGATCTGGAATACATCTCCTGATTACCTGGTCGCTGCATAACTTCCACAAATAGGGGTCATCCCAAATATAATGCTTAGCATCACTCTTAATTTTATCAATTTGAACTCGTGATGCTAAGGGAGGAAAAACAGAAGCAACTAAAAAATTAACAATATTTGCAAACCAAGGGGTGGTAGAAACAGAAGAAACAGAAGAGAAATGAGCAAATTTTCATCAGGAAAATTGTCCTGGATGGGCAAGACGTCAGCATTATCCTCAACTCTTTCAATCCTGCTGACATGGTTTGCTACCAAATTCTGTGCTCCATTCCTGTCACGGATATCCAGATCAAATTCTTGGAGCCAGAGCATCCACCTGATCAATCTGGGCTTTGACTCAGCCTTTTTAGCAGGTACTTCAGAGCTGCATGGTCAGTATAAACAATAACACGAGAACCAAGAAAATATGATCTAAATTTATCAAGAGCGAAAACAATAGCAAGCAGCTCTTTTTCTGTTGTGGTGTAGTTTGCTTGAGCAACATCCAAAGTCCTGGAAGCATAATATATCACCCGAGGCAACTTGTCAACCCTCTGTGCCAGGACAACTCCCAATGCATAATTGGATGCATCACACATCAGCTCGAATGGGAGTGTCCAATCCGGTGCCTGAATGATTGGAGTGGTGGTCAATGCTTCCTTGAGGCAGTCATAAGCCTGTTTACACCTGTCATCAAAAACAAAGTTAACATCCTTCTGCAGCAGATTGGACAGTGGAAGGGCATTCTTACTGAAATCTTTGATGAAGCGTCTATAGAAACCTGCATGGCCAAGAAAAGATCGCACCTCTCGCACGCAAGAGGGGTAAGGCAATTGTGAAATAACAGATATTTTTGCAGGATCAACTTCTATGCCCTTACTAGAAATAATATGCCCTGAAACTATACCCTGTTCTACCATGAAGTGACATTTTTCAAAATTCAGAACAAGATCAATTTCAATGCATCTATTAAGCCCTCTATCCAAATTATCTAAGCATGCATCAAAAGAGGATCCGTAAACAGTGAAATCATCCATAAACACCTCTATGCAATTTTCAAGAAATTCAAAAAAGATACTAAGCATGCACCGCTGGAATGTGCAAGGGGCATTGCATAAGCCAAAGGGCATCCTCCTATAGGCAAAAGTACCAAAGGGGAAGGTGAATGTGGTTTTCTCTTGATCCTCAGGAGCAATATGGATATGAAAATAACCAGAAAAACCATCAAGAAAGCAGTAGTGAGATTTACCTACCAGACGCTCAAGCATCTGATCAATGAAGGGCAGCGGAAAATGATCTTTCCGTGTTGCTTGATTCATCCTTCGGTAGTCAATGCAGACTCTCCAACTGTTTTGCACTGTAGTGGGAATGAGCTCATTCTTCTCATTTTTCACAATAGTGAGGCCTCGTCTTCTTGGGGACCACCTGGACCGGACTCACCCACCGACTATCCGATATAGGATAAATGATCCCGACTCAAGAAGCTTGGTCACCTCCTTCTTTACTACGTCCAAAATGACAGGGTTGAGTCGCCTCTGCGGCTGCATCACTGGCTTAGCTCCATCCTTTAAGAGTATCCTGTGCATACATGTGGATGGGCAGATACCAGGAATGTCCGCCAGGGTCCAACCGATGGCTTTCTTATGCTTTTTTAGAACATGCAACAACCTCGCCTCTTGAACAACGATCAAGGGAGGTGGAAATGATCACCGGCGACTTCGATCATCCTCCAAGTAGGCATACTTGAGGTTTTCTGGTAAAGGTTTCAAGTCTGGAATGGGAGATGGCTGAGCAGTAGAAGGAACTAAGGGTTCCACAGCATGTACCTCAACCTGCAAGTCAGATTCTTATGTACCTCCTGCAACATGGTTAGCGCATTCTGTCTCTAAAGAATTAAGGCCAAGAGATGCAAGTACAACACCCAACACATCAAAACAAAGCTCAAACTCAGAAACCGATTCAAAAACATATTCAGAGTCAGTGTCATTGAGAGAAGTATACAGATCATATAGAAAGTGATGTTTCTTATCATGCAAAGAATGAAAATCAGAAACATACTCATCAACAACAGCATCAAGTATCTCAACACGAAAAACAGAATGATCTTCAGATGGATGTCTCATGGCATCAAGAATATTAAAATGGACAATACTATCACCAAATTCCATGGACAATGTACCAGCATACACATCAATCTTAGTTCAGGCTGTTTTCAAAAACGGTCTGCCAAAAATGATTGGCACAGATCCATGGGAGAATCCGTCCTCCATGTCAAGCACATAGAAATCAGCAGGAAAAATCAGTTCACCAACCCGAACTAACACATCCTCAATGAAACCTGTAGGGTGGGCAACAGTTCTATTTTCCAACTGTATCACCACACCCGTAGGTTGCATAGGTCCAAGAGACAGAGATTTAAATATAGATAGAGGCATGACATTTATAGAAGCACCCAAATCAAGCATGGCATTTTGAAATTTGTTATTCCCTATAACACAAGGTATGCAGAAAGTACCTGGGTCCTTACATTTTCAGGGATGTGCGGAACAGATTTACCTATCAAAGCGGATACATTTACGCCCATGTCGATTCTCTCATTGCCCTTCATTTTCCTCTTATGAGTGCACGGCTCCTTCGGGAATTTTGCATATCTCAGGATTTGCTTGATGGCATCAAGCAGAGGTATGTTCACCTCTACTTTCCTGAAGGTCTCCAATATCTCCTTATCCAGTTCTTCCATCTTTTTGCCTGGAATCAATTTGGGAGGGAATGGAAGGGGGATAGGAGGTGGCTGCTGCAAATCAGAACTGGTGCTGGAAGAAGGTCCACCTGCATGAAAATTTCGGGCACCAACTGGTTGCTCATCACTTTGCTCAGGTGCAGAAACTGATGAAGGTACTGCAGCGAGTATGTCAATCTGTTTGCCCGACCTCAATGTGATGGCACTAACATTTTTCGGATTCTGCACAGTTTGAGAAGGCAATCTATCTGAATTTTGTGACTGTGCCTGATTCAGTTGAGTAGCCATCTGCCCCATCTGATTGGTCAAGCTCTGGATGGAAGCTCTGGTCTATTGCTGAAATTGCATATTTTGGAGAGTCATCTGCCTCACTAACTCCTCCAATGCAGGTTTAGAAGTAGAAGATTGAGGAGCTGGTGGTGCAGGAACTTCATTCTGCTGCCTGTGATATTGCTGTTGTACTGGTGGAGGCACATAAGGTCTGCTTGGACTGGGAACAGCAGAACTCTGAAATGGTGGTGCAGGATGTTGTTGTTGTTGTTGTTGTGGAGACCATCTAAGATTAGGATGACTCCTCCATCCTGGATTATATCTATTGCTGGAAAGATCATAATTTTGTTGTTGTTGTTGTTGTTTATTATTGTAGATGTTTGCAGCATAGGCATGAGGAGCATGAACATCAAAAGGCTGCTGCACTGATGGACCCTGATCTGTATAATGGTCAATTGATGTCCAAATGTCGCAAACCCTTGCCACAGATGTAGGTGAAGATTTCTGGTTCATGGCAAGCTGGGTGACCAAATTGACCAAGGCATCAAGCTTTCTGTAACACCCCAATATTTTAAATTAGAAAGATATTAGAATATAAACATATTATATTATAAAGATATTTAGTTATAAAAATATTATATCATAAAGATATTATATTATAAAGATGTTCAGTTATAAAAATATTAGATTATAAAGATATTTAGTTATAAAAATATTATATTATAAAGATATTATGTTATAAAAATATTATATCATAAACATATTATATTATAAAGATATTCAGTTATAAAGATATTTGATTATACATATATGAGATTATAAAGATTTTATATATTATATATTATAAAGATGTCGATTATAAAGATAATACAATATAAAATAAAAGGGGCTATTTGGGTAGTTTGTTTTCACATACCTCTATTCTCTCCGCCTCTATTCTTTCTATTCTCTCTACCTCTATTCTTTCTATTATCTCTATTCCCTCTCTACACTCTCCCTAAGGTTTAGATACTGAAATCCTAATGGTTTCTAGATCCAGAAGAAGCAATAGGAGGCTAACAGTGTAAGAAAGAGTTCTACCTGATTAGTTTTGTGACCGGGATTTTGAGATAAAAGATGAGCTAAGGATTAGGATTGCAATTTTTCCACCGAGCAAGGAATAAACAAAAATCCAGGTTAGGGAAGTTAATGTTCAAAAATATATAACTTGGTGTTAGGGAAGTTAATGTTTAAAAATATATAACTTGGTGTTAGGGAAGTTAATGTTCAAAAATATATAAATTGATATTAAGAAAATTAATGTTATATATATATATATATATAATTAGTATGCTTTGTATATTATTGTTGTATTAAGTGTAATGTGTGAAAAACCTTGTTCTTGTATTGTTTATGATGTTTAAGTTGATATTTGGATGTTTGTTGACAATCAGTAAAATGGAAAATTTGTTTGAGGGGTAGAAAACGAAAGTTTCTTTCCATAGAAGGTTTTGGTCTCGATCATATTCTTGTTTATAAATTTAGATTATTATCTCTAAATAAAGGGTTTTGGTTTCCATAGTGGGGACGCCCCGAGATAATGTTACAGATTAGGAACCTTATGCGGTTGGTTGGTTATTACATCATGTTTATAAAAGGATTTTCTAAGATCACGGCTCTATTAACTCAGTTGACCTGAAAGGATCAACCATTTGTATGGAACAACATAGGTAAGCAGAGTTTCATAGAGCTAAAACAAAGGTTGACCATAACCCTATGTTAGTAATTCTTAATTTGAGTAAACCCTTTGAGATTAGGATGATGCTTCCTATCTGGGATTAGGTTGTGTATTGATGCAAGAGAAGAAAATTATTACTTTTGGATCTTATTAGTTGAAGGTGTATGAAAAGAATTACCGTATCCAAGATTTGGGACTAGTTGCAATTATCTTTGCCTTGAAGACCTGGAGACATTATTATGAATGGTGTATACTTTGATGTGTTTAGTAACCACAAGAGCTTGAAGTATTTGATTGATCAGAAGAAACTAAACATGAGATAGAGAAGATGGATGGAGTTCCTAAAAGATTTTGACTTTTAGCTGAACTATCATGTAGGTAAAGTAAAATGTAGTTGTTGATTCCTTGAGTAGAAGGGTAGTACAAGTACCGACCATGATGATAAAGGAGCAGAAATTATTAGAGCAACTAAAAAAAAAAATGAATTTGAGCCTTGGGTTGGATATGATTCCTGCTCACACTAGTTGCAACATATGTTAAATAAAGACGGCAGTATAAAAACCAAGAGGGGGGGTGAATTGGGTTTTTAAAGAAATTTTCTCTTTCAAATAAATTTTCAGGTTTTGAAAAACTTTCAAAAACTTGGATGTGAATTTTTCCAATCCTTTGATTAACGCTGTTGGGATTAGCAATTGTAATAATGATCCACAATTAAAAGATAAAGAGAAAGAGAAAGAACACAGAGATTTATACCGGTTCGGATTAAGCCAATCCTACGTCCAGTTCCCAACCACCACAAATGCGTGATGATTTTCCCACTATCTTTAAATTGAAATTACAAACACCAAATCATGCAATAAAAAAATAAAGATAAAGAAACACCTCCTCAAACACACTAAGGATGAAAACACCTCCCCAGACACACTGAGGATGAAACCCACCTCTCTTGACACACAAGAGATGAAACACCTCCCTTAGAACCGATCCAAGGGATGAATTTTCCCGTTTACAGAAAACAATAAAAGAATACACCTGAAATGTGCTGGATAGAAAGCTTAAGCACAATGATCACCACTTCCAAAGACTTGATCAAACTGAAGAGAGCAGGAAAGCGGCTTTGAAAAAGCTAAGGCGCAGAAACACTTAGAATATTTTGTGTTTAATCAGATGTGTTGAACCTAAGACATTCTCTTTCATTTTATAATTCAAAAATGCTCCAAAGTTTCCATTCTTAGGTTGATTTAGAAATAATTTCACAAAAACGACTCATTTAATCGATTATATTAAAAGCTTAATCGATTATATCATGTTTAAAAACTGGAAAACAAATATCGTCTGATATAATCGATTAGATTAAGGCCATAATTGATTATATTAACCTAGAATCAATATAATCGATTATCAAAGACACTTAATCGATTATTTTGTTTGTTAAACATTTTTAATTCAAATTTTAAGTTAAATAATCGATTATCTACGTATGGTAATCGATTAAAAGCGTAGAAAAACGTTTTTGCGAGAAAACACCTTGCTCTCTTGTTTGGGAAGGTCTTGAATGGGATTTATGACTTACTCTTTTTATCCAACACCCAAAAACAGAACCTTCTACTCTAGCTCCTTCAGCTCTTTGAGAAAATCTTCATCAATCTTCTCTCTTGAAAGCTTTGAATGCTCTTTATGCCTTTCCTTTCCTATCAAGCAACCTTCCTTTGTGAGATGACACAAGTCTTTAATGTTGATTGAAACTTTCTAAAAACTTCATCATCAAAACTGTAGGTCTCCATAAAACTCTGGATTGAAATATGCCAACAACATACACATTGTGACGAACAAATTCATGAAATAGATTGGAGAACAACATAGGATAGATCTTGAGTTAAAAAGTTGTTTTTTTTATCACATTGGAATAGATCAGGCGAAGAATTTCAAATTAAGAATGGATGGAGTGTTAAGGTCCCGAGACAAAGTTTGCATTCTAGTTGATCCAACACTAAAGAAAATGGTATTGGATGAAGGGTACAAGACTCGTCTAAGTTTACATCCTGAGATGACTAAGATATACTAGGGTCTAAAGAAGTTCTTTTAGAGGTTGGTCATGAAGAATGATGTTGTTGAATATATTTTTGCTTGTTTAACCTAGTAGAAGGCTAAGGTGGAGCATTAGAGACTGTGTGAGATGTTACAACAGATGGAGATTCTTGAGTGAAATTGGGATAACATTGCTATGGGTTTTGTTATCCATCTATCATGGGAAATCATAGGGCATAATTGATTTGGGTGATTGTAGATAAATTGATGAAGAGGGCTCACTTTTAGCTAGTTAACTTAAGGATTTCCATGGTTATGTTGGCCTCATTGTACATCAAAGAGATAATATGATTGCATGGAGTGTTGTCTAGTATCGTTTTGGATAGAGACCCTAGGTTCATCTTTAGATTTTAGTAGACACTACAAGAGGTGCTAAGTACCAAGTTAAGATTGAGCTCAGCCTACCATCCTTAGATAGATAGATAATTCAAGAGAAAATTATAATCACTAGAAAATTTGTTGAGATTTTGTGCAATGGATCATCTAGGGAGCTGAGATGAAATCCTTCCTTTAGTGGAGTTCACTTATAACAACAACTATCATGTCAACATTGGGATAGAACCTCATAAAGCATTATATGGATAGAAATACAAGACACCTCTATCCTGGTACCATAATGGTGAACAAGTGTTAGTAAGACTCGAGTTGTTACAACTTACTACAAAGAAGAATTAAGAGATTCGGGAGAAAATGGTGAGTACTATGAGTAGGAAGAAATCATATAAAAATTGAAGATAAATGCTTTTGGAGTTTAATATGGGAGAATATGTTTTCCTGAGAGTAAAGTCTAATATAAGATTTGGTCAAACTATAAAATCTAGGAAATTGACTATGAAATTCATTGAGCCATATCAAATTCTTTAGAAGATTGGTGTAGTGGCTTATGAGTTGGCTTTGTCCCCTCATTTGGAAAATCTACATAACATTAAGAAAATAAGTGCATGATCTAGTCCATAGTTTGGAGTAAGACGATGTACAAATTAGGGAAGACCTGTCTATAGAAATCAAGCCGTAAAAGTGATTAATTTTCAGATGAAGCAACTCTGAGAGAAAATGAATGACATGGGTTAGGTGGTGTAGAATGACCAGATGGGTAAATTTACTTAGGAACTGGAGAACCAAATGAGAGAATCATATCCATTTAAGTTTGTTGGTAAGTCAATTTTCGAGGATGAAAATTTTTAATGGTGGGAAGATTGTAACACCCCAATATTTTAAATTATAAAGATATTAGAATATAAACATATTATATTATAAAGATATTTAGTTATAAAAATATTATATCATAAAGATATTATATTATAAAGATGTTCAATTATAAAAATATTAGATTATAAAGATATTTAGTTATAAAAATATTATATTATAAAGATATTATGTTATAAAAATATTATATCATAAACATATTATATTATAAAGATATTCAGTTATAAAGATATTTGATTATACATATATGAGATTATAAAGATTTTATATATTATATATTATAAGGATGTCAAATTATAAAGATAATACAATATAAAATAAAAAGGGGCTATTTGGGTAGTTTGTTTTCACATACCTCTATTCTCTCTGCCTCTATTCTTTCTATTCTCTCTACCTCTATTCTTTCTATTATCTCTATTCCCTCTCTACACTCTCCCTAAGGTTTAGATACTGAAATCCTAATGGTTTCTAGATCAAGAAGAAGCAATAGGAGGCTAACAGTGTAAGAAAGAGTTCTACCCGATTAGTTTTGTGATCGGGATTTTGAGACAAAAGATGAGCTAAGGATTAGGATTGCAATTTTTCCACCGAGCAAGGAATAAACAAAAATCCAGGTTAGGGAAGTTAATGTTCAAAAATATATAACTTGGTGTTAGGGAAGTTAATGTTTAAAAATATATAACTTGGTGTTAGGGAAGTTAATGTTCAAAAATATATAAATTGATATTAAGAAAATTAATGTTACATATATATATATATATAATTAGTATGTTTTGTATATTATTGTTGTATTGAGTGTAATGTGTGAAAAACCTTGTTTTTGTATTGTTTATGATGTTTAAGTTGATATTTGGATGTTTGTTGACAATCAGTAAAATGGAAAATTTGTTTGAGGGGTAGAAAATGAAAGTTTCTTTCCATAGAGGGTTTTGGTCTCGATCATATTCCTGTTTATAAATTTAGATTATTATCTCTAAATAAAATTAGAGAAAAATTGATTTCATTATATATGACCTATGATGTTTGTGTGTGGGGCCGAGTAGAGCCTGGGGTTGGTGCCCATAATCTACCGATATGTTTGTGTGTGGGGCCGAGTAGAGCCTGGGGTTGGTGCCCATAATCTACCGATATGTTTGTGTGTGGGGCTGAGTAGAGCCTGGGGTTGGGGCCCATAATCTACCGATATGTTTGTGTGTGGGGCCGAGTAGAGCCTGGGGTTGGTGCCCATAATCTACCGATATGTTTGTGTGTGGGGCCGAGTAGAGCCTGGGGTTGGTGCCCATAATCTACCGATATGTTTGTGTGTGGGGCCGAGTAGAGCCTGGGGTTGGTGCCCATAATCTACCGATATGTTTGTGTGTGGGGCCGAGTAGAGCCTGGGGTTGGTGCCCATAATCTACCGATATGTTTGTGTGTGGGGCTGAGTAGAGCCTGGGGTTGGGGCCCATAATCTACCGATATGTTTGTGTGTGGGGCCGAGTAGAGCCTGGGGTTGGTGCCCATAATCTACCGATATGTTTGTGTGTGGGGCCGAGTAGAGCCTGGGGTTGGTGCCCATAATCTACCGATATGTTTGTGTGTGGGGTCGAGTAGAGCCTGGGGTTGGTGCCCATAATCTACCGATATGTTTGTGTGTGGGGCCGAGTAGAGCCTGGGGTTGGTGCCCATAATCTACCGATATGTTTGTGTGTGGGGCCGAGTAGAGCCTGGGGTTGGGGCCCATAATCTACCGATATGTTTGTGTGTGGGGCCGAGTAGAGCCTGGGGTTGGTGCCCATAATCTACCGATATGTTTGTGTGTGGGGCCGAGTAGAGCCTGGGGTTGGTGCCCATAATCTACCGATATGTTTGTGTGTTGGGCCGAGTAGAGCCTGGGGTTGGTGCCCGTAATCTACCGATATGTTTGTGTGTGGGGCCGAGTAGAGCCTGGGGTTGGTGCCCATAATCTACCGATATGTTTGTGTGTGGGGCCGAGTAGAGTCTGGGGTTGGTGCCCATAATCTACCGATATGTTTGTGTGTTGGGCCGAGTCGAGCCTAGTGTTGGTGCCCATAATCTACCGATATGTTTGTGTGTGGGGCCGAGTAGAGCCTGGGGTTGGTGCCCATAATCTACCGATATGTTTGTGTGTGGGGCCGAGTAGAGCCTGGGGTTGGTGCCCATAATCTACCGATATGTTTGTGTGTTGGGCCGAGTAGAGCCTGGGGTTGGTGCCCATAATCTACCGATATGTTTGTGTGTGGGGCCGAGTAGAGCCTGGGGTTGGTGCCCATAATCTACCGATATGTTTGTGTGTGGGGCTGAGTAGAGCCTGGGGTTGGTGCCCATAATCTACCGATATGTTTGTGTGTGGGGCCGAGTAGAGCCTGGGGTTGGTGCCCATAATCTACCGATATGTTTGTGTGTGGGGCGAGTAGAGCCTGGGGTTGGTGCCCATAATCTACCGATATGTTTGTGTGTTGGGCCGAGTAGAGCCTGGGGTTGGTGCCCATAATCTACCGATATGTTTGTGTGTGGGGCCGAGTAGAGCCTGCGGTTGGTGCCCATAATCTACCGATATGTTTGTGTGTGGAGCCGACTAGAGTCTGGGGTTGGTGCCCATAATCTACCGATATGTTTGTGTGTTGGGCTGAGTAGAGCCTAGGGTTGGTGCCCATAATCTACCGATATGTTTGTGTGTGGGGCCGAGTAGAGCCTGGGGTTGGTGCCCATAATCTACCGATATGTTTGTGTGTGGGGCCGAGTAGAGCCTGGGGTTGGTGCCCATAATCTACCAATATGTTTGTGTGTGGGCCGAGTAGAGCCTGGGGTTGGTGCCCATAATCTACCGATATGTTTGTGTGTTGGGCCGAGTAGAGCCTGGGGTTGGTGCCCGTAATCTACCGATATGTTTGTGTGTGGGGCCGAGTAGAGCCTGGGGTTGGTGCCCATAATCTACCGATATGTTTGTGTGTGGGGCCGAGTAGAGTATGGGGTTGGTGCCCATAATCTACCGATATGTTTGTGTGTTGGGCCGAGTCGAGCCTAGTGTTGGTGCCCATAATCTACCGATATGTTTGTGTGTGGGGCCGAGTAGAGCCTGGGGTTGGTGCCCATAATCTACCGATATGTTTGTGTGTGGGGCCGAGTAGAGCCTGGGGTTGGTGCCCATAATCTACCGATATGTTTGTGTGGGGCCGAGTAGAGCCTGGGGTTGGTGCCCATAATCTACCGATATATTTGTGTGTGGGGCTGAGTAGAGCCTGGGGTTGGTGCCCATAATCTACCGATATGTTTGTGTGTGGGGCCGAGTAGAGCCTGGGGTTGGTGCCGATAATCTACCGATATGTTTGTGTGTGGGGCCGAGTAGAGCCTGGGGTTGGTGCCCATAATCTACCGATATGTTTGTGTGGGGCCGAGTAGAGCCTGGGGTTGGTGCCCATAATCTACTTATGTGTGTTAATGAGAATGTTGTGAGTATGTGTATTACATGATAATATGATTTGTGTTGTTACTTTTCAGTTATTAAAGATGCATTAAATTTTAAAGCATTTAAGTATGTTCTATTATGAATGTGCATGAGAATGATATGATGATGAATACTACATGATGTTATTATTTTGTGTTATATTTTTGAATGATTAGCTTACCCTATAATTGCCGATTGTTTGGCCTGCGATGATCATGTTTTGCTACACGGGAGCAGATATTTTAATAGGTGAGTGGGATGCTTCGGAGTTCCAGGATTATATTGGAAGATGAAATAGTAGTTATACGCATATATTTATATATGTTTTTATTTCTTATAATAGAATTTTGTACTAGTAGAGATTCCCTTTTGTATTGAATACAAATACAAATTTTTTTTATAGTGTGTTTTATTATCAGTTAATACAAGTTACATTTGCATACTAAGTATAATAAAAGTAGCGATTTCTTGGGTCGTTACACTTTCCCTCAAGCTTCCTATCTGCAGATGAAGAAGAATCAGCAGCAGGCACATCATGAATTCCCCTAAGAACAATAGCATCGTTTCTAGCACTGAATTGCTGAGAATTGGAGGCCATTTTTTCAATTAAATTCCTAGCCTCTGCAGGGGTCATGTCATCAAGAGCTCCTCCACTGGCAGCGTCAATCATACTCCTCTCCATACTATTGAGGCCTTCATAAAAATACTGCAATAAGAGTTGTTCAGAAATCTGATGATGGGGACAACTTGCACATAATTTTTTAAGTCTTTCCTAGTACTCGTACAAGGTCTCTCCACTCATCTGTCGGATTCCTGAAATATCTTTTCTGATTGTTGTTGTTCTGGAAGCAGGGAAGAATTTATTCAAGAACACTCTCTTAAGGTCATCCCAACTAGTGATGGATCTGGGCGCAAGGTAGTACAACCAGTCTTTAGCAACACCTTCCAAAGAGTGTGGAAATGCCTTCAAAAAGATGTGATCTTGTAAAACATCTTGTGGCTTCATGGAGGAACAGACTATCTGGAACTCCTTCAGATGTTTGTGTGGACATTCTCCTGCGAGACCATGGAACCTGGGTAGCAAATGTATTAATCCAGTCTTTAGAACATATGAAACATCCTCAGGATATTGAATGCACAAGCTTTCGTAAGTGAAATCAGGTGCCGCCAGCTCGCTAAGAGTCCTCTCACGGGGTGGAGGCTGAGCCATAATGTTCTCAGTGTGAAAGTCAGCAGAATTAGAATCAAAATCAAAATCAAAATGCACAGAATTAAAGTTTTCAGACACAGAGGGAGAATGCTCAGAACTACTTAAACTAATGCTATCTAATGATATAGAATCTAAAGACAAATTCCTAGAGTGCCTAACTAATCTATGAAATGTCCTATCTATTTCAGGATCAAAGGGTTGTAACTATTGGAATAAATGGCTGAGTTTAAGAGGGGGGGTGAATTAAACTTTCAAAGATTTTCGAAACCCAATGCCCAAATATGAAAAACCCGATTCTGATTGAAGATTAAAACCAGTTTTAATAGGTTCTTGAAATGCTTTTAATCAATTGATCATATATCCAATTCAATTACAATTTAGAATTCAATTGCCGAATGTAAAAGATAAAGGGAAGAAGAACAACATAGCAGATTTATACTGGTTCACCTTTCAACAAAGGCTACATCCAGTTTCCTAACCACACAAATTCAATCAATTCACTAAAAACCAGTTTTTACATGAACACTACATGCAAAACGAAAAACAGAAAGCTGCACCTAGTCTTGAACCCTACAAGACCTCTAAACACCTGTAAAACCCTATTACAAGAGCCCTTAATCACCCTGATTAAGAGATAAACACGCAGCTAACAAACACACAAAGAATTGGATTGAATTCACCTGGAAAACTCAAAGCAGAAGCAAAAACAGAGCACGCAACAATGACGAAAAACAGAGTATGATTTCTTGATTCAATTCGCAATCAATTGGATCTTGGACTTCTTGGAGTGATTCGCAACTTGATTTAGAGTGTAAGAGAAACGTTCTTGCTCAGTGGGTTCTTCTAAAAATGATTCGTCACTTAGTTCTTTGAATTTCAAGTTATATATAGAAAACTCGTTAAAACCGATTCCGACGAGAATAGTCGGTTGAAATCGCATTTTAACCTGGTTGTTTTCATTAAAACCAATTTTCCAAAGTGAGCACCCTTTTGTGGAACTTGAAATCGCCGATTGAAAACCCGTTTTAACTAGCTATTCCGTAAAACTGGAATTCTCGAACAAAGCTACCAGGATTTTAACTGGTTTAAATGTCGAAAACAGTCAGCTAAAATTTCCCAAATACAAAGCTTTGAAAAACGAAGAACAGTTTAACTAGTTGAAATCAGATTTTTAACCAGTTAAAAAATAGTTATACCTTTGAAAACATTTTAAAACCTTTTTAAAACATTTCAAAACATTTTAAACCCCAAGATTAAGTCCAAGATTAATTGAAATGCATCTTACCACACAACCTAAGACTCTCTAATCCTAAGACACAATCTCCATTCTTCAAGCACCATCATCTTCATCATCAAAGGTGGTTGGAGACATCAAACCCACTTGAAACCAAGTCTTCAAGTCCAACAAACTCCCCCTATTTGATGATGACAACCACTTGATGCATCCATTGTCTTTGAAGAATGTAAGAGTCCTGCACAAAACAAAATACAGCAGCAAAAATAGCAGAACAGTGTGGTAAAACAATATAGCATTAAAAATAGCAGTAGTATAGCAGAAGCGCTTTCACAGCAGTAGCGTTGCAGATTCAGATTCTCCCCCTTTTACTTGCGCTTGCGCTTCATGTGCCTTCAAATGCATTCAACAATTTCTCCCCCTTTGGAATCATCAAATAGCACAAGGGAATAGAAAGAAAATAGCATATGCAGCAAATTTAAAATTGTTCAAGATACATGGGAATTTTAACCCAATGAAAAACAACAACAGCAACACAAACTAACAGAAATTGAAAGCCACAAGAAATGCACGGGAAACAACAACAGCTTGCAGGTGAAACTGTAACAATAGCAGCAGGAGAGCCAACACGCTAGAAACCAACAGAAGCACATTTCAATTCCAGCATAGCAGATACAAAGCAGCAGAGATCAGTTATCATCTTCTCCACCATCATCACCAGGAGCAGCATAATAACCCATATTTATTTGTGCAAGTTGGGCATGTAAATCTTTAATGCTTTGATCAATGCGCCCAAACCTATTCATGCAGTAGTTGTGATGATATTGTTGATGAGATTGGATGGAATCAAATCTTTGTAACACTCGCTTGTTCAAACAATGAAAGTGGAGTTCCACTGGTCAACCTGGAGGAAGATAAGGTACAATATCTCCCATCATTGAGTAGTTTTCTGCACTAGGTTCTGCATTTCCAGCTTCATCAATTGCATCTCTAGCAGCAGTTCCAGCAGCGCTTGTCTCTGTATTCCCAGCTTCTTATCCAGTAGTCCATGCTCCATTGCTTTTGGTGAAGCCAAACTTAAAGAGAAAGCTATTGTCCAGCTGATGGGATCTCCCTATGTTTATTTTTTGTTCACCTCTAATGTCCACACCAAAATACTCAAGGAATTTGGAAATTATCACAGCATATGGAAGACGATAATCAGGCAACCTTTTGGACTTCATCATGTGATCTTTGATGATATGTATCCAGTTAATTCTCACAGATTTCATTAAACAAAAAATTAGAAGAAGATCACCTTCATTCAATGTAGCATGATTGCTTCCCTTGGAGTGATCATCCATGTGATGATAAATGTAAGCACCCTTGTCGTCAAAGTCAGCCCACCCACCGAAATCCACGAACAGCATCCATGAGGGTTCCTCAAGCACTCTCTGTACATTTGCACCTTGTTAAAGTCTTCCAAGGAACCACACAAACCCTCGCTAACCACAATGCCATCGCTTTGAAGCCCCCTACTCTTCTCCAAACAGAGTTGTTTATGATCATTTCCTTTCCTTTCACTTTTGAAGTTAAAACGGACTCCATCATGTTTGAGATTTGTGTAAAATACTTTCACCACGTCTGGGTATATGAACCCATTTAATTCCAGAAATTTTTGCAGATCCTGATATTGAATCATGGCTATAATGTCAGCCAAACCTTCATCTTCCAAACCACTGAAAACGGAGCACTTTTGGTGAGTTTACAGCCTTTCTACTGATATGGGATTGAAACTTTTCAATCCTCTCTTCATCACCTTCGAACCAAGCTTCTGTAGACCCATGTCTATAAGTATAAGTTGCTGGAATTTCAGTGTTCCTTATTTTTGGATGACCCAAGATTTTTTATCTCTTCCTTGGGTTGCTTGAAGATGCCATTTCGTAAAAGATAAAGTGTAGAGAAACAGAGTATAGAGAATGGATTATGCAGATTTTTTACACTGGCGTGGTGAATAACAGATGAAGCAATGCACAACACATGTATTTAACATTTCGATTTTCGTGTTTTATCAAATCAATGCTTTATTCAATCAAAGAAGCAATTAAAATGCATTCGATTGGAATATATGGGACGAGAGATATGCAAGATGCACAGATTTGACCAAGGAATTCAGTTGGTTGGATGCAATACGTATTTGGAGAGAGAAACCAGCTAAAAAGTAAAGCAAAGCCACTACAAGACAAAATAGGAGTCAAGATTCTTTTTAACCAGCTTTATTTATCATGTTCAGATGCACATTTCTCAATTAATCAATTTAAATGCACCAATTAAATGTGAATCAATGCAGCTTTAACAGAGAATTCGCTCAAATTTTAAACTTTGCATGGTGACGAGCAATTTCGATCGATTGATTTGTGAGAAACAGATGATTAAAACGAAATCATGATACTCGATTTAATGCGTATAAATGATTTTAATCGACTAAATCGACAGATTAATCGGCTAAAACAGAGAGCGGATATTATCGCACATCCACTGCAACCTCAAATTATGCAAAACAATCGATTAAAAGCTCGAAACAACTAACTAAAATCTCGAATAACATTGCAGATTTCACTTATAACATCCAATATGCAAATCTAACTGCAATTAATCAACATATATGCAGATTTAACCATTCAAACATATAAAACAACATGAATAACAGCAGAAATGAATCACATACACGAATTATATCACATTTGAAACATCAAGGACACCCAACTCATTTCTTAATTGGAAAAACCTATCTTTTGGGAGTGGTTTGGTAAATATATCAGCAAGTTGGTTATTAGAGTCAACAAATTCAATTATGCAATCACCTTTTTGAACATGATCCCTAATGAAATGGTGCCTTATTTCTATATGTTTCGTTCTAGAGTGCAAAATAGGATTTTTTGTTAAGTTGATAGCACTTATATTGTCACACCTAATAGGAATGTGATCTAGTTTCAAACCATAATAAAAAAGTTGCTGTTTTAACCAAAGAGTTTGAGCACAACAGCTCCCAACTGCAACATACTCGACTTGCAAGTAGACAAAGCCACACTAGCTTGCTTTTTGCTATGCCATGATACTAGACTACTTCCTAGTAGATGACAAGTTCCACTAGTGCTTTTCCTATCAAGTTTACATCCAGCAAAGTCTGCATCCGAATAGCCCACTAGATTAAAAGAAGCACCTTTAGGATACCACAAACCAACATTAATAGTTCCTTTTAGATATTTCAAGATTCTTTTGGCAATTGCAAAATGTGATTCTTTAGGATTAGATTGAAACCTAGCACACATGCATACACTAAACATTATATCTGGCCTACTAGCAGTTAGATATAAAAGTGAACCTATCAAACCTCTATACTTAGTGGAATCAAAAGGTTTACCACTTTCATCCGCATCAAGATAGCTGCTGGTAGCCATGGGTGTGCTTGATTCTTTGCAAATGTCCATCTCATATTTCTTTACTGACTCTTTGAAATATTTTGACTGATTGAGGAATGTTCCATGATCCAATTGCTTGACTTGTAAGCCTAAGAAGAAGTTTAGATCACCCATCATTGACATCTCAAACTCCCCCTGCATAGCTGCAACAAATTCTTCACAAAGCTTCTCATTAGTGGATCCAAAGATTATATCATCCACATAAACCCGCACTCAAGATTATGTCTGTCCAAAGACTTTCTAATGAACAAAGTTTTATCAACTTGGCCCCTTTCAAAGTTTTGAGAGATAAGAAAGTTACTTAACCTTTCATACCATTGTCTTGGAGCTTGCTTGAGTCCATAAAGAGCCTTTTTGAGCTTATATACATGGTTAGGCAATTTGTGATCAACAAATCCAGATGGTTGTGAAACATAAATTTCTTCATTTATATATCCATTAAAAAATGCACTTTTCACATCCATTTGATGAAGTTTGAATCCAATCATGCATGAGAAAGCAAGTAATAACCTAACAGCTTCTAACCTAGCAACAGGAGCATATGTTTCCTTATAATCTATTCCTTCCTCTTTGTTATACCCTTTAGCTACAAGCCTAGCCTTGTTTCTAGTTATTACTCCTTGATCATTCATTTTATTTTTAAACACCCACTTTGTGCCAATTATATTCATGTTAGGTGTGCAAGGGACTAGTTCCCAAACCTTATTCCTTTTAAATTGGTTCAGTTCATCTTGCATTGCCAAAATCCAGTTTTCATCTAATAATGCATCATCAACACATTTAGGCTCAACTTGGGAAACAAATGTAGCAGTTAAACATGTATCATGCATAGACCTTCTTGTAGAAACACCTCTCTGAACATCTCCTATCACATTTCCAATGGACAGATTGCGAGGCACCCTCCATTCTTTAGGTAGATCATTTTCTGCAGAATTTAATTCGGTGCCAAGATTTCGCTTAGTTCTTTCTCGATTTTCACCAACTAAAATAGCACTCGCAGCAGCCTTTATCGGCTTCTACATGTCCAGCTGATACACCTTCAATTAAGTTCTCTTCACCTGCACCTGCACCACTCACTCGCACCTTCATTTTGCACATTAGTCTCATAAAAACAACATGTATTGATTCCTCAATGATAGCTAATCTCTTGTTGAAGATCCTATATGCTTTGCTATGTAAAGAATAGCCTAAAAACAATGCATCATCAGCTTTAGCATCAAATTTGCCAAGTTTTTCTTTGCCATTATTTAAAACAAAACACTTGCAGCCAAACACTCTAAGATGTGCTATGTTGGGTTTTCTCCCTTTGTACAATTCATAAGGGGTTTTCTTCAAAATAGATCTTATCAAAACCCTATTTATTATGTAACATGCAGTATTTACTGCATCCGCCCAAAAATATTTAGGGATATTTGATTCATTAAGCATTGTCCTTGCTAGTTCCTCAAGTGATCTATTTTTCCTCTCAACAACACCATTTTGTTGAGGAGTCCTAGGTGCTGAAAAGTTATGCTTAATCCCATATTTTTCACAAAAATGATTGAACTTTTCATTTTCAAATTCCCCTCCATGATCACTTTTAAGAGTACTTATGCTGCAGCTGTTTTCATTTTGTAAAACCTTGGAAAGTTTCTTAAAAGCATGAAATGCATCATTTTTATTTTTCAGAAACAAAGTCCAAGTAAACCTAGAATAATCATCAACAATAACCAAAGCATAATAGTTTCCACCAATACTCATTGTTCTAGATGGACCAAACAAATCCAAATGCAGCAATTCCAAAGGTTTTGTTGTAGACACATAATGTTTCAGATTAAAAGAAACTTTGGTTTGTTTACCCTTTTGACATGCATGACAGATTTTATCTTTCTCAAATTTCAGTTTAGGTAACCCTAAAACAAGTTCTTTTGAAACCATTTTTTCCAAATGATTCATGTTAATATGTGTAGCTCTCCTATGCCAAAGCCATGAACTATCTTCCTTAGACATGAGACATGTAAAATTAGTTGCACACATATGATCAAGATCAAGCATATAAATGTTCTCAATTCTCTTGCCTAACATGCAGATTTTATCAGAATTTTTCTCAATGATCTTGCAATGATTTGATTCAAAAGTGATTCTAAAACCTTTATCACATAGTTGGCTAATACTAAGAAGATTATGCTTCAAACCTTCAACATATAACACGTTTTTAATGAGGATTGAAGAAATGTTACCAACATCACCACTTCCAAGGATTTTCCCTTTATTATTATCTCCATATGTGACAAAACCTCCATTTTTCAAGTTGAGTTTGACAAACTTCTTTTTGTCACCACACATGTGCCTTGAACAACCACTGTCTAGATACCACAATGATTCCTTGGCCTTCAAGAACACCTGCAAAACACAATCAATGGAGAGAATTTGGTACCCACATCAATTTGGGTCCAACAAAGTTAATAACCTTTCTACCACATTTTGGCTTCCAAATATATTGACCACTAGGAACACCAAATTTTCTGATTTTGCATGATTTTGAAGTATGTCCCTTGTTCATACAAAAAAGCATGTAATAGATGAAGTGCTGGACGGTTTTCTATGTGAAAAGAAATTTCTATAAGGCTTTTGTTTCTTTTCAAAACCACTTTTAAATCCAAGTCCAACTCTATTCGTTACACAATTTTTAAAATCTAAAAGTGTATCCAAGTTGGCTCTTCCCATGGTGAATTTAGCTAGAGATTTGTTCAAATACTCAATTTGATTTTCTAAAATTCTGCAGCTTTGTGCAGATTTTTTCAACGATGTTCATCATTGCAACTTGAAGCCTTGTAAATCATTTCCGGATTTTCAAAATCAGTTTTTGAATTTTCCAGCTCTTTCTCTAGCTCTTTCACCTTGTTCTCTAGCCAATTGTTCATACCTTTAAGTCTATTGTTTGAACAAGCAACCTTATTGGCCTCTTCATGCAATTCCAGAAAATTTTGCAGCAGAATCGATCATAAGGAAGACCATTTTGAGTAGTTGAGGAACTTACACTACTTGTCAGTATCACAATCGACCATAAGGCAAAGTTAGCCCTTTCATCATCACTTGAAGAATCACTAGAGGAGATATCATTCTCATCCCATGCTATGTAAGCCTTCTTGGTTTTGAATGATTTTTCATGCTTCTTTTCTCCATTCCTCTCTTTGTTTTGTGAGTATGGACATTCAAGCCTTAATATGTCCCTCGTTTTCCACAACCAAAACAAGTAAAGTTAGAAGAAGCTAAATCAGATTTTTTATTATACCTCTTGTTCTTGTAATCTTTGTTCTTGTATTTCAAGAACTTGTTGAACTTTCTAACTAAGAGGTTCAGATTTTCTGCATCACTTCCTCCATGTCCTTCATCCTCACTATTCTCCTCCTTATGAACCAAAGTCTTCAAGGCCACTCTTTCTTTTTCTTGTCATTGTCTTCTTGTTCAGCAAGTCTATTCAACTCAAGCTCATGTTCCCTTAGCTTTCCAAAAAGTGCAGCAACACTCATTGTTGACAAGTCCTTGGATTCAAAAATTGTTGTTACTTTGGGTTGCCAACTTCGATCCAAACATTTTAGCACTTTGATGTTCAGCTCCTCTTTCTCAAACACTTTTCCAAGGCCGATCAGATGGTTTATAATGTGTGTAAACCTCTTTGCACATCTCGAAATGGTTTCTCCTGGAAGCATTCCGAACATCTCATACTCTTGGATTAAAGTATGCTTTCTAGCTCTTTTAACATCACCTGTTCCTTCATGAGTAACCTCCAACACTTCCCACATTTCTTTAGCATTGGAACATCGTGAAACACGAAAGAATTCATCAAGATTAAGTGCAGATGTAATGATGTTCTTTGCTTTACAATCATATTGCACTTTCTTTTGTTCATCAGCATTTAAATTTTCCCATGGTTTCTCTTCTTTAGGGATATACGGTCCATTGACTATAGCATTCCAAATCCCTATATCAATTGATTCAATGAAAATCTTCATTCTAACTTTCCAAAATGGATAGTTTACCCCGTAAAACATTGGTGGCCTGCTTATAGAAGCACCCTCTCGCAAAAGGCAATTTTCCTTCAGACCATGTTTGAAATTTTTCGAAAACTTGAATATTTTTCAAGAACCACTCGATACCAATTGTTGGAATAAATGGTCGAGTTTAAGAGGGGGTGAATTAAACTTTCAAAGATTTTCGAAACCCAATGCCCAAATATGAAAAACCAAATTCTGATTGAAGATTAAAACCAGTTCTAATAGGTTCTTGAAATGCTTTTAGTCAATTGATCATATATCCAATTCAATTACAATTTAGAATTCAATTGCCGAATGTAAAAGATAAAGGGAAGAAGAACAACATAGCAGATTTATACTCGGTTCACCTTTCAACAAAGGCTACATCCAGCTTCCTAACCACACAAATTCAATCAATTCACTAAAAACCAGCTTTTACATGAACACTACATGCAAAACGAAAAACAGAAAGCTGCACCTAGTCTTGAACCCTACAAGACCTCTAAACACCTGTAAAACCCTATTACAAGAGCCCTTAATCACCCTGATTAAGAGATAAACACGCAGCTAACAAACACACAAAGAATTGGATTGAATTCACCCGGAAATCTCAAAGCAGAAGCAAAAACAGAGCACACGCAACAATGACGAAAAACAGAGTATGATTTCTTGATTCAATTCGCAATCAATTGGATCTTGGACTTCTTGGAGTGATTCGCAACTTGATTTAGAGTGTAAGAGAAACGTTCTTGCTCAGTGGGTTCTTCTAAAAATGATTCGTCACTTAGTTCTTTGAATTTCAAGTTATATATAGAAAATCGTTAAAACCGATTCGACGAGAATAGTCGGTTGAAATCGCATTTTAACCTAGGTTGTTTTCATTAAAACCAATTTTCCAAGTGAGCACCCTTTTGTGGAACTTGAAATCGTCGCTTGAAAACCCGTTTTAACTAGCTATTCCGTAAAACTGGAATTCTCGAACAAAGCTACCAGTGATTTTAACTCGGTTTAAATGTCGAAAACAGTCAGCTAAAATTTCCCAAATACAAAGCTTTGAAAAACGAAGAACAGTTTAACTAGTTGAAATCAGATTTTTAACCAGTTAAAAAATAGTTAAACCTTTGAAAACATTTTAAAACCTTTTTAAAACATTTCAAAACATTTTAAACCCCAAGATTAAGTCCATGATTAATTGAAATGCATCTTACCACACAACCTAAGACTCTCTAATCCTAAGACACAATCTCCATTCTTCAAGCACCATCATCTTCATCATCAAAGGTGGTTGGAGACATCAAATCCACTTGAAACCAAGTCTTCAAGTCCAACAGTAACTGTCCTGGATTGCCTCTAGTCATGCACAACCATGAAATTCACACATAAAGCATACATAGGGGTAAATCTGGAACTATACTCAAACGAAGTCCAAATGAGCTAAAATTTTGTGAGTAACACCCTAAAATCATGAAAAGACAGTACACCAAATTTAAAAGCAAAATTCAAAGGATAGCTATATGAACCACTACCAGAAAGTATGAAAAATAAGAGCAATAAAACTTCAAAAATAAAAATAAAATAGAAAACGGCCTTTTTTTGGAGATTTTTACTTACCCCAATCCGCTTTGCGGATTAGCCATCACGTAGATCTCATTTTTCTACACCAAATGCATATATAATACGTCTAATTCTGATAACCGAGGCAAAAGTTATGGCTGTTTGAAAGTTTTCTAAAAATCAATTTTCGGTTATCAAAATCGGGACCACTATATGTGCTTCTGGGATTTTTCAAACAAAATATGGGTCAAAAGAAATGTGCACACAAAAATTCAAACAAAAATAACAGGTCTAGCTATTAAAACAAAAATTGGGAAAATCGGGTTACTGTTCCGGCACTATTCTGCAGCTACAGCTCCTCAATTCGAAATTCCCTTGTTTCTTTTGCTACACCTGCAATGCAACACTTAACAACACCACAAAAAAAAACTACGAAACAATTAGATAACCAAACACGTTGCTGCAAAACAAAACAAAAAATACGAATTCAACATAATACAACACTGAAAAACACGCAGCAACACAAAAACACAACCTTTGGACAGAAACGTTGATCCCCGGCAACGGCGCCAAATTTGATCGATGCCGTACTCGGTCAAATAAAAAAAACAATTAAATGTAGTACTAGAAGTGACTCCTAGGTCGTCTCTCAAGGACCAATTTTCACTGTCAAAAGATTGAATCACGCAATGGGGGGTTTTTGGACAGATAACAGTTAATTAAAATATAGCAGACAAACAACAAATTAATTGCAGTAATTAAAATAGGCAAGACTCTTGAACACAATGCATCTCTGACATCCTTGGCTCACAACAAATTATTAGTCCGTTTAATCCTTGTTCGGTCTAGATTAACCAACTAAGCGAAAGTTAACCCAAGACTTCCCTACACGAATTAAGCAAACGTGAACCTTGTAAGGTCTCCTTCCAAGGGATTAAGCATCCTCCAGAACAGAGACTTCACATTGGAGAATCAAATGTACAAAGCCAAAAAACACACAGAACCTCCATCAGAGTGAGTGTAGCATGCCCAAGAGTCCCACCCTGGGGTTTTAGCCTTCCATTAACTCAGAAAACGAAAATGCAAACTGAAATTGAAAACGTAAATTGAACAGTAAACGAATTCTGAATTGAAAAGCAAAAACAAAACGTATAAAACTCAATGGTCTCTCTAGCTCTGAAGAAAACGTAAACCTAAAAATATCTGCTGCCGCAAGGCAAAACGTAAAGGAAACCCTAATTGATTCTACTGCCGCCTTTCTTCCTTCCTCAGCTGCCCTACTTGTAGCTGCATTGCATGGGCACGAAACCCTAGACCCATTGGGCCCAAAAACCAAAGACTGGTCCAAGTTGTGACGTGGCAGCTCCTCTTGAAGTCCATGAATTAATTCCGAGCCCAAAATAATTTTAAACTGCCCTGAAAATAAAAATTGGAATAATTAAACTTAGAAAATTCAAATTAATTAAAATATGAATTTCTGGTCCAATTATAGCCCTAATAGAAATTAGTACAAAATATAAACAATTAAGCACAAATTAGAGATGAAAACAAGTACAGAAAGGTAAGAAAATAAGGGAAAATAATGACTCATCAGACGTCATATATGGTTTCCCCTTTGCTCATCCGGAACATCTCGTACTCCTGAATCAAGGTATTTTTGCTTGATCTCTTCATGTCTTTCGTTCCTTCATGTGTGACTTCTAACGTGTCCCACATCTCCTTTGCTGTAGTGCAATCCGACAACCTGTAAAACTCATCAATGGTTAAAGCAGATGCTATCATGTTACATGCCCTTATGTCGCATTGATTCTGGTTGTATTCATCTTTGCTCCAATTTGCTCTCTTTTTGGGTACCTGCGCTTCTTCAACAACAACCATAGGAATAAATGGACCATTCACAATTGCATCCCAAACGCCTTGATCATTAGACCTTAGAAAAATTTCCATCCTCTTTTTCCAAAAAGGATAATTTTCACCTGTAAACAGTGGTGGTCTATGAATAGATGCCCACCTTCAGCAAAAGTTTGATTTTTGTCTGCCATAAGGATCTTGTTTTTGAATAACTTTCAAAAACCAGCTCGATACCAATTGTTAAATAAAGACTAGCAAGTGTAAAAACAAAGAGGGGGGTGAATTGGATTTTAATAAACTTTTCTCTTTAAAAAAACCTTTTCAGATTTTGAAATTCTTTCAAAACTAGGATGTGGATTTTTCTTATCCTTTGATTAAAGCGGATTGAATTAGCAATTGTTATAATGATCCACAATTAAAAGATATAGAGAAAGAGAAAGAACATAGAGATTTATACTGGTTCGGATTAAGCCAATCCTACGTCCAGTTCCCAACCACCACAAATGCGTGATGATTAACCCCACTATCTTTAATTGAAATTACAAACACCAATTCATGCAATAACAAATAAAGATAAAGGAACACCTCCTCGTACACACTAAGGATGAAAACACCTCCCTGCACACACCGAGGATGAAACCCACCTCTCTTGACACACAAGAGATGAAACACCTCCCTTAGAACAGATCCAAGGGATGAATTTTCCTGTTTATGAAAAACAATAAAAGAATACACCTAATACGTGCTGGATAGAAAGCTTAAGCACAAAGATCACCACTTCCAAAGACTTGATCAAACTGAAGAGAGCAGGAAACCGGCTTTGAAAAAGCTAAGGCGCAGAAACACTTTGAATATTTTGTGTTTAATCAGATGTGTTTAACCTAAGACATTCTCTTTCATTTTATTATTCGAAAATGCTCCAAAGTTTCCATTCTTAGGTTGATTTGGTATTGATTTCGCAAAAACGACTCATTTAATCGATTATATTAAAAGCTTAATCGATTATATCATGTTTAAAAACTGGAAAACAAAATTCGTCTGATAGAATCAATTAGATTAAGGCCATAATCGATTATATTAACCCAGAAATCAATATAATCGATTATCAAAAACACTTAATCGATTATTTAGTTCGTTAAACATTTTCTATTCAAATTTTAAGTTAAATAATCGATTATCTATGTATGGTAATCGATTAAAAGCGTAGAAAAACGTTTTTGCGAGAAAACACCTTGCTCTCTTGTTTGGGAAGGTCTTGAATGGGATTTATGACTTACTCTTTTTATCCAACACCCAAAACAGAACCTTCTACTCTTGATCCTTTAGCTCTTGAGAAAATCTTCATCAATCTTCTCTCTTGAAAGCTTTAAAAGCTCTTTAAGCCTTTCCTTTTCTACCAAGCATCCTTCCTTTGTGAGATGGCACAAGTCTTTAATGTTGATTAAAACTTTCTAAAACTTCATCATCAAAACTTTAGGTCTTCATAAAAACTCTGGTCTTGAAATATGCCAACATGTGCACTTTAACATTTTTTTTTCGCTTATCACACTTGAGATGAGTGAAAGCTATCAATCATCCACCCACTCTTATGTAATTTGCTTACTTTGTGCTTAAAATTTTCTCAAGACTTAAACTCATGTTTAAAAGAATGCTCAAAACATAGATACCACACTTAACTCCTAATTGTGTAATCTCAAAATTCACTCTCAAACAAACAAGATTTTCCAACAATTCAACTCCCAAATACTATGTTTCTCAAACAAGAATTCAAGGAAAATTAAACTCAAACGAAATATATAGATATATGACTCAAATCAAAGCTAGCTAAAAAACTTGAATCAAGATAGGAGAAAGGGAACAAACCAGACAACAATCAAATATTTCAGCTGAGGAAAAAAAACACCAATTGAACAGTATGTTTCAAGCCTAACACTGCACTACCAGAGTCTGCAAACCATGTGTTTGATAGAAATACCAATTGATAAACAGTTATTTGGTCGCACAAAATTTCGATAAAAGAAAACAAGTTAAATAATGTAATATAGCTAACCCGTGTCGAATCTCACAAGGACACAATTGTAGGAGTGTAACCATTCTTAAACATCGTTCTCCAAAAAAGGTTAAAATAATAATAATAATAATAATAAAGGGGGTTTTGTCGAATTGATAAAATTAACAATGTAGAGTAATAATTGTAAATAAATAATTAATGAAAACTAAAATTAAAAACACATAGTAAAAAAAGTTATAAATAAAATAATTAAGGGAAACTAAAATTAAAAACAAATATGAAAATTAAATTATTTAAATACGGAAAACTAATGCATGCAGAATTAAATTGCAATGCTAAGAATTTAATAATGAGATCAATCTTTATAAATGCTTATATGATTAAAATAAATAAAGTAAAAGACAAATTTAAAGGAAAAGCAATAATTGGAATGAAATTCTTATGCTAACTCAAATTTAAATAAAAATAAATAAACAATTAATAGTTAAATCATAGATTTTAAGGCAAAGCAATAATTAGAATGAAATATTGATGCTAATTCAAATTATAATAAAAATAAATAAATAATTAACAATTAAATAAAAAATGTATTCAATTATTAAAATTTAAAATGAATATGCAGTTGATATATTGGCCTCCATGATTAAATTCGAATTTACAACCAATTGAATTGAAAATGAAACTAGATGAATGTAGGCTGGAATTATAAAATACTGAATTTAAATTAAAAGTAAAATGCAAATAACATTACTGGAGTGTGAAGAATAAATGGATAAGTGTGAGGGTGTGAATGTGAATGTGAGAAAGTAGAGCATACAATATTTAAATTATTGACAAGAATTAAATAAAATGAAGGCTAAAATATGAAATAATGAATTTAAATAAATTAAAATGAAAGAAGGCAAAACTAGGAAATTGTAGCAGGAGCTCCTAAAACTTTCCACAACTTAATCCCCAAACTAACAACAAAACTATAATGGAGAGAAAGAGAGAGAGGAAAGAAGAAAAACTATTGCTCTGGTGAAGTATTTTTTTGTCTTGCATCTAAATCTCCTATTTATAAGAAATTAGCCAAGGTCTTATTACAAATAAAAATCTGAAAATTAATTACAATTCAAGTCAAATATTTCTTTCCCGGATTTGATTTTTCCAATTAGTAGTTCCTCTGCCAAGAATAGAAATAATTGCTCCTTCAGAATAAATATTTCTTCCCCGGATTTGATTTTGCTGATTAGGAGATCCTCTGCCAAGAATAGAAATAATTGCTCCTTCAAAATAAATTTAATGTTTCGATTTGATTGCGGATTTGGATTTGCAGGAAGGGAATTCTGAAAATGGGGAGTTGATTATGCATGGATTTCAAATTTTCAAATGAAGCTAGCCCACGCATTGAATTAGGCCACATTGAATGCACCTATGTTGCACCACCTATTGGTTTCATGATAAATGGGCCGTGAAGAATTTAATTTGGAAGATGGAAAAAGTTTTCCCCACCGAAGCACATTGGGCTCATCTCAAAAGAACTTCAAGTTCTTTTTCTCCTACAAGAAAAGTCTCAACCAGAAAAAAAAAGATATATGCAATATGAATGTATGAATGTATGTTTTGATGTTAAAAATATGTAAAATGCAATAAATTTACTAAACTTAAATTATGTCATTATTTTTATGAAAATTTGCAAAATGCATGGTTTAAGAATAGAACAACTGACTTAGAAAGTGTTCTTAGATAAAAAAATAAAGAGTAAAATGACATACATCAAGTACTCCGCACTTTTGCTCTTTTGCACTACCAAGCAAAAGATAAAAGAAAGTAAAATAAAAGTGTGCATGCATGAAAATATATAATGCAAATATGAATATTGCTGCAAATGTTAGTGAGATCCTGAAAATTGAAATGTTCAAGAAAAACTTCATTAATGAGAAGTAAAAGAATAAAAATGATAAAGATCATAACTCACAAAGTATTTTCATGGCCAAGTACTCTTTAATGGTTCAATGAATCAACTCAAGAGGACATCTTGACATGGTCAAGTGGTTACTCTAATCTCTCTAGTGTTTAGGCTGAAAATTCCACTCATAATCACATCATGACATTATCCTTTACCATAGGCTTGAAAGAACTTCTAATTTCCCACCATTAGAACACATACCCCAATAGATCGATAGGACTTTTATTCAGCTTGTAATGAGGCTTAGGGTTAGGGGTAAGTTAGGAAAATAGGCTAAGATCTTAGGTAGAATAAAGAACGTGGATCAATGTATCTTGAAACTCTGTTCCAGTTCGATGTTTTGCCACTACTTCTCTTACTTTTTCATTGGAGTGCCTTCCAAGCTTATTCATTTATTGCTTTGTAATGCTCGACTTCTTTTTCATTTATTTATTTATTTTTTGGCAATTCACTACTCTAACATTCTTGATTTCTTGTAGAATTGGATTTTTAATGATTTTCTTCAATGATTCCAAGGTCCATACTTCCCTTTAGGTCTGGGTGTGGATGGTGTCTAAGTTAGGAGGCTATAACTCTCAGGTACAAATCCAAGAAAAGGCTAAGGCTCAAAGGTGGGTTCAAAGGATATATTTAGTTAAGGGTAAGCTATTTGGCTAAGTGGCTAAGAACAAGAAGGCCTAAATCATTTCTATTGTTGTATGTGCTCCATTAGTGTCAAAGAGAAATCAATCAAGTTCTGGAAAGTTCCAATGTCATGAGTGCTTCACACAAGAATAAATAAGGCTCAAAACTCACTTGGGGTGCTTTGTTCCACCTGAAATTGACCACAAACCAATGTTACTATAACTCGACCATGACTTCCTAAGTGAGCTAAACCTTTCAAACTTTGAATTCTTCCTACTGATCAAGTTGGTTTTCCTTTTTCCAGAACATATTTCAGTCAATCTAAAACATCAAGCAGCAGTTAAAACAAAATATGAAATGAAACATTATGCATGAAGTCAACATTGTCCTAAATGTGGAGAATTTATCTTATGCAAATGCAAATGCAAATCTTCTTAGTCTCCTAAAGGTGTTCTCGATTTCGGGATCATACAGTTGTAGTTCACCCCTCCGAGATTCGGTCATGCACCATCCAATAATGGTAGACCGTGAACAAGTGCACCAGGCGGGTTCCCAGGAAAGAGAGGTAGGTCACAAATCGAACCGCTTAAATACCAAGTCTATCTCTCGCCACAACCCTTCTAGACATGCATTGTCACACTACCAAACTCTGTCAAGAAGTTTCTGCAAGAATGGTTAAGGACAAAACATAAACAAAATATTAATAAATGTTTTTTTTTATTTTTATTTTTTTAACTTTTTTTTCCAATGAAGAATAATATCTAGCAAAGGGACACAACACAATGTGTCCCCAACAACGAAGCCATTCAATAAACAAATTTTTGGTCGCACAACATTGTGATCAAAGAAAACAAGTTAACTAATGTAATATAGCTAACCTGTGTCAAATCTCACAAGGACACAATTGTAGGAGTGTAACCATTGTTAAACATCGTTCACCAAAGAAAAGTAAAAATAATAATAATAATAATAATAAAGGGGTTTTTGTCGAATTCATAAAATTAACAATGCAGAGTAATAATTATAAATAAATAATTAATGAAAACTAAAATTAAAAACACATAGTAAAAAAAGTTATAAATAAAATAATTAAGGGAAACTAAAATTAAAAACAAATATGAAAATTAAATTATTTAAATACGGAAAACTAATGCATGCAGAATTAAATTGCAAAGTTAAGAATTTAATAATGAGATCAATCTTTATAAATGCTTATATGATTAAAATAAATAAATTAAAAGACAAATTTAAAGGAAAAGCAATAATTGGAATGAAATTCTTATGCTAATTCAAATTTAAATAAAAATAAATAAACAATTAATAGTTAAATCATAGATTTTAAGGCAAAACAATAATTAGAATGAAATATTGATGCTAATTCAAATTATAATAAAAATAAATAAATAATTACCAATTAAATAAAAAATGTATTCAATTATTAAAATTTAAAATGAATAAGCAGTTGATATATTGGCATCCATGATTAAATTAGAATTTACAACCAATTGAATTGAAAATAAAACTAGATGAATGTAGGCTGGAATTATAAAATACTGAATTTAAATTAAAAGTAAAATGCTAATAACATTGCTGGAGTGTGAAGAATAAATGGATAAGTGTGAGGGTGTGAATGTGAATGTGAGAAAGTAGAGCATACAATATTTAAATTATTGACAAGAATTAAATAAAATGAAGGCTAAAATACGAAATAATGAAATTAAATAAATTAAAATGAAAGAAAACAAAACTAGGAAATTGTAGCAGGAGCTCCTAAAACTTTCCACAACTTAACCCCCAAACTAACAACAAAACTATAATGGAGAAAAAGAGAGAGAGGAAGAAGAAAAACTATTGCTCTGGTGAAGTATTTTTTTGTCTTGCATCTAAATCTCCTATTTATAGGAAATTAGCCAAGGTCTTATTACAAATAAAAATATAAAAATTAATTACAATTCAAGTCAAATATTTCTTTCCCGGATTTGATTTTGCTAATTAGGAGTTCCTCTGCCAAGAATAGAAATAACTGCTCCTTCAGAATAAATATTTCTTCTCCGGATTTGATTTTGCTGATTAGGAGATCCTCTACCAAGAATAGAAATAATTGCTCCTTCAGAATAAATTTAATGTTTCGATTTGATTGCGGATTTGGATTTGCACGAAGGGAATTCTGAAAATGGGGAGTTGATTATGCATGGATTTCAAATTTTCAAATGAAGCTAGCCCACGCATTGAATTAGGCCACATTGAATGCACCTAAGTTGCACCTCCTATTGGTTTCATGATAAATGGGCCGTGAAGAATTTAATTTGGAAGATGGAAAAAGTTTTCCCCACCGAAGCACATTGGGCTCATCTCAAAATAACTTCAAGTTCTTTTTCTCCTACAAGAAAAGTCTCAACCAGAAAAAAAAATATATGCAATATGAATGTATGAATGTATGTTTTGATGCTAAAAATATGTAAAATGCTATAAATTTACTAAACTTAAATTATGTCATTGTTTTTATGAAAACGTGCAAAATGCATGGTTTAAGAATAGAACAACTGACTTAGAAAGTGTTCTTAGATAAAAAAAATAAAGAGCAAAATGACATACATCAGCAATCAAGCGCAACATGGTAGAACTAATTTTGCATTTTCCCATTAAGCTACTTTACTCAAATTTTTGCTCAATTAAGTCATTCAATTCTTCATGGGCTCCACGGTTACAAGGTTCAAGCATAAACAAACTACATGCATGCAATTCATGTATCTTTTGTCATGTGGGGATCCCACGACAATCCAAAAGTTAAAGCTTATCCTCACTATTCACGACTCCACATTCATTCAATTCCATGTTATTTACCAAATCAAATCAACTCTAGTGGGTCCCACATGCATTTAATCCTGCATGAATTCATGTAAATGCTTAAAAGATGCAAAACACAAGCACTGTATTTCTCTATCCATGTATTAACCTCAATTGCCAATTCAAATCAGATTTACCAATGGGCCCACGTGCATTCCATTTCACCAAATCAAATCAACATAAGTGAGTCCCACGTGCATTTAATTCTCCATAAATTATCAAATGTTTAACTCACATGTCTTCCCATCTCTCCATCAACTCATGTGAGCAATAAATTGGAAGCAACAAATAAAGTGAAAATGTGGGCTCCACTAATTTCAATTGTTATCAATTCTCTGCCAACCATTGAAATACTCTTTTCCATATTGAATTTAATTCAATTCATAGGTGCAGGTCCTACTGCAATACGAATCTCCCTAATGCATGTGATCACCAATTGGATAAACTCACCAAATTAGATAAACTCACTAACGGGTCCCACTACCAGAAGCTTTAATTCTTCTTCAATTCACTACTTTAGTCCACAGATTTAAGTGATTGCACCGAAATTGGAACTATTTCAATCAATACCAAATCTTCATATTTCAACAATCTAACTCCAAATCCAATTGCACTAGTTCAGCATTATCATAGCACCAACTCTGCATAGCCTTGAGCAATTTATCGAACAGTTTGGTTGCACTAATAAGCACTCTTCATCCCATTACAAGCATTGAACAAATCAAAAATCAAGTCTGCAACTTCAAATTTTTGAATGCCAATTCATTTTCTCCATTGATTGAACAAATACAAGGCACAATCAGTGCTACTTATGATTTCTTCAAATTAGTCAAACTACAACTACTGTAATGCAACGTGCCAAATGCAAATCTTAACTCATAGCAAATATCCATCACCTCTTTTGACATTATACAAACAGATTGCTTGCACGGATTTTGATTTTAAGTTGGCTTTCATGAATCACTTGAATCAACAGAACATTCTATCCTGAGACATTGTTGGCAGAGGAGCTCTTCGATTGCTTCAACAATTCAATTCGGATGAAGGCTTGATTCAGCATGGCATCCCCGAACAAAACAACCTGCCTTTGCACTTCAATTGAAATTCAAACTCAACGCCTTACTCCACTTGGAAAAATACAGAATCGAATAAAGATGGTTTCAAAAACAAATCAACACTGAAATTCTCTAACCGAAATGATATCCTTGAATGTTGTACCGTAATTGCGCTTTGAATCAAAGATCAAGAGTATTATTCATCATGCTAGTTCACAGAAATCGATTTTGCAATAAGAACTCACGTTGTGGAAAGTTTTCCTTTGTGAAACCCTTAAAGAAACTTCTGGAAATTGTTGCAGAAATGCTATGCAAAATGTACAAAATAAGCTCTGATTACCAAATGATGTGAATCTGCCCAAAAATGAGATGAACGAACTGTTCCTACAATTTTTCCAAATCAACTATCAAAAAAATTGAAAATGCAGAAAGGGAATAGGGATGGAGAAGACGCCACAATCATTTCTGATTGATAAGTCCAGTGAGGATTCACCACTATGAATTTGAAAATTCACAGATAAAAATCTAAAGTTTTACTCGAGAACCAAGAGAGAATTCATGGAGCCAAAGTCTCAACTCCTTAAAATCTGAATTTTGAGTACAAAGAATCATTGTAAGGGTATTTATACTAGTGGACCTAAGACAAGGCCCATTAACTAATTAGGCCCAAAACTAGAAAAAGAACAAAATACAATAAAGGCCCACAAAGAAAATTAAATCCAAATTTCAAAAATGTTAAGAATTAAATTTAAAAATCCTAAAATTGTAGTTATCATCTTCATGCTCGTATCAATCGGTAAGAGGCATAATAATATTTATGTTATTGATATTGATAATGCATCTTCATCTAGTAACATCTCTTGTTTAGTAGCTAAAGAAAAAGATCCATGGTTATGGCATAGAAGGGCTGCTCACATTCATATGTATCATATGGGTAAACTCATATCAAAAGAGTTAGTAATTGGTTTGCCAAAACTAAATTTTGAAAAAGACAAAATATGTGCAGCATGTCAAAAGGGCAAGCAAGTTAAAACTTCTTTCAAATATAAAAATATTGTTTCTACTTCTATACCATTAGAGTTATTGCACATGGATTTATTTGGTCTTTCTAGGACAAGAAGTTTTGGTGGCAATTATTATGCTCTTGTGATTGTGGATTATTACCTCTAGATTTACATGGACATTCTTTCTTTCATCCAGAAGTGATGCTTTTAAAGAATTTAGAAAATTTGCCAAGGTTATTCAAAATGAAAAAGATTTGAAAATTAAAGTTTTAAGAAGTGATCATGGTGGTGAATTTCAAAATGAATCTTTTGAAAATATTGTGATGAACATGCTATTTCCCATAATTTTTTAGCACCAAGAACACTACAACAGAATGGTGTAGTTGAAAGGAAAAATAGATTTTTAGAAGAACTTGGAAGAACCATGTTAAATGAAAGTAATTTACCTAAATATTTTTGGGTTGATGTTGTAAGCACCGCATGTTATGTCTTGAATATAGTTTTGATAAGACCTATTTTAAATTAACTCCTTATGAGCTTTTCAAAGGAAGAAAACCAAATATTTCTCATTTTAGAGTTTTTTGTTGTAAATGTTTTGTTTTGAATAATGGAAAAGATAATCTTGGAAAATTTGATTCTAAATCTGATGAAACTACAACTTTGGGATATTCTTTGAGTAGTAAAGCATATAGATTTTTTAATAACAAAACTTTGAATATTGAAGAATCTATGCATGTTGTCTTTGATGAATATATGGATCTTGAGGAAACCCGTCTTGAGTCAAAAAGAATGTTTGTAGACGATGATGAAGTGAGGTGCAACAAAAAGAAGTTTCCTTAGATGAAGCTATTGAAGAGATGCATTTGGATGAAAATCCTCCTCATGATGAAAGTCTACCAAGAGAGTGGAGACCACCAAAAGATGTTTCTTTGGATAATGTTACTGGAGATATTTCAAGATGTGTAAGAACAAGGAGGAACATAAACAATTTTTGCATGAATGTTGCATTTGTTTCTCAAATTGAACCCAAATCCATAGAAGAGGCTGTAGCGGATGATCAATGGTGCATAACAATGCAAGAATAGCTTAATCAATTTGAAAGAAATCAGGTATGGGATTTAATTCCTAAAACTAACAATATGCAGGTTATTGGCACCAAATGGATTTTTAGAAACAAGCATGAAGAAGAAGGAAACATAATAAGGAATAAAGATAGGTTGGTTACAAAAGGATATAGACAAGAAGAAGGAATAGACTATGATGAGACTTATGCACTAGTAGCAAGATTGGAGGCTACCCGTTTGTTATTTCAAATAGATGTAAAAAGTGCTTTCCTAAATGGATACATAAAAGAAGAATTCTATGTAGAACAACATCCAGGTTTTGAAGATTTCAAAAATCCAAACTGTGTTTATAAATTGAAGAAGGCTTTATATGGACTAAAGCAAGCTCCAAGATCTTGGTATGAAAGGTTAAGTAACTTCTTACTTGATAAAGGTTTTAGAAGATGTAAAGTTGAGTCTACTCTTTTCATTAAAAAATCTTAAAAACATATTCTTATTGTTCAAGTTTATATTGATGATATCATATTTGGATCAACTAATAATGATCTTTGTCAAGAGTTTGCAAGTCATATGCAGGGGGAGTTTGAGATGTCCATGATGGTAGAATTAAATTTATTTCTTGGATTGTAAATCAAACAAATGAAGAATGACATATTTATATGTCAAACAAAGTAGTGCAATGAAGTTCTGAAGAAATTTGAAATGGAGAATTCAAAAGAAGCTGGGACTCCATGGCCACATCCTGTTATTTGGATTAAGATTTAAGTGGTAAGTGATAAACAGATTTTTGGTCGCACAAAATTCTGATCAAAGAAAACAAGTTAACTAATGTAATATATCTAACTTGTGTCAAATCTCACAAGGACACAATTGTAGGAGTGTTGTTGGACTTGAAGACTTGGTTTCAAGTGGATTTGATGTCTCCAACCACCTTTGATGATGAAGATGATGGTGCTTGAAGAATGAAGATTGTGTCTTAGGATTAGAGAGTCTTAGGTTGTGTGGTAAGTTGCATTT